>ML790533.1:181744-206790 GCA_009831015.1 Picea engelmannii | reverse complement strand
TGAGAGACAGAAAGAGGTGGTAGATGTAGGACAGAAAGAGAGGAGAGATAGTGGGAGGGAGGGGAGAGATAAAGGGATGAGGGGGGTAGAGAGAGAATGTGTGAGTGTGAGAGGGTGGAAGAGAGAGAAAGAGAGGGGGTTGGACAAGGACGGGGTGGAGAGAGAGAGAGAGAGAGAGAGAGAGAGAGAGATTGATTGTCAGAGGAAGGGGAGACATAGAGGCAAGGGGGGTAGAGAGATACAAAGAGAGAAATGGGGGATAGAAAGTGTGTGTGCGAGAGTGTGGGAGGAAGATATAGGTAAACAAAGAGGGGAGGTATAGAGAGGTAGAAAAAGAGGGGAAGTAGAGAGAGGTAGAGAAATGATGGAGGTAGAGAGTGAGTGTGTTAAAGTGTGAGAGGGAGAGAGAGAGTAAGACATAGAGGGGGGATATAAATCGTGTGTGTGGAGTGTGGGAGGGAGACAGGGGAAGACATAGAAGGGAAGATAAAGAGGGGAGGTAGAGAGTGAGTGTGTTAGAGTGTGGGAGGGAGAGAGAGGAAGAAATATAGAGGGGTAGAAATTGTTTGTGGGAGGGAGAGAGAGAAAGGCATAGTAAGATAGTAGAGAGAGTGTGTGAGAGTGTGACAGGGAGAGAGAGGAAAATAGAGAGGGGCGTAGAGAGAGAGGTAAATTTAGGAGAGATAGAAGAGAGATAGTGGGACAGGGGGGAGAGAGAGTGCATGAGAGTGTGAGATGAGGAGAGAGCAAGACAAAGAGGGGTAGAGACAAAAAGGGACGATGGGTGGAGCAAGACAAAGAGGGGTAGAGACAGTGTGTGAGAGGGAGGGGAGGGAGAAAGAGATGGGGGGTTAGAGAGAGGGATAGTGAGAGGAAGGGAAACGAAAAGAGAGACATAGAAGGGGGGTAGAGAGAGTGGGAGGAAGGGGGGGATACAGAGGGAGACAAAGAGGGGGAATAGAGAGATAAAGAGGGGTAGAGAGAGTGAGACTAAGACTAACAATGAGGAGAGAGAGAAAGGGTGGAAAAGAGGTGGAAGAGAGAGAGGAGTGGGGGACAAAGGGGAAGAGGGAGAGAAAGAGAGAGAGAGAGAGAGGGAGGGAGAGTGGAAGAGGCGGGGATAGAGAGGGAGTGGGTGTGAGATTCTGATGCATGTCAAGGTAATGTCTAGATCTAGGTATTTCCATGTCTTGTGATGTCTAATTCTTGCCATGTCTAGGTATTACGATGTATAAGAGTGTGAGGGAGAGAGAGGGAAATAGACATGGGGGGTAGAGAGGGAGAGTGAGAGTGAGATAGATTGGGGGGGTATATGTAGGAGAGGGAGTACAAAGATAGAGAAGGAAATTATTTATAGGAGCGTGTGCACATTCCTAGAGTGTGTGTGTGTGTGTTTTATCCTAAAGCACATGTGCGCTCGTTTGAATTCAATTTTTTTGGGCAAGATTGACAAGGTGTATGCTAACTTAGTTGGCTTGGATTTAGGTTCGGGATGAAAAACCTAGTGGTTTAGTCTACAAATTGATAAAAACCTCCATTTTTTTGAATACCCCTCTATGTCTCTATGCCTTTAACATTAGTTTTCTATAGGCTAAACAATTCAATTGTTGACGAAACTATAGACATAGATCTAGTCGGCTATGAAGATTTCAAATATGTAATATTTTGTAAAAAATAATATTGTTTACTATTTTTAATTTATTTTTGTCTTCACATATATCATAATCATAGAATACATACCTTTCTTATTTCTCCTATAACTTTTTCTCGTCTTAACCATTTCTCAAATGCGTTATATGCGTAACTAGAGGAGACTGATACCTATGATCTAAAAAAAAATGTTTTGATCATCTTAAGACCCTTTTAGACTACACAAACAAAAGGCATTGTAATTTGATGCATATGTTGACTTTGATAATTTTAAAAATATATAAAATTAATATTAAAATTTACAAAAAATACATGGCACAAGAAAAATGGGTTCTCTAAAAGTATACAAGTTTTTGGAATGAAATTCCATTGTTAAGACACTCAACACTTGCACAAACAAAAAATATACCTTATATTTTGTTGGAAAATTAAGATACCATTGTTAGAAAAAATCAAATTTGACCTAGTCATTCACAATGTCTATGAATAAAAGTTATATATTTGAAAATCTAATCCAATTTCCTACATTTCATCTTTCTAGACCATATTCAAATTCATTGTAAAATTACCTTGAATAATCCCTCCAAGTTAACAAATTGTTGTTTTTCCAGGTTTGCATTGCCACTAACACGTCATGAGAGACCATTATTAGCTTGCACTTACCCTAATGCTTGTTCTTGCATTCCATACATTGTGGCTGCATAGTTCCTTTATGGACCTGCGAAGCAAGAGTATGGAGGTTTACCTGGTTCATTGTTGGATTGTTTCCCTTGTGTTTTTACACATTGCTAGTTATTTTGCATTGAAGATTAAGTAATTTAAACGTGCGAGAGAGCGTAAATAGAATTTCTCTTCTTGCATGTATGTTCCTTGGAGATTTGATGTCAAGGATAATTGTTAATATTAATATCATATTAGAGTGGGTAGTGTGGTTGTGATACATGTTAAATCTAGCTTGTGAGAAGTTTTGGGTTGCCAAATCCTCAAGTGTTGAAACTAACATCTCGAGAGTCACTCCCTATTTGTACTACGTTGTGAAAGAGTTTTCTTTGTACAAGATTTGAGGCATGCATGGAGATGCCTTCTAAGCCACAATAATCTTGAATTTCTAAACATGGTGTTGGGGCATCCAATTATTGACAAGAGGGGTAATCTATTCATGCTTAAGACACTACGCCACATGTTGCCTTTGAAATGATCTACATCATGTTTCTTAGTTATACTAGTGTTGGTGATGGCTTGTTTGCATCCACAAATGTGAGAATAGACATTGTGATTCCTAAGTAGTGTAGTCATTGAGATAAAAAGTGTATAATATTGGAATATACCTAAATTTATGTTGTGTGGTGTTTTTGCAATTGTTATGAGTGGTTGGGTTCTCATAATGCAAATGACAACATGTTCCTGAAGACTAAAGTCAGTGAAAAATCATTGGATGATGAGGATTGGTTGAATTATACCATTCTATTGTGTGCTAGGGTGAGCAACCATTTGTAGTGAGTTCTTGTGGTGGGTTTCTCTGAGAGGCTTCGAAGATATTTTCCTTTTTTCTAGTGACCAAGAAACACTTGTATGAGTTATGGGATAGATAATTTCTTCTAAAAACATAGCTTAATTTAGACTCTAGTTGTCATATCCTTGGATAGTGATAAAGAAGTATGGATGTGGACAAGGCCCTGTGTGAATGGAGGATTCATCATCTAAAGGGTTATTGAGAAATATTGTCACAAGGTCGCCACCTTGATCATTATCTGTATCATGAATAGGAATCGTGTTTGCAAGGATCACTACAACAAACTTTAGAGAAGAAAATGTTCTTGTTTTGCTCTTATTTTGTTCTAGGCAATTTACCATGGAAATGCTTGTTCCATGGAGATGTCATTGTCCTTGTTCTAGGAATGTTACCATGGGTAATTGGTTAGTATACTATGGTTCCTCATGGATCTTCTTCATGAAGACCAAGGATCAGGTCTTCAACAAATTCCAGGAGTTTAGGGATCAGGTAGAGAACCTGACGGGGAAGAAGATCAAGGTGTTAAGGTCAAATAATGGAGAGTACACTTCCAAGGACTTCATTGATTTCTGCAAGGAAGTAGGGATCAAGAGGGAGTGTTGATGTTTGGGAAACATCGAGCATACATTTTCCAGAGTGGTCATGTTGATTTGACTAAGGAGAATGGCCCAGGAGCAGTCTCAGAGACTCGAGGTGCTTCCCCAGATTCAGTATCAGGCAGCCATTCTCCGAGAGTGTCCATGTTGACTTGGCCTAGGAGAATGGTCCAAGACATTGATGTTCTCTAGATATTAGCATTGGGAAGACATCCTCCCAAAGTGACCATGCTAACTTGGATGAGGAGGATGATACATTCACTCATAGTATTAGCCATGATGACTTGGCTAGTGATGAATTTCCCATGTGTAGTCTTCAAAGGACAAAAGACTCGAGGTGCTAGTTTTCCTCTAGTTTGTGGAAACATCAATAAGACATTCACCCACAGGGGTGTACTTGTGGTGAATGACCCTAGTAAGCATCGGGCAGACCTTCTCCTAGATTGGGTTGTAGACCAAGGGAGATAGTATACATTTATCACAAGGGTGTACTTATGGTAAATGGAATCTAGTTACTTGAGGTGCTTTCCAAGTGTCATATAGTATCAGGCTGACACTCACCCACAAGGTTTTACCTATGGTGAATGGCCCATGTGTAGTTTTTCTCCTTAGTCATGCCAATTTGACTAGGAATGATAAAGACTTGAGATGCTAGATGTTATCACATCCAGACCTAGAGTGAGCTTGATTTAATAAAGAGTCAGTTGGCTCAAAGGGAGAGTCGCAATGGGAGTTTCCCCTTAGTTTAGTTGGGAGAGATACATCTCCAAATACTGATTGACAAGTGTCATGAGTCTAGGGAGAAGTTTGTATACTTCAAATACAAGCTTGGCATGATGCAAAATGTCTCCCTCATTGAGAGGGAGTGTTGATGTTTGGACAACATTGGGAAGACATTCTCCCATATTAATAATTAATAATATAATTGTTTATTATTAAATAATATTAGTAATATAATATATTAATAATATAATCTATAAATAGTCCTCGAGGTGTAGGACAGTCAATGACAGAGTGTGTTGTTAAGCCACTCCGTGTTGAAAAGTCACCGGTTCGAAACCTGCGGGGACAAAAAATCCAACCATGTTAAGGGTTGGTGTGGCTCAGGCCGGGTGCGATCCCCGGGTGATTTTGATGGCTTAGATGCCCCTGAGTCGCGGTTTCTCAAGCCACAGGTTAATCTCGATGCCAACAGGTTCGGCCACATTAACAAAAAATATATATATATAATCTATAAATATATATATATAATAAAAATAATGATAAGTAGTTATTAATTGTCTAAGGGACACATCCTTTCATTGATGGTCTCCATTTTTTCTTTTAGGTTCTCTATATATTTGGCACATTCATCATTGTAATAATTAATCTATATGTTCCTCTCTTATAAAAAATTCAACAAATAGAAACATATGTGTGTTATTATTCATGAGCATTGAGTTTAAATTAGACTGTAATAGAAGCATCTATGTTTTATACTAAACATTTTGGGCATAATATGGTAAAAATTTTTATTTATGCTAATGTTTCACTTGTTAGGGTTGAACAATAATCCTCCACTCGAATTTGGGTCATCATAGAAATGTTTAAGCTATTTTTAAAACCCTATTACTCTCACCTTTAAGGAGGGAGGGTGGGCCTAGTGGGTTGTGTTTCTCAAGAGGGGGAAATGAACAATGTAGTTTCTCGCCACTATCCAAGGAGCATCTATATTGACAAGGTTTTGCACAATAGAGAGGCGAAACTTCTAATCACGGGGGGGGGGTGTGAACACAAAGATAGATGAATGTCATTGTTGAGGTCATTGATGATGTTTTCTAACTATTTGAATAATAAATAGGATGACCATCAAACATGGTACAACCTAACATCGTTGTTAAAAAGAATTTCAGAGTAAGTTTCCTTCACTTATAAATATTGTCTCTTAAATCATTAAATATCCAATACCTAAACTTATGACTATGTCTATATGTTTAATAAAAACTCGATGTGAGTGAGAGTTGTTATACTACAATTGAAAATTTGTGGGAAAAAATGGATAGACTTCGGTAAGCGCTTAGGACACACACACACACAGATAGATAGATAGATAGATAGATATGTGCAATAATCCACCATCACTATCCCAATTTATGCTAATAGATATACAACATTTTGTGGCTATACTACGCTATCATATGACTATAGTAATGGTAATGATTATGAGCTCATAGGGGGTTTCATATGCAGTTAAGAAGGGAAATAAGAAGATGGCCTCTAGATGATATGGAGGAACTTGGGAAGGTTGCAAGGCACAATGAACACGCTTTGGACGGGGTTGCTTCAGTGAAGAAATCATTGCAGGAAAATTTTAAGATGGTTCAAAGGTAAGGATGCTTGACTAAGGAGCTCCATGTCAAGATTTGTGAAAAAGTAGTAGATCATATGAAATTGCAGAGGTGAAGGTTTCCAATGTAGTTAAGGACTCTTTAATAAGGGAGAATGAATTCCTGAAGACAAAATAGAACCAATTGCAGTCTCAAATTAAGGTATTGATGCATATAAAATTATGATATATTTTGTTGATGGAAAAAAAATGGACCTACAATACATACAATACATGGAAAGGAAAAAAAATCATTTTACATGCAAGAAGGAATTACCTTGGTGGGATAGTATCGGTGTGAAACATTATGGAACTGCAACATTGCCTCTCTCCATATAGATAGGGCTATCGATAGATAGAGAGTGTAATAGATAGGGTATGAATAGATGTGTTTGGTTATGAATAGCTAGGACAGTGAATAGACAACCAAGGCGGTGAATACATACATGTAATATTGTAAACAAAATATATTCATATCTCTGACATATTTATTCTCTGACTTTTGACAAAGCATGACAAAGTAGAGGTGTTAATGCACTCTGCCATTACACTGGAAATAACATGTGGAAGTTGAATTTCAATGATATGGCAAAAAACATAAAGTTTTTAAATTTATTTTAATTAAAATAAAAGTATTATTGAAATTTTCTTATGTTCGACATTGTAAATGAAGGAAAAATTTAAGGTCAACGGTAGAACTAATTAACCATTTGAAATTACTGGAATGCTATAGTCATGCCTTCAACAAGGATTAATAATAAAATATTGAAGAAAATATATAATTTCCTATAAATAAAAAATTAAAGGTCGACTGTAGAACTAATTAGCCATTCAACGATGAATGGGATGTTATATTGCTGGCCTTCAGCAAGATAGTGAAGAAAGGATATAATTTCCATTTTTGTTTCATCATTTTTTTTGGTGAAGCATTACACACGCCTCACTTTGTCGACCTCAGAGCACGTTCTCCATTGCTATGAATAAATGTCTTATCGAAACGAGGAATCCGCGTAAAATCTCGGCCATAATACCATGCTTTCTAGAGTTCAGATTGTGTAGAAAAATGTATGTAATTTGTTTTGTATTGTTTTCGTAAGCTATTGTATTGCATCACCTTGTAGTGATAGTTTTAGTCGGTGGATATTAAAGTCATTGCGTTGTGTTATCTTGCACTCATAATTTTAGTCTGTTGTTGCTGAAGTTTTAGTTGATTGTTGTAATAATTGTGTTTTGTAAGTCTTATAGTTATACAAATTAAAGTCTTGTTATGTTGGAAAACAATTTACCATTTTGTTTAGTTGTGAGATTTTATAAGTAACATCTAATGTTATGGATGATGAATTCCTCCTTTACCATTTTGTTTAGTTGTGAGATTTTATAAGTAACATCTAATGTTATGGATGATGAATTCATTCCCAAACTGCCTTTATAAATATAATTGTGAACTCTCTTTCTACTTCATTATTTTAACAAAATGTCTGTTGTAAAAGCATCAATAGTATACTTTATGTTATTATTATATTATCTACATATATTTATATTTTTTAAGTTAAGATAGTAAAACCTATTATGTTATTATTATATTCTCTATATATATATATTTATATTTTTTAAGTTAAGGAGGTAAAATACATCATAATTTAATTGTTAACTGGTAATGAATACAATCATTATTAGTTGTTATTTGTGAATGTGAATTGACTTGTCCTTATTCAAGGAAAATCACGTCACTTAAAATGACTTGTTAATAGTTTGTAAAAACATAGACTTTCACTCTTGCAGAAGGTTAACATGTTTCCTTATGTTCAAAGAAAACAAGATATTCTCCATATATATTTCATAAATATGTGTCATTAAATAGAGAAAGAATATTGACATTCCAAATCCATTAATATATATATATATATATATATATATATATATATATATATATATATATATATATATATATATATATATATATATATATATATATATATATATATATATTAAGTTTTATAATAATATAATAGGAAATGAAATTATATATTTTATATTTTATATATTTTATATTTTATATATAAATGTTTGAATTTGAACAAAAATAAATCTTTAGAAAATTGTGACTATTTACTTATGAAATAAATTTTGGGAAAAATTTTAGAGGTTAAATTTTGTCCATAAGATATTTTTCAATTTTTTCCCCAAAATTGGAAAATGAGGCACATGATATTTCTCACATCTTATTTGTTTGTACACTTTTGCATATTTTTACTACATTTTTACATCCATTTTGGTGTTTATTTTTAATATTTATTGTCTCCGTTGCATCCACTTTTACATCTTTGTGCGATCATTTTAACATCATTTTTCATCTTTTACTTCAACTAAACTAGTAACTGTAAGTAACATGTTTGAATCATGGTTGTAACATCCCACTGTTCCGAGCACATGTTATTGACTTATTCTTTGAGGACACTTGCGTGCAAGTGATCCGGTTATAGTACATGGTTATTATTTCTCTTATGGATTCTTATGAAGATGTTGATGGATTATGATTTAATGTTATTTTTTATATGTGTATTGATAGATGCTATGATCCAGGTGGATATCAGTGGCCACCCACCTTCTCCAACTAGCCCAAAACATGTTTTTGGCAATTTTGGTAATTTACTATTTTTAGCAGTTTTTAACTTCCGGGACCATTTTGAGGCCCTAAATGATGTTTTTTTGAGAAAACGAGGAGCAACATGGCTCGTAGATCAATGTTGCTCACGCAAAAGTTGTATTTCTCGGATAGATCTTCCCAACAAGCTATCGAGCACCCCAAATGGAGATCGTATGCAAAAGTTACGCCCCTGGGAAGTTGACATATCAACTACCCCCATCGGGGCCCACAAACCTTTTGGGTTTTCATCTTCCAGGGTTGGGGTTCTGGATTTTACTTATGTTAAAAAATCCCTTAGAGCCTCATTGTAATAATCATCTTCTCACGAATGCGAGTAGCCGTCACATCTCTTCTCAGAGATAAGCTACCACCATTCTAGCGAGTCTTTCACTTTGTATTTTACAGTCTCTGTACATTTATTTTGTTAATAGAAATCATGTATTACTGTATATCTGTGACTCTTTGTTTATTTCTACTATATCTTTGTTATATTGTTGTCTCTCTTGCAATATCTCTGTGCATTTCTTTATTATATCTCCAATCTCATTTCATGCCGAAAATAACATGGATCAGTGGTATCAAAGCAGGTTGCTCTTGATTGTTTTCAGTGCATGTCCTTAATGAGGTCTGAGTATAGCAAGTTGGGTCTCGAGCTTGTCTCTCTTGAGGACAATTTCTCTCACACACCCAAGAAACCCTCAATGGTGGAAGAAAATAAAAACAACGAAGCAGACGATCCTATTAGTCTGTTGCTTGAGCAAGCTCTCATGCGACAGAGGAAAGAAATGATGGAGAATTTTTCCCACATCCTTCAATGCCTCCCGATAGAATTAGGCACATCTTCATCAAGCGGCCACTTTGGAGGCACCTTGCCTTTCAAGGTACAGGTTCATTTTGATATTCCTGTATTTGAAGGTCAAATAGATGCATATGCCCTAGATAAATGGTTAAATCTACTAGAAGGTTATTTCTTTGTTCATAATTTTTCCGACAAGGAAAATATCACCTTCGCACTCCTTAAGGCTCTCCCCCATGTCAAACATTGGTGGAAAAATTACTAGGAGAAGAGTTCAACAGAGGAGTCTAGAATATATGGGGCCGATCCCATTGGGATTTTTTTGTGGATGCAGTAAAGGAACAGTACTACCCTATTGGCAACTATGAGGAATAGTACATGAGATGGACCACACTGCGGCAAGAGAGGGGCCAAGCAGTTATGGAGTTCACCAATACCTTCCATACCTTGCGCACCAAACTGGGTATCAAGGACTCTGAATGACATTTGGTTCTGAAATACCGTGGGGCTCTACATAGACACATCCAAACTGGAATGGATTTTCTGGACATCTCATAACTCAGTGTTGCTTATCAATATGCTGTTAAAATCGAGAAGAAGTTTAAGCACTAGAACAAACGGGAGTTCGGGTTTACAAATACACAACAACCAAAGTATGACAAAGACGGCCCTAACAAACAGTCTCCCGAAAACCAGTCCAAGCCACAGGAAAAGAAGGGTCACAGGAAGACAAAGAAGGACACCGAAAAATGGTGTGATTTCCACAAAATCCCTTGGCACAACACCAATGAATGTCGCTCAAAATAGTCATTGGTGGCCGAGATCAAAGACAAGGAGCCGAACCCTAATTGAAAATCTGATTCTGAAAATATTGGTAAAGGACAGATCATTGACGCAGACACCACTGTTATTGTCACGACCGCAGCAATTCAACCAAAAGAACCAATAGATCCTTAAGAGGGGGATCACCTTTTTCATTCATAGATGTGGGTGAAGGGGACCCCGCTGCATTTTATTGTTGATAGCAGAAGCCAAAAAAACCTCATCTCAGCAGAGGTCGTCAAACAATTGGGATTGTCGACAATACCACACCCGTAGCTATACAACATTGGAGGGCTTCGGCATGGACGAGATCTCTGTGTCAGCCAGCAGTGTTGATTGTCATACGACATCCAACCCTTCAAGGATGAGGTATTATGTGATGTTTCCCCATTGGATGTTTGTGATGTTCTCTTGGGCCAGCCATATATGTGGAAACGCCATGCTATTTATGAGTCTCGACCCCATAGTGTCATTGTTACTTTGGGGGGCCATCTCTACAAAATACCAGAGGTAGTTCCAACTACTTCCCCACCTAAATAGTGCCACAAGGTAATATCTCATACTACAAAATTCATCTTCTTCACAATATGTTCAAAAGATGAAAAGAAGGATACTACAACCACCACAGCTTCGGTCCAAGCACCTCCTATCCAACAGAAGCAGGTTGATAAGGTTGTAGAAAATCACAAAGACTCCTTCTGCACGCAATCATCTAAAATATCCAGACTGGTTAAAAAGGTCCAAACCTTCCAACCAAAGGTTTGTGATAGCCTTCAACAAGCTAAGCAATGCCACTTCTCCAGCAAGGCAAGCAGATCACTAAGATTAAAATTCAACAATCGCTTTCCCCTCTCCCCCAGGAACTTAACACAATGGAGACCATTACTTCCTAAGGAGGGAGGATCGATCCAGGTGGATATTAGTGGCCACCCACCTTCTGCAACTGGCCCAAAACATGTTTTTGGCAATTTTGGTAATTTACTATTTTTAGCAGTTTTTAACTTCCAGGGCCATTTTGAGGCCCTAAACGATGCTTTTTTGAGAAAACAGGGAGCAACATGTCACCCAAAAGTTGTATTTCTTGGATAGATCTTTCCAACGAGCTATCGAGTGCCCCAAACGAAGATCATATGCAAAATTTATGCCCCTGGGAAGTTGATGTATCAACTACCCCCATTGGGGCCCACAAACCTTTTGGCTTTTCATCTTCCAGGGTTAGGGTTTTGGATTTTACTTATGTTAAAAAGGCCCTTAGAGCCTCATTGTAATAATCATCTTCTCACAGATGCGAGTAGTTGTCACATCTCTTCTCAAAGATAAGCTACCACCATTCTAGCGAGTCTTTCACTTTGTATTTTACAGTCTCTGTACATTTATTTCGTTAATAGAAATCATGTATTACTGTATATCTGTGACTCTTGTTTTATTTCTGCTATATCTCTGTTATATTGTTGTCTCTCTTGCAATATATCTGTTCATTTCTTTATTATATCTCTAATCTCATTTCATGCTGAAAATAATCCGGATCATGCTATTGACGAGTTTTCCCTGAGTGTGCAGGACACTTGACAGATTGAGGATGTCGATGGCATCAATGGACCTCCTTGGACTCTGGATTGAGTCAAGGATTGGATTGTATTGGTTTGAGTATTTCATTTATGCATATGTGACATATGATCGGTTATATTATGATGTTGTTTTTGGATCATTGACAGTGTTTAGTTGATGGATGCAGGTTGATGATTGCTTGCTAATCTGACTCACATAAGGAGTAAAGGGGCCATGCACATAGACCAGATATTGAGGGAGAGGTGTGGCAGCATCCCTATCACATCCGAAAAGCACTCTCATCGTGGCTCGAAATGTAGGTTAACAATTACCTTGTTCGAGAGATCCATGATGTCATGAGGGCAGAATGAGACAGTCACTCATGAAGATTTCTAAGGGGTGTACAATAAGGCAGGGTATTTATTCCTTAGAATCCCTTAGTCTCTCACAAGGTTGCCTGAATGGAGTATTGACTCCAAGGGTTAGACAACTACCAAAACCATTCAAAGGCGAGTGGCAACCTTGGAGCACAGAGTGTGTCTTGAAGGGCATGTCACGTAATCGAAAATTTGAATCAAAGGAGAGTGGCACCCTTGGAGCACGGTGTGCGTCTTGGAGGGCACGTTGCAGAATTAAAACTTGAGTCGATGAATCTAGGTGGCCTAGAAAACCTTGAGCGAATAATTAAACCCTGTAAAATCTTTAAGCATTGTTGGCTTTAATTAGTTAATGAATTAAGGATTTAATTAATTAATTGTGAATCCCCAAATGAAAATCTAAGACTATGCACAAGGTATGCCTAAGTGGGTAAGAAGACTAAAACTAATTATTAATTAAATGACATAGGAAAGAGGCAAGTCAATTCAAGAAAATAAGAAAGATGAAATAATTCTAATGAATTAATATAATACACATGTGTGCAAAAAATACCTAATTGGAATATAAGATGAGAAAGGAATAAAACATGAAAGAATAAGTGCACGCATAGAAGGGAATATAGAGTCTAAACTACCACTAGTTTAACTAGGAGAAGACTCCTATTTTAACTCAACTCAAAATTAGTAAGGTGTCAATCATTAATTGGAAACAATGGGAATAAAGAGACAACCATGAGTGATTTTAGGAGTGCTTTTAGGATGGGTGAGAGAAATTGACATTTATTAAAATAAATTGTGGATTTACTTGTGCAACTAAGGGAAAGGGTGACAAGTGTATGGCATAAATAATTCTTAATTAATTATTTAAAAGGTGAATTAAATGTGCAAGTGGCAAGGTGTCATGGAGGAAAATTCTATAAAACAAATGCCTGAGATGAGCAATGAATCACATTGGTTATGGGTAAAGTTATGTTGTAGAATTTTTTACTAGTTTTACTTGTGAGAGTTGGGATACCTAGCTTGAGAAAGAGAGTGGTGGCTCTACCTTGTGAGGCGAGCTGGTAGCTAGAGTATTTATGTATGTGTGTGTGCGTGGCCCCTTTGTGGCTCGGGGAGTTAAGGGGGAAGGTGAGTACCCCTAGCGTTGCCTGGGAAGTATCGGTGAAGTCTCAACGATTAACAAGAAAGAGAAGGAAGGAAGGAACGTTGTCGATGAAGAACATCATCAAGTCGAGTTTTGTCGGTGACAATATTCTCTTTGAGTTGAATTGTAATAAATTAATTGCACGTGTTTGGTTTATTTTATTTGTCACAGCTCTGATGTAGAATTGTATCCTTATCTGAGTTTGAATGTGTTAATGGATGGTTGTGGGATATGGTAGGTTTATTTTAACAATGTTACCAACCAAATTTAACTGAATGTATGGAATGTGAATTTTTATTCTTCCTTTACAATTTTATGGAAGCGCTTAAGGCAAAATGTCTTAAGTCTGTGTTGAATAGATTAGTGTTGTATAAAAATTTATTATTGAATGCACATAAGGGAACTCTCCACTACTATGTTTAATTTGTCCATGTAATTTACTCTGATACCTTGGTGTTGCAAGATGGTGAAGTCAGGCATTAATTAGATTAGTTTCTCTTATTTGATTACATTGTGGGTAAATTCCATCTTAGTGCTCAACTTGGTCACATAGAAGGAAAAACTAATGGGATGGGGAGACTTCCTTCAAAACGTAGTTCAACTAGATCACCTAGCCATTGTTCCCTTGATTAATCCTTGGGTTCTAGATCAAGTTCAAAATTCCTTTAAGATCTAAGGTCAATGACCAGTTGCAATTGATCTTTAGTGATTGTCCCTTACTGCCACGAATTTCCTTAACATCGGTTGCTGGAAAATTCTTTCGGAGAAGCCCTTATCTCTTTGATTCAATCATTAAAGGACACCCTCCCCTTGAGTGAATGGCCCATGCTAGATTGATGGGATTTCCCTTATGATCCTCATTGAAACCACCTTCTTAATGACCTGGAAGGGACTGTTGTATTTATCCCCTCCTTAATTTTGTGTTTCCCTTTTTACAAGGGTTATTTTTTAGTTCCTGGCAATCTATGGGAATCATCCTTACCTTCTTGCGCACTGGGATCCCACCTTCACAAGAATGGAAGGTCCAATCCTTTCTCTCGTATTTCACCTGCTTCGATTCTATTCTTAAAATCTGGTCACCTCTAACTAATGACCACGCTACAATCGCTTGAGGAATTGGTCGCCCTTGGAAGCTCTCCAAGGGTTATGCTTGTGGTAGAATATATTCACTACCTACTGAGATCTTTCCACTCACTGACGGTGTGCCCAGTCGTGCTCGTATCCTTTTTTTTCCCATTAAAACTATCGGGCTCTTGGGACCTTAAATTTCATATTATGATAATTCTGGAATTGAGGTGTTTGTTGCTCTTCCATATTATTCTGCAAACTTTAAAACTTGTTGGAGTGCAACAACGTCCAAATTATTCCTAGATACGAGGTATAGATTTCCTAGATTTGTATTAATTCATGGATCTCTGGACCATAGATTCCAAGCCTCAACCCTTAATATTTCCCACTATCAAGTTACTAATATGTGACTAAAACCTCTTGCTCGAACTGCTAGTTTTGTTAACTATAATGATGTTGGTGAATGTCGATGGTTGTTGGACATTCGACCATGGGTTGGTTCCCATAAATTTGGGGGTTAGATGGAGAAGCCCTTATTCTCTTAATGTTAAATCTTAGATGGTGCTCCCTACATTGATTTATAGCCTCTTAGTTAGACATGTGAGTTAAGTTATGGACTCCACAGTTATGTAATGTGTATCGCCCTTAAAATATTTGTGCCCTTGATATGATCCCTCCCACTAATAAATATTGCTCCGGAATAATTAAATCATTAGTATTGACTCCCTAATTTATATACGTTATTAAGTGTTGCTCAAGAAGATTGTCCTTTGAGAAAATAATTAGAATGAACGTAATATTAAATTCTCGTTTTGCTTCAAGAGATTGGAGCGCCTTAGGCTCTTACCTTTAGATACCCTTTTAATTTAGAATCCTTATATATATTTCTCCACAGGCTGGTTTTTCTCTTTTCCTCACATTTGGTTAGGTGAAGTAGTATTCTTACCTTGTCACTTAATAATTAAATTTATCTACTTAAGACACCCAGTAGGATTTTAAAGTCCTCCTTCCTTTACTTTTTATGTCATGATCTTCTTGGGTCTCCCTTGGAAAAGAAATATGAGATTTATCAGTTATTGATATGCATTATTGTAGTAGAACTCATGTTGGAATGTGTCATAGATGGTATTGGGTCAGTCATTTGATATGCAATTATTATAGTCAGACTAATTATGGAATGCATCATAGATGGTATTGTGTCAGTAATTCGATATGCATTATTATAGTCAGACTAATCTTGGAATGCGTCATAGATGGTATTGCGTCAGTCATGGATATGCATTATTATGGTCAAACTAATGTTGGAATGTGTCATAGATGGTATTGCGTCAGTCACTGATATGCATTATTGTAGCGAAATATCATATAATGTGTCAATCAACTGTTATAGGATAATTGTAGTTGAACTATTGTTGAATGCTTCAGAGGTGGCAATGCGTCAATTATTGATGTATGTTTGTAACATAATCTGTTGCACCATGTATTTAATGTGATGTATGAGGGTTAAATGAATGGATTTCCTTGCGCCATGAAATTAATAGGACATATGATTGGTTATGTGATTCGCTTGCTTTTGCGCCATGAAAATAAAACCAATGATTACTTTTGTGCAATGGAATATGTTGAGGTGTGATTAACTAAGTAATTTAGATTACTCTCATGCCATGAATAATTAATGATTATGATTGATTAATTGATCTAGTTGATTTTCGACTTGATTGGATTAGTGGGATTTAGACACCTCCTTGTTCCTCAGAACAGTCACCAGCCCTGAGACCTTAAGTGGTCAAAATCAATTGGATGAATCCTGGGATTGAGAATTTCTTATGTGTCTTGGAGGTCCTAACCTTGCAGGGTAGGTTGGGAGGGTAGTTATTTTAATATTCAGTGTATGTTTGATCATTAGTTATATTTTCTTCAGTTTATTGTGATGTGTTGAACTGCGTCGCTATTTATGCTTATGCGTTGAACATGTGTCATTGTTATGATGTTAATGCATTGTCCTTGTGTCGTTATTTATTTCAATGACATGTCGCTTGTAATTCTTTCAATTATGAATTCATGTTGATCATGCATTGCTTGATTTATATGTTGATGTTAATTTCCTAATGCGGAAAAAAAAATTAATACCTATTATGCTTCGCTATCGTAGTCATAAAGGAGGGGGCCTTACATATGGTATCAAAGCAGGTTCAACCCTGCAACTATGGATCGTCACACCTTCCTCTGTATTATACATTGATCAATAATTTATCGATAATTTGAAATTTGAAATTGTCCCTACGGTAATCCTGGATAGAGGATGCCATGGAGGTAGAAGACATGGTGCTAGGGGCATAGGTGCGATTCCTCCTGTAGATTCCACGCTAGAGGAGTCTAACTCCCAGGGAAAAGAATAAGTCATTGAACATGAGCATATTGTTGTGGGGGATGTGGTTGGTTTGATGAGGTCCTTTCAGAGAATGTTAGAGGCCTTGATTAACCAACTAGATAGAGATGAGGCCAGAGAGCCTATACCCAATGAGGGTTCACAATGTACTCCCGCTGGTAGTGGTAGAATTCACAGAGAACTCAAGAAAGTTAAGTTTCCTGACTTCATGAGTGTCACGGATGGCTCAGTTGTTGGGGCATGGTTGGAGAACATGGCGATGTGTGTTGCACTTCATAACTACACCTCCAACATTGAAGGTCCTCATGGTGGTCTTCAGCTGAAAGGGAGTGCTCTTCTATGGTGGAAGACGCTCCTACCTTAACTAGCATGGTCGTCAAAGACGTGTCCTGAGACCTGTTTGAGGAATAGTTCTGGAAGAGATATTGTTAGAGGTATTCATTGAGCGTTAACCCAATGAGTTCAATGCCTTGTGACAGGGTGGTCATATGGTGTCAGAGTATGAGGCCCGAATCATGGAGCTTCTTAGGTATGCTCCACATCTGAACATGGAAAATATAAAGGTCACCGAGTTCATTTTCGACCTCAACTCCAACATTTGTATGAAGGTGAGGATCCTAATTCCTTATAAGTTGTACAATGCAGTCCAGAAGGCCCTCATAGCCGAGGAAGAATTGACTGTAGGAGTCAGGGCAAGACTCCTACAAGACCATCTGGGAAAATGGAATTAGGTGCATAACAAAATCAGACACCAGCCAAACAAACATCAGGATGTCTAGATACGTCTAGAGGAACCATGTTCACGACACCATGATGACAGGTTCCTCAACAAAGGACTCCCTACAGGAGACCACTGCATCAATGATAGTGGCACCAACAGCCGCAGTTTATTTTTGTTCCGTAGAATATACCAGGATCTCATGCTAGAAGGCCAGAAGCTTCTACTTCGGGGACCAGGAGTACTGGACCAAAGACTGGGAGATAGATGTGTGGAGAGCCACATTACTAGTGAGATGTCCCATTGAGAAGGCCAGAATGATCAGATCAATAGGACACACTACAGTTGGAGACTTGGGAAAAGACCACAGGATTCGTGCGGTAGTGAATAACCTCCAGGCCGAGAACCATTCCACTATGCTCAAGACGTCAGGTACCGTCGTCGACCAAAATTTTAGTATTTTGATAGATCCCAGTGCTAAAGAGATCTTTAATTCCAGTGCAACATTGAAAATATTTAAGGTAAAGGAAGACGAACATGACAAGTTTAGATATGTAGAATGGCTTCAGGTGCCAATTAGAAGGTTGGAGGAAGGGTTACAGACTATCACATTAACTTGGGATATTTGTAATGAATTTCGACCTATATGTCACGATCTTAGGATCATACGACATCGTGATTGGTATGGACTGTTTGGAATCGCATGATGCAATGCGCAACTATAATATGAAAGGGTTGAGTTGACCAATGATGAGGAACAGAGAAGGGTGATCGTAGGAAGAAACCAGGGAGTGTCCTTGAGTTTCATTCTTCCCTATGACAACAGAAGAGCATGCGAAAAGGATGCAAGTTATACGCAATCTTGGCGCTAAATGAATGAGGCAAGGTGGAAGGATTGGAAGACCTTCAGGTAGTACAAGAGTTGTTGACATGTTTCCAAAAGAGTTGTCGGGCTTTCCGTCTGAAAGAGAATTAGAGTTTACAATCGACCTGAAACCAGGAATTGAATCGATAGCAAGACCTCTTTATTGGATGTCAACACATGAGTTAAAAGAGTTGAAAATGAAACTACAAGAGTTGTTGGACCTGGGACTTAAATGTCCAAGGTGTCACCTTGGGGCATGCCTGTTATTTCATAAGAAAGGAGGATGGGTTGTGGAGACTCTGTATTGACTACCATTAATTGAACAAGGCAACAATCAAGAACCCACATCCGTTGCCAAGAATAGAATATTTGTTTGATCAACTAAAGGGCATGACAGTGTTTTCAAGATCCACTGGAGATCCGGTTATCACCAGTTACAGATCAAAGAGGAATACATTCCTAAGACCACATTCAAGACGAGGTTTAGACATTATGAGTTTACCATTTTACCGTTTGGACTGACAAATGTCCCAGGAGTATTCATGAGCTTGATGAATGGGGTGTTCCGTGAATACTTGGACATGTTTGTTCAAGTATTCATTGACAACATATTGATATATTCTCGGACAATAGACGAACATGATGAACATTTTTTCTTGGTACTACAGTGTTTACGAGAAAAAACAATTATACGGGAAACTTTCAAAATGCTCTTTTTATCAATCGAGGATTCATGGATTCATTACTTAGGGAATGTTATCTCAGTCGAAGGCATCATTATGGATCCAACGAAGGTAGAGGATATTATGGAATGGCTTGTGCTGACAAATGTACTATAATTTCATAGATTTATGGGTTTAGTAGGATATTACCGACAATTCCTCAAAGGTTTTTCGAAGATAGAAAATCCGATCATGGAATTGTAGAAGAAAAACAAGAAGTTTGTATGGAACAAGAAATGTGTGGAAGCATTTCGAAGGCTCAAGGAGTTGTTGATGACAACACCGATACTAAAAGTCCCCAACTTGGACGAGGAATTCTTGGTATGCACAGATGCATACAAGGAAGGCTTAGGCGAAGTCTTGATGTAAGATGGTCGAGTGATCGCTTACATCTCAAGTAAATTAAAAAACATGAGGAAAAATATGCCACACATGATTTAGAGTTATTGGCCATTGTGTATGCCTTGAGAGTGTGGAGACACTATATGATTGGACAGAAATTCGAACAAAAAAAAGGGATCACTATGGATTGTAGCACTTTTCACGCATAATGACTTTAACACGCGACAAAGGCATTGGTCAGTATTACTTAGAAAATATGATTTGAGATTAAGTACATTGAATAAATGGTGAACAGAGTGGCAGATGCATTGAGTCGGAGACCATGCATATTCTCGGTGATACCTCTTCAGACGAATCTTCGAGAAATGATTCTAACTATATAGTTCGACAATGACTAGTATAAAACGGTTAGGGAAAATATCAGACAAGACACCATGATGGTACCAAAGTTTGAAGGTTATGCATTGGAAAACGATGGATTGATGAGGCATAATGACCGGATTTATGTACCGTGTAACGACGAATTGATAATTTTGAACTTAAGCGAAGATCAAAGAGTAGTATACATGGCTCATCTAGAAGTCAAGAGGATGAAGACATACCTTAAGATTCTATTCTTATGAAAAGGGATGTGTTATAGCAAGATTTTCCTCACCCTATGCAATCTTTCACAGAGGGACTTATTCCATTTCCCCATGCAAACTTATCTTCCCTGTTTATATAATCCAGAGTTAAAAAAAAAAAAAATCCACTTGTATGCACCTTGCATACTATACAGAATCTGTATACGCAAGTTGCTCCACTACATCCTGCGTACATTGGGATTTGTGCCAAAAAATGAAAATTAATGTCGGGTTTCCATGTCATGACAAGAGATCTATGATCCTTGGCCTTCCACATACTGGAAACATTATGATTTGGCCCTTCAGTTCCATTTTGAAGGCTATAAATGGGCCAATTTTGAGCTATGGAAAAGGATAAATAATTCAACTTCGAGAGCAAAGTTACTTTGGAGAAATTATTTACTTCATATTGAGTCTGCATCTCTTTGTCCTTTAAGTCTGAACATAGTGTTCAGCCCCCAAGCTCTTCCCTTATTGATTGAAAACCTCATTATTTCTCTCTTATGAGATTCCCTTTGGTGGAGGATAGGAGTGGTGGAGGCCCAGCTGAAAGGAACTTAGTTTCTCGATTCCAAACCATGCCGACATGGAAGTCTGTAATATTTTCACTTCTGGTAATCATTTATTAATAGAAATACTCCTTTCTCGTCCAATTGATATCTTGCAAATATACGAGATATTATCCATGGGCATATTTGTTATGTATATTGATGGATTATGCTATCTAATGTGCTAACCTTTTATATTATCACCATGTGCTCACTTTGCTTGGTTGTTGAGAACTAGTTGCAGGTATATAACCTTGGGTCAAAGTGCTCAATGATGGACTTCATTGAACATCTGGGCGAGGTAGGCCTCTTTCTCATCTCGCTTTCATATTGGTTTATATAGCATGTCTTTGGGATGGAGTTGATTTCTATAGTCATTTCCGTCTGTTGTGGTTTACCCTAGCCATAGAGAGATTTTAATCTTAACAGGATGAAATCGGACATTGTCAGTTACGTGGTGAGATGTCTAGAATGTCAGTAAGTGAAGGATAAACATAGACATCTAGTCAAATTACTACAGCCAAACACTATTCCAGAATCGAAATAGGAGGTCATTTCGATGGGCTTCATTGTTGGATTGTCATTGATGGCAAGTAGGAATGACTTGATTTACGTGGTAGTTGACACTCTAATGAAGAGTGTGCATTTTATTCCTATGTGTATGATGTATCAGGTATCATATATAAATAGAGTTTTTATCAAGGAGTTTGTGAGATTACATGGCGTGCCTAAAATGATCATATCTGATAGAGGATCGATGTTTACTAGACATTTTTGGACCAGTTTCCAAGAGGCCTTCGGAACACAACTAAATTTTGGAAGATATGTTGCGTATGTATGTGTTAGGCCAACATAAACATTGGGATGAGTTCTTTCCACTAGTATAGTTTGCGTACAACAAAAGCTATCAAGGTCGTGTTAAGATGGCACCATTTGAGTTTCTCTATGGGCGACCATGTCAGAGGCCATTGAGTTGGGATCGACTAGAGGATAGGGTCATGGTGGGACCAAAAATGATCCAAGACATGGAAGAAAAAATGAAAATGATAAGACAAAGGATTAAAGGAGCACAAGATCGGAAAAATAGTTATGTTGATGCGCATCACGTTGACCACAACTATGAAGTTGGCAACTGAGTTTTCTTGCGGGTTAAACCACACAAGAGATCAATTGAGTCTGGAAAGGGTGATAAACTCTCTCCTAGTTTTGTGGGGCCTTTCAAAGTTATGAGAAGGAAATGACCTATGGCCTATCAACTAGCCTTGCCTCATTCTTTGAGGCTTATGCACAATGTTTTTCTTGTATCTTTTTCAAGACATTATGTTAGTGATCCTACACATGAGATTGACATGAGTTCCTTGCGGTGTCGAACGAGAGTGCACTCACGGTAGATAAAATCTTCATTTTGGACCCTTGCATTCGACAACTATGTTGTCGAACAATCGATCAGGTCAAGGTCTAGTGTGACAATTATAGTCCACACTCGGCTACTTGGGAGGACACATTTGATATGCATCAGTAATTCCTTACTTATTTGATAGAGTAGACATATAGATATTGTTAGATACTTTATTTACTACATTTTTATACATTGTACAACTTCGGGACGAAGTTTAAAATAAGAGGGAGTGTATGTAACATCCCTCTCTTGCGAGCACATGTTATTGACTTATTCTTTGAGCACACTTGCATGCAAGTGATCCGATTATAGTACATGGTTATTATTTCACGCATGATTTAATGAAAACAAATTATAGGAATTGAAAGTAGATTCAATTTAATGATAATCCCTAAATCATTAAATCATTAAATCATAATCCCTCTCTTGCGAGCACATGTTATTGACTTATTCTTTGAGCACACTTGCATGCAAGTGATCCGATTATAGTACATAGTTATTATTTCCCTTATGAATTCTTATGATGATGTTGATGGATTATGATTTAATGAAAACAAATTATATGAATTGAAAGTAGATTCAATTTTGCAAATGCTGATGTCATTTTCGAAACCAAATTCTGATTATTTGTAGGAGTCTGCAACCTCTAAAGTTCAAGTAATCTTGGGGAAATTGTCTAGTTTCTGTTTTCATTCCCAATTTCATGTTTTTGGCCGAAAGACTAAATACTAATGGAAACCGTCAAAACTGAACGATTTCCATGGTTTTTGGCCGAAAAAACCTTCTTTCGGCCGAAAGAGTGTTGAGTGAATTCCGTCGGTCGGAAAAAATGAAAAGACACGTCGTATCATTTCATGTCATGCCAAATCATATAAATACGCTTTCGGCCTAACACATTTAACACAATTCATCAAATGGACAGACAGATATGAGCTTAGGGATAATGATTTCAAAGCATTTCTATTAATGATTGCAGTTGTATTCTTTTCTTTATTTATTTCTTCCCTCTGTTCCATAGGCTTAATCGGAGGATCGATATCAATACATGATGGTTTTCTAGCGCACCTAAACAAAGTTTTGAATCATCTTTTTGGTTTTTGTTGAATAAGGTAATTGATGTTTGTTCAATTTTTTATTGGAATAACAATTTATATGTTGAAAGATAAATGTTTTCAAGGTGAAGTCTTTGTTGAACATATCTTTTACAGATAACTATAAAAGTCATGGGAAACAAAAGTTTGCACAAGAGAAAATTTGATCGCACTCAAGATGATACTCTCTAAAACAAATAAAAGAAAGAGCATTATTGGATAAAGAAATGAGAACGTGCAAATATTGAAGAAAGAAATGATAATAACGTAAATAGATATTTTCAACAAGAAGAAGTCCAACCAGGTATGCATGCACATATTTTCTATATTAAAAGTATAGAATTCAAATTTAAAATATTGTAAATAATATAATTGATTGTAATTACAATTTGATTTTTTTCAAAAAATATAAATAGATTTGTCTCATAATGTCGAAGAAGACGTTGAAACCAAAATTGAAGCAGAAGGCGTTGAAACCAAAATTGAAGCAGAAGACATTGAAACCAAAATTGAAGCAGAAGATGAATCACCTACAGGTATGTACATAAATTTAGATAATACAAGATGAAAACTTGTATATATAGTTTAGTGAATTTCTGTTCAGGTTTTGTTTTTTAATATAAAATTTAAATTGAAATATGCAGGAGAATCTATCAGCATTGATGATCAAATATTAGAAAATGTTGATACTGAAAAATTTGGGAAGAAAAAAGCTAAGCATTATATAAGATATCGAACTAAAAATATGTATAATACATTTTTCAAAGATGAATCAGTAACAATACAAGATAAACTTTTACTATGTCTAATGAAGTCAAGAAAGTTAAAATAAGCTACATCATTATTGGGTATTCAAAAGTCGACAAATGATACAAAGGTGAAACAGAATGTCTTTGACAATATAACTAGTGTATTAAAAGCTTTTGGAAAATCTCGAAAAAAAGATGTTAGTGTTGCACGTAGAACGATATAAACAACAGTTGTTTCATCTAGCAATATAAAAGATCTTTTGACATGACACATGACAAAAAAAATGGGAACGTCAAGAAAAACATTGCACAAACATAGAAAATTTTGATTGCAAATAGATGTAAATGATGAACTGGTTTGTTGGATAGTGATTTCTAGACAACCTTACAAAGATAGACTTGCAGAAAATGCTAAAGAATTGGCCCGTAATTATTGGTTGGAAGAATCTCGTGTTTCACCACATACAAGGGATGTGTTACGATGAAGAATAGCATGAAAACAATATGAAGAACATTCAAAACATATATTTCCAATGACACAAATAGAGTTGTTCAATAAGTTCAAAGAAGAGCACAAAGAAGTTAAAATTTCCATCAATACATTTGTGCAACAAAAACCATGGTTTGTTAGACCCATCACTGTTCGTGACACTTGTTGTTGTCGTTATCATGTGGAATTTGAGTTGTATTACGACACTTTTTTGGATTTTGGTAAAACTTTATGGCCAATTTCACCTCCTCCTTCCACATTCCGTGCTTTTATATCTGAAATTCTATGTGAAAAAGAAGATGATTGCAGTTGTATTCTTTTGTATGATTGCAGTTGTATTTTTTTGTATTATTTTACAAAAAAAATGTGTTGGTAGAAAGAAATGTGATCGTTGTGGAAATCTATGTTTGTTTCATTCAAAGTATCATATTGATATGAATGATCAATCATTTTCTAATATAACAGTCAATTGGAAGAGATATGAATATATCAAGAGCATGGCTCCACATTCTTCAAATGTTATTTCAAAAAGGATTGATTTGAAGGTAGATAAAATCTGTGTGATTGATTTTTTGAAGAAGTTT
>ML790533.1:75175-104651 GCA_009831015.1 Picea engelmannii | reverse complement strand
TCACATCTAAAGAAATGAAGACCAAAAGGTTAAATCACCCTACAAACGATGAAGAAAAAGATTCACTTTTAAAACCATGTGAGAGTAAATCATGCCCAAAACAATGCAGATTATATTTTTCTTTCAAAATGGAAAGAGGGTAAGTCAAACCAAAAACAATGAAGGGAATCTTGCCCAAGTTAGTTGAGGAGAATAGCTCATTTTTTAAGGTGTGAAAGACCAACCTGCAATGGAACAATAGAAGGGAAAATTACAAGGAAAAATCATTTTGAGGGTGAGTGATCCGTAATCGAGGGACTTATAGTCCACTCGCTTCACTAAAACATGAAATTCTTTGCAAAATGTGATTTCTAGTCCCTATCTCAGTTCTGTCTCTAAGTTTTTCATAGAGTTAATTGTCTTTTGGAGGCTACCAAGCCTTTGTCCAATTTCTTGTACAAAGACCTTTCTTCTTTGATCTTCCTAGACTAGTCTTACAACCATTCTATAATTAGGTGACAATGAATGGTAAAGGGGGACCTTGGTTTGTGCTTGGAGCATCCTCTCAAGAAACCAATCGATGCTTCCCCAAAAATACCTCCTTTAGGGAATAAAACTGAGAATAAATCTTCAAAACAAAATCTTGGCACAAAGTTTAAAAATATATATGTTTCTTTCACATATCTCACACGACAAAGGCTCATATGTTAGTTTTGTTTGTGACAATTTTCTAGGGATTAATTATCTCTTTTCTCTTATTCTTGCGCCATTCCATAATCCTTTTGGATGGATTCTTTCTCAACATATGAGTTTGCAGCCAAATAACTCATGCAACAATCAAATTATTATTTAATTAATAGAGGTGGAAAAGCTATCCATTATTAACTCAGTAATCCCCTTATTCAATGCACCAACCATTCATCTCCCACTTAATATACTCAGAATATGTCTCGTAACAGTTATCAAAATCGACACGCATGAACCATGAGCCAATGAGGAAAAGCAAGCACACGTTGTAATTGACCCAAGGTGTATTCTCTAAAGCGCCTTGGAGATAGGTCAAAGACATGGAATATGGAGTCGTTACAGTACACCAAACACAAGAATTAGTGTTAGGTTTTCACCATGATTTTGGACAACAAAACTGAATTAGAAGATGCATTCTCCTCATGCTATGGTTTCCACAATGAGTTTGGAAGCAAGAAGAAAAACTTTGGTGTGCATAGGAGTAAGGGAAACATACTGACCCAAGGTCGAATATTGGAACAAAATGGAAGAAAAGGGGGATTCCCCGGAGTGACCTAGGACTAGGTCGAGAGCATGGGAATGTTAGACAATATGCATGATGTTAGGTATGATTAAAGAATAGGATAAAGAATTATTTACATCAAAGAAATGTAGTATAATCTCTCCATGTGCTAGGGTTCACACTCAACATAGTAACCTATCATGTTGCTAGGGTTCATGCCCAGAGGTGTAGTCAACAAAGAAAACTAGCATTGGGTCTCTCCACATGCTAGGGTTCACATGCAGGAGTGGAGAACAACAAAGAAGAATGTGATGGAAGATAGCAAATCGAGGGAACATAAAAAAAAATTACCCAAATGTGGATACATTGGGAAGAAAAGAAAATGAAGTATGAGATGCCCAGGAGGGGCGTTTAGAGCTTGAACATGTTAGGAAGAAAGAAAATGGGGCGTGGAACATCCAAACACTAGGGTTTAGTCATGGAAATGTTAGACAACCCAAGGATAGTCATGGGTGCTAGAATATTGGTGGGTATTGGTTTCACTCAAACCCCATTCTACCAAGATGTCAATTACATTACTCTTTACATTGAGAAGCTCTTTGTCCCTTTGAATTTATACTCTTTGATTATTAATGTAGAGACCTCCTTGTCTTATGAGTCTCTTCACTGCTACTTTGGTTGGCAACAACCCAAACTTCACAGATAAGTCCACCAAAGATGAATTCAACCCCTTTTTAAATGACAACAACAAGGCTGACACTTCATTTGCAATGGAATCACTAATTTTCCCATTTAAGTGAGTCTTTCAATAAAAACTTCTCACATAGTAAATAAAATAGTAGCTGCAATAAATCCTCATTCACTCACACAAGATACAGAGAAACCATTTAAAATATAAATAGAAAACTTCATAAGACATAATGGTCAATTTAGCCATACTCAACACACAGAGGAACTAACTCAATGAGACTAGATTTTTACCCAGGAACCCAATTGGGAAAACTAGTCGAATGGTGCTTAGTATATTCTTCTTCTCCGGGTCTACTAGTTTTTACAAAGCTCTCCTCCTCCTTGGCCAAAATACCCTTTGAGTATGAGAAAGAGTGAAGAAATAGGGAAATCTAGGGGGTAAGGGAAGGCCAACACCCATGGATCTTAACCTCTCATTTCTTAGCCTTCTCTCCTAACTGTTTCCTTGTCCCTTTAATTATTTTCTTCAACTTTTTAGTTACCTGCTCATTTGGCTTTTCCCACGTTAACTTGCATTGTTTTAAGTGGCTTTCATAATGTTTATTAATTGCCAATTTGTTTTGCAGGTACCGAGTCTATCCATCCTTCAGTCTAGATTTATTTTGGATTAGTGAGAAAGACCAACTTGCAACAAAACAAAAAAGGGAAAATTGTAGGCATTCCCAAAGGTGAAGGAAAAAATGATCCAAAATGGATCATTATATAATTTCTCATACATCTTGGTACTTTATGGGTGGGAAAATTGGAGGAATTGGCCTGCAAGGCCCATTTTAGGGGCAGGTCCAAGTTTGGTGATTTAGGGTCTAGAACCTTCTAGAGACAATTTGAGGCATCAAATGACACTTTTTTGGGTCAAAAATTTGCAAGAATATCTCCCAACCCATCATTGTTGTTCTACACATTGAAATCTTTTTAATGGTGTGAAAATCACCTCAATCGAATTTTGTATGTGGAAGTTATTCCTCCTACAAGTTGACCACCATGGTATCAAGTGGATGCCATGTTATCCCCCAATACTCGCACATGTGGAGCTAGACACATGTGGACTTTCAAGAAGATTATAGAGTGTCCAAAATGCTAACACTAATTGAGTGTTGAGGCATGCAAAAACCCTAACCCTAACCTTAGACAGTTGTCTTGCTATGCAAAATACTTGGTTGTTGGTAAGAGAAGGGGTTCCATTCTTTTGGTATTTTTATTGTTCCATATCTGAGCAGAAAATCTAGGAGTGGATATTGAAGCATAATAGAGGACAGTAGGATATTATGTAGCATCCATTCAAGCCACAATGTTCATGACAACTCCATAGTGAGTGTCCCTCTCTTTGTACTTGCATTTCATAACTAAGAAGAAGAGAGTGGAGCATAGGCCTCACCTTCTAGTTGGGTTTCCCATGATACATCTTGTGTTCATTTGTGTGGATGATGGGTTCATTTTCTTGTCCTTTCATTTTAGTTTCAATTATCTCCGTAAATTTGAGCACTAATATAGTAATAATAAATATGACATCTAAGGTAATAAATTACATAATAAAATATTTTAGAATATTGTGACAAACTATTCCATTGGAATATCCACAACATTTTATAGATCAAACAAGGAAACTCACATCGACAACAATGTGTCTCATTGCATGTTAAACCATGAATAAATGGAATTGTAGTAGAAATAGTGAAACATCTATTCATGTTTAAGGGGGGGAATGAGAAACTTGTGGTTAAGAGAGAAAAGGATCATCACACCCAAAAAATTGAAGGCAATTTGCAACATAAAAGGGGAAATAAAAGTTTCCTTATTCCTTTTATTTTCCTTTTTACCTTTTTACTTAAATTATTATCATTATAATTTATTATTCCAGGATGTTTGAGAGTAGTTTAAACTTCATAGAACTTCAAACGAAGAAAGAAAAATCTCATGTTCACCAAAAATCATTAAACATAGCAATTTTCAAGGTTTCATCCTTCATGATAGGATTCTATTATGACTCATTCGTTGTTGCTTCTTCTTGAAATGCATTAGCTCCAAGGTTAGAAAATAAGTGGATCACTTGGTAACAAGACACACTCCATGTATTAAGATGAGAAATGTTTTCCTCTTACAATTTTTCCAAATAGAAATTGCTT
Organism: Picea engelmannii; assembly: GCA_009831015.1. NCBI lineage: Eukaryota > Viridiplantae > Streptophyta > Pinopsida > Pinales > Pinaceae > Picea > Picea engelmannii. The sequence goes on along the minus strand of ML790533.1, from coordinate 100,550 downwards.
GAAACAATCCCAGGTGGCACCCTTCTAAATGACTAGATTCACAAGCATAATTTGTTCCTCGCTACTATAACCTAGTTAAATGGGGGAGTAATGTGAATTTATCTTATTTGAATATGATGTAGGACACATCTGTCTAGGTCAAATAACAATGAGTTAATTAGCCATGGGTGCAACCCAACTTCATATCAAGGAATGGATGTGCCACCTTCTATACACGAGAGTTATAAAGTACATTTCAAATAGTAGGATCATAAGTGGGCCCCACTATATTTATTTTCAATGCTAAATTGAAGGGAAACACAAGAGGAATATTTGAAATAAGTGGTGTGAGTGTGAGTACCTAAGGAACTTAGCACTCACCCTCACTAAATTATAAAAAAAAGGATACCTTATCATATCTCAAGGGAAAGGTTAGGTTACCCCATTTAAATGAAAGGGTTTCATCCTTCATGATAGGATTCTATTATGAGTCATTCTTTGTTTCTTCTTCTTGAAATGCATTGGCTCCAAGATAATAAAATAAGTGCATCACTTGGTAACAAGACACACTCCATATATTAAGATGTGATTTTTTTTCCTCTTACGGATTTCCCAAATAGAAATTGCTTGAAACAATCCCAAGTGGCACCCTTCTAAATGACTAGACTCATAAGCATAATTTATTCTTCACTTCTATAACCTAGTTAAATGGGGGAGTAATGTGGCTTTCTCTTATTTGAATATGATGTAGGACACATCTATCTAGGTCAAAGACCAATAAGTTAATTAGCCACAGGCACAACCCAACTTCAGATCAAGGAATGAATGTGCCACCTTCTATACACAAGAGTTATAAAGTACATTTCAAATAGTAGGAGCATAAGTGGGCCCCACTAATTTTATTTCCAAAACTAAATTGAAGGGAAACACAAGAGGAATATTTGAAATAAGTGGTGTGAGTGTGAGTACCTAAGGAACTTAACACTCACCCTCACTAAGGTAAAAAAAAAGGATACCTTATCATATCTCAAGTGAAAGGTTAGGTTACACCATTTAAATGAAAGGGTTTCATCCTTCAGGATAGGATTCTATTATGAGTCATTCTTTGTTTCTTCTTCTTGAAATGAATTGGCTCCAAGATTAGAAAATAAGTGTATCACTTGGTAACAAGACACACTCCATATATTAAGATGTGGATTTTTTTCCTCTTATAGTTTTCCTAAATAGAAATTGCTTGAAACAATCCCAAGTGGCACCCTTATAAATGACTAGACTCACAAGCATAATTTATTCTTCACTTCTATAACCTAGTTAAATGGGGGAGTAATGTGGCTTTCTCTTATTTGAATATGATGTAGGACACATCTATCTAGGTCAAATACCAATGAGTTAATTGGCCACAGCTTCAGATCAAGGAATGAATGTGCCACCTTCTATACACGAGAGTTATAAAGTACATTTCCAATAGTAGGAGCATAAGTGGGCCCCACTAATTTTATTTCCAGAACTAAATTGAAGGGAAACACAAGAGGAATATTTGAAATAAGTGGTATGAGTGTGAGTACCTAAGGAACTCAACACTCACCCTCACTAAGGTAAAAACAAAAGGATACCTTATCATATCTCAAGTGAAAGGTTAGGTCACCCCATTTAAATGAAAGGGTTTTGTCCTTTGGGACATGATTCTATTATGACTCATTCTTTGTTGCTTCTTCTTGAAATGCATTGGCTCCAAGGTTAGAAAAAAAGTGTATCACTTGGTAACAAGACACGCTCCATATATTAAGATGTGAAATTTTTTCCTCTTACAGTTTTCCCAAATAGAAAATGCTTGAAATAATCCCATGTGGCACCCTTATAAATGATTAGATTCACAAGCATAATTTATTCTTCACTACTATAACCTAGTTAAATGGGGGAGTAATGTGAATTTATCTTATTTGAATATGATGTAGGACACATCTATCTAGGTCAAAGACCAATGAGTAAATTATCAACAGGTGCAACCCAACTTCAAATCAAGGAATGAATGTGCCACCTTCTATACACGAGAGTTATAAAGTACATTTCAACTACTAGGAGCATAAGTGGGCCCCACTAACTTTATTTCCAACACTAAATTGAAGGGAAACACAAGAGGAATATTTAAAATAAGAGGTGTGAGTGTGAGTACCTAAGGCACTCAACACTCACCCTCACTAAGGTAAAGAAAAAAAGGATACCTTATCATATCTCAAGTGAAAGGTTAGGTCACCCCATTTAAATGAAAGGGGTGAGATAAGCATACAATCACAATCTTCCATGTGAACCTTACCCTTCTTGGAGTCACACAAGTTCTTGTGAAGGGAAGTGATAATGATGATTGTGTGTAGATAGGTAACTTAGTTTAGGAAGTGCAAGTTCAACACCTGTTCTCGCAAGAGCGAAGGAAAATGAGGCCTCCTCTCAGTTAACCAAGCAAACCATTTATGTCATGATTCCCCTATAGAAGGGTAAATGATACAAAAAATTCATAGTTGATGATACTGACATGCCAACAAACTCAATTGAAATAACTCATGTGAGGGGATAATTACTTGCAAATTGCTTGGCGAAGCAAGGATGAAAAACTAGGTTGCAACTATCCACACAAAAGCTACAAATTGTTGTTCGTTCAACAAAATAGATGTGATACCATACATTACAATGAATCAAGTAGGTATAAAGTTTCCTACAACTTGTTTGACAAAAATAGGGGTAAGAAGGCTAATAATCATGACTATTTAAGAAAACAAATGGATATAAATCCAATCAAAAATAGTTCGACACGGGTTGGGTGAATGAACAAATCCATGTTTGGGTTTAACTTTACTTTGCATGGGTGAGAGTTTTAGATAACAACCCTCGGGCTTGCTACCTCATCTACATAGGGGAGGCCACATTACTTAAAGGAATTAATAAAGAAAATATGGTCTCCAACACTCATGTGAAGCTCTAGGTCATGTTCTATTTCATGAAAACCAACTATAAGATAAATATTTAGGCTCGATGATGCAATGGTCTAATTGAAGAAATAGGATTAGAATGCTACTAGAGCTAACAATAATGACCTATAATATTTCTAGTCTTCATTTTATGTAATGCAATGTAGACTGTGCACAGGGTTGAGGACTTGATTACCAGGCTTGAAATAGAAACCAATAGTGTAGGTGTTTTATCACTCACTACAAGTGACTTGGAAGAGGGTTATGGTTCCTAAAATGGGAGAAATAACATGTGACAATAGAGAGAGGTTTTTTAATTCTAAAAGGGGGGGGCTCATTTGTGCATAGGGGCATGTTGCGRGCTCAACACATGTTGACTCACTCRTAGGAACYAGAGTCTYTGAAACTTTAAAGGCAATAAGGTAGTCTGAAAGGTACAAACATGTTTTKCTTACTAACCTGATGAGGAGTTCMTGCAAAGTGGGGTGCATGTAGGGAGCCTTCAAGGTTTCTTGATTCAAGGATATAAACTTTTCCCATAAGATAACATTTTCTTTTAAAATGAAGAATTTTATTAACTYTTCTTCAACTTTGACCTTGATCCAATGGGTTTATATAATGGGGTATAATATTTCTTAAGCAYSACTGAAATATTCATGCAAGTGTTTCTCTAGTGAACAAAGCATACATAGCCCTAACAAAGTCACMAAGGTAATGCAAACAATGCTCTRTTATCATTCAAATGACCATATACATGCCATAGGTTGTTTATATTTCTTTTATTATCTTTCTCCCTTTACCTTCTTGGGTAATCCATTCTTATCTGAATTAATGAATTTGAGTTTGGAACATTGCTCACAGGTCAAAATTAAACATTTTATTATTCATTACCAGATTCAAACATTCAACATATTTCATTTCAAACCTATTTAATTTTGAGTTTGGGTATTATAGATTTCTCGTCTTTGGTCGAATATATTGATTAACATTTGTTTCCATTTTAAGACTCATTTAAACTTATGAATGTGGTTTTAGTCTAAGGAATATTTCCCTACTTTTTGAAAATTCGCTTTCATAAGCCCAAGAGCATGTGATTTATCCCATTGCTTTTACATATACATTTTATTTCAAAAATAATCCTAAAATTGAACTCTTGATATCCACTCCAAGAAGTGTCTAATACCTTGGACATTTTAAATCTTATCTTAAAAATACAACTTTTCATTCAAAATATATTTAATCCCCATGACCAATTTGACAAAATGTAGCTCAAATCGGGGTTGACACTTCTCAACCTTCAGAAATAATATTTTTGAACTATTGAAGTAAAATTTGACATGCTTATGGTATTATTTGTCAAAGTTAACTTTTTCATACCCTATTGTGTGTTTGACTAACATATAATAATTTCTACATGGCTCCCAAATCATCTTTAATACAGATCATAATGTATCAGAGAAGTTACATCCTTGATCATGACACATCTACCAGAACTTCAAAGAGAACATTGCAGAACTCAACATGGGTAAAGCAAACAAAGAAAAGTTGGAAGACTTAGGGGCCAACAATTCTTGTCTTTGAGAAGAGAATGAACACTTGAAGGAGCAGGTCCAGATGTTCAACAAGAGGATGGTAGAGATGGGGAAGAACCTTAATATATATTCCAAACTACTGCCATTGCTAACGAATAAGTTTGAAGAACTCTAATACTCCCTCATTGTGGCCATGACAGATTAGGACAAGCACATAGTGTAGCTTGTACACTTGGGAGAGAAGGTCATTCAATTTTATACCTAGCAGGAAGATAGGCTCACATAGATGATGGAACAACTACAACAAGAGTTGGTAGAGAAGGAGGAAGCCTTAGCAAAGCTCCAAGTAGTTTTCCAATAGAATTAGGAAGTAAGGCTACTTTCAATTTCTACCGCCAAAGCTAGCATCGTGACAGAGACCACTTTGGTAATCTCACCTTCCTTGGATTTCTCTCAAGAGAATTTTGGTGATTTCAAAAATCATACCAGAGGAATTGGTTCAAACTCTTTAGTCAAATAGGTTATGGTTGATCCAGATTTTACAAGAAGAATGAAATGAATACAGATTATTAATAGGTGCTTAACACAAAATAACAAAGATATAGTAAAACTGGTTTTCTATTCAATAAGGAAACAAGCTGAAACTGTAAAATGTAGCGGAAACAAGCTTGTTGGAATGGTGGCGGCTTATCTCTGAGAAGAGATGTGACGATTGTTCTCATTCACAAGAAGATGATTACAATGAGGCTCTGAAGGACTTTTTACAATAAACATGAATGCCAAAAACCCTAGACATCCAAAAACCTAACCCTAGGAGATGAAGCGCCAAAAGTCATGTGGGCCCCGTCTGGGTAAGTTAGTACATCAACTTCCCGGGGTCGTAACTTTTGCATACGATATCTGTTTTAAGTGTATGATAGCCCATTAGAAAGGTATCATCGACGAGATTAATTTTGGGGGCTCAATAATTCATTTATATTTAATTGATAAGATCTATCCTGAAAAACCTTCATTTAGGCCCTCAAAATGGCCTTGGAAGTTAAAACTGCTAAAAATAGTAAATTGCCAAAATTGTCACAAAACTATTTTGAGCCAATTGGAAAAGGTGGGTGGCCACTGATATCCACTTGGATCAATCCTCCCTCCTTAGGAAGCAATGGTCTCCATTGCATTGAGTTCCCCCATTAGATGAAGAAATTTCTGTTGAATTTGGGCCCGGGTGAGCCACTTGCCTTAGTGCAGGAGTTACCTTGCTTTGACAACTCGATAAAGCTGGATTATTTGTTGTCAAGTGCCCTTGATCTATGTGTCCAAAATATGATCATTGGATGCATGTTGTATGCAGTCGGGGTTGAGCTCTATTGGTGTTAGTTGCTCTGCTATGTCTGAGGTGTCCAATAATGGTGGGAAATAAGGGCGAAGGAGATCCACGTTGAACATTGGGTGCAGGTCAAGGAAAGGAGGAATGGTGAGCTCAAAATAATTATCCCCCATGGCCTTGGTAATGGTGTACGACCCTTAACGGAGTGGGTGAATCTTTCGATGGGGTCCTCTAAGGCGTTCTTTGTGCAAGTGCAACCAAACTTTGTCGCCCACATGAAACTTATGTGGCACCCGATGTTGATCATGGCACTGCTTGTACTTGTCATTGGACTTCTATAGGATATCCTGAACTTGATGGAGGATGTGTTGGATCCACTCAATGAACAGGGTGGCTTTTTCATCTTCAGTTGGAGCAGGAGATGAGTCGGTCGAGGTGACCGCAAGGGGACCCAATGGTTGGAATCCCAACCCCACCTGAAAGGGGCTGTGGCCGGTTGAGCTATGCAGGGCTTGGCTGTATCTGTGTTAGACATAGTGAAGGATCTCATCCCATGTGCGAAGGTGATTTGAATTATACATGTGAAGGATATGCACAATGATTCGATTTACAACCTCGGTTTGGCCATCTGTCTGTGGGTGGAAGGCCGTGGATTTGGTGAGCTTGGTGTCTAGCAGTGACTAGAGGCTCGACCATAATGTGCTAAGAAATTGGCTGTCTCGATCTGAGATAATGGTTTGTGGGATTCCAAAATGTACCCAAACTCGTTCAAAGAAGAGCTTGGTAGTGGCCTTTGTTGTGATGTTCTTCTTGTAGGCAACAAGAATTGCCATCTTAGAAAAGTGATCAACAACCACAAAAACATAGTCATTTCCCCACTTGGTGGACGAGAGGCCTAACATGTAGTCCATTGTGATGGATTTCCATGGCCTGTCAAGTGTAGGAAGAGGGGTGTACAGGCCCTGTTTCTTAGTGGTCGGTTTGGCAATAACACAGACAGTGAAGGACCTGATATACTTGATGACATCCTATCGAAGTTTCAACCAATAGAAATGTTTCTATAGCATTGCCACTGTATTTTCGACATCAAAGTGTCCTTCCACACGACTGTAGTGGGCTTACCAGATCAGCTTCGCTCACTCTCTTGATGGAACACATATATGGCCCAGACGACACAACAACCCATCCTGAAGATGGAAATTATCGACAACTGCGTTTGCACCCAACATTTGGTAGGTGGTGGCGAAGTCTGTGTCTGTGTCATAGAGTTGGGGCCATCTAGAGGTCTCATGGCCATAGGAGTCTAGCACTGTAGTGAGTGCTGCAACTAGTGGTCTACTGAGTCAATCATTGACGTGATTGGTGCTTCCTTTTTTATACTTGATGTTGAGGTGGAATTGCTGCAAGTATGTGGACCACTTTTCATGGTGATCATTATGCAATTTTATTTGTGTCTGCATGAACTGCAGTGGCTTATGACTAGTGTGGATGATTGTCTCCTTCCCAAGAATGTAATGTCTCCACTGGCGGCAGGCTTTCACAATGGAGTACATTTATTTGTCATAAGTAAGGTACTTACGGACAACATCTGATAGTGTCTTACTATGATAGGCCATGGGGTGGCCGTGCTGAGTGAGAATGGCTCCCACTGCATAGTCTAAAGCATCTATCTCAATTTCAAAATGTTGTTGCAAGTCTGGTAGTGAAAGTAATGGGGCTGAGCACAAGCGCTTCTTCAAATCGTTGAATGCTTGTTGTTGGGACTGGACCCATGCAAATTTATCCTTACCACCACCCCTAGTTTTCTAGATGAGGATCCACGCAATATGGGAGAATCCCAACATGAATCTACGGTACAAATTAACAAGGCCAAAGAAGCTCTAAAGCTCAGTGAGTGTGGTTGGGGTTGGCCAGTCACGGATGAATTGGATCTTGGTTGGATCCACATGTATGCCATGTTGATCAATTATGTAGCCCAGGTAATGGACCCCGTCCATGCTAAAGGAGAATTTTTCCAAGTTGGCATATAGCTTGTGTTGCCGCAGGGTGTGCAAAACCTACTGAATATGTTGCAAGTGTTTGGACCAAGTCTTGCTGTAAATGAGAATGTCATCCAGATACACCACTACAAAATTATTGGTGAATGGTCATAGGATATCATCCATCATCCTCATGAAAGTGGCTAGAGAATTTGTCAAACCAAAGGGCATGACCAACCATTCAAAAAGGCCTTCCTTTGACTTGAAGGTGGTTTTCCATACATCTGTTTGTTCTATTGGGACCTGGTGGTAGCTAGACTTAAGATCAATCTTACTGAAGTATTTGGCCCTCGTAAGTTGATCAAGGAGGTTGTCTATTCAGGGAATTGGATATCAGTTTCTGACTGTGATTTTATTCAGAGCCCGGTAATCAATGCAGAGTCGCCAGGTTCCATATTTCTTTTGTACTAGCATGATTGGGCTCTCGCAAGGTGATGAGTTGGGACAGATGTGCCCCTTGTGGAGAAGTTCTTGGATATGACGCTTGATCTCCTCATTCTATAACAGAGAGCAGCGATAGACTGGCCCATTGGGTAGCGGTGCATCGGGTGTCAGATTGATGGGGTGCTTGACCTGGCAGTGCAGAGGTACCCAGGTAGGTGAGGAGAATATATCTGAGTATTCTTCCATGACCTTATCTACTTGCTTTTGCTGTGTGGAGAGGTTGGTCGCAGAGACCCTAGATGTGGCTATGATTTTTCGCTTATTCTGAGAGAAAATCACGAAGAAGACAAACTTCCCCATCTGAGAGATGAACTTCCTGCATTGCTTAGCAGAGATAAAGGAAATAGTACTAGGTGGAACTGCCTTGGGTATCCTGTACAATTTCCTGTTCAAAGTAACAATAACACTACGAGGCATAGACTCATACACATCATGATGTTTCTATAAATAAGGGTGGCCCAAAAGAACATCACAAACTTCAAGAGAAGCATCACACAATACCTCGTCTTTAAAGGGCTTGATGTCGTATGATAATCGACACTGTTGGATGATGCGGAGATCACTTCCTTGGGGGAGTCATCCAATGGTGTATGGTTGTGGGTGTGGTGTTGTCGGCAGGGTTAGCCGCTTGACGACCTCTGTTGAGATGATGTTCTTCAGGCTACCGCTATCCACGATGAAGCGTAGCAGGGTAAATTTTACCCACATCTGTGAATGGAAGAGGCGTTCTCCTTCTTTTGGCTCGTCTGTTGCATCAGGTTGGAACTTGGTGGTAGCAATAGTGGCACTGGGTTCCACATCAATGATCCGTCTTCCCCTTTCTGGTTCTATTTCAGAGTCTAAACCCACATCTAATTTAGAGGCTTTCACTGCGGCCACCAATGACTACTTTGAGTGGTAGTCAACAGTGTGATACCAAGGGCTCTTATGGAAGTCACACCACTTCCCAATAAGTTTCTTTGTCTTTCCGGTGTCATTCTTTTCTTGTGGCTTGGACCGGTTTTCCTGATACTGTCCATCTTTGCTCTGTCCATTTTTCCGTGGGTTGGGGCCGCCCTTTCCTAGCTTTTATTGTGAGGGGTTCCCAGGCCCAAATTGTCGCATCTTTTGTTTGAGCTTCTGCTCGATTTTGACGGCATATCGGTAGGTCGTGCCTAAGGATGAGATGTCCAAAATTTTATTTCGGACTGGATGCATCTATGCAGAGCGTCATGATACTTGAACACCAGATGTCACTCTGAATCTTTGATACCCAGCCTGGTGCGCAAGGTATGAAAGATATTTGTGAAATCTGGCACTGCTTGCTCTCTTTCTTGCCGCAGTGTGGTCCGTTTGGTATATAAGTCGTCATAACTTCTGAAAGGGTAGTATTTCTCTTTAATAGCATCCCTGAAGGATACCCAGGTGGTTGTGACTGTAAATAATGAGGGTTTCTCTGTTTCCTTTTACTCACAGAAATGTTCCCACCTATCTTTGACATGGGAATGGCTTTGAGGAGCGCAAAAGTAATATTTTCTCTATTCGAAAAGTTATGGAAATAAAAATACCCTTCTAGTAGATTCAACCACTTGTCTACAACATTTGCATCTATCTGACCTTCAAATATAGGAATATCGAAGTTTATTTGTATCTTGAAGGGGGTGGTGCCTCCGCTCGAAGAAGATGCATTGCTTGTTGGTAGCCATCGAAGGATTTGCATGAAACTATCCCTCATCTCATTCCTTTATTGCGTTAGGGATTCCTCAATCAACAATTTGAAAGGATATCCTGTCCCATCATCTTTCTTTTCTCCTACCATGATAGGTTGCTTAGGTTTGTGAGAGCTTTGGTCCTCAAGAGAAACAAGCTCGAGACCCAACTCTTTGTACTCTGACCTCGTTGGGGACATACATTAAGACGACAAGGAGCAGACCGCTCTGATACCACTGATCCGGATTTTATGAGAATAACGAAATGACTACAAATTGTTAACAGGCTCTTAACACAAAATAACATAGATACAGTAAAACTGGTTTTCTATTCAATAAGGAAATAAGCTGAAATTGTAAATGCAGTGGAAACAAGCTTGTTCGAATGGTGGCGGCTTATCTCTGAGAAGAGATGTGATGGTTGCGCTCATTCGCAAGAAGATGATTACAATGAGGCTTTGAAGGCCTTTTTACAATAAACAAGAATGCCAAAAACCCTAGACATCTAAAAACCTAACCCTAGGAGATGAAGTGCCAAAAGTCATGTGGGCCCTGTTTGGGTAAGTTAGTACATCAACTTCCCGGGGTCGTAATTTTTGCATACGATCTTCGTTTTAGGTGTATGATAGCCTGTTGGAAAGGTATCGTTGAGGATATTCATTTTTAGGGTTCAATCATGCATTCAATCGTAATTGAGAATCTTGATCCCAAAAAACCTTCATTTAGACCCTCAAAATGGCCCCGGAAGTTAAAACTGCTAAAAATAGTAAATTGCCAAAATTGTCAGAAAACTGTTTTGAGCTAGTTGGAAAAGGTGGGTGGCCACTGATATCCACCTAGATCAATCCTCACTCCTTAGGAAGCAATGTTCTCCATTGTGTTGATTTCCCTCATTAGATGAGGAAATTTCTGTTGAATTTGGCCCCGGGTGAGCCACCTGCCTTGGTGCAGGAGTTGCCCTGCTTTGATGACTCGATAAAGCGGGATCCTTTGTTGTCAAGTTCCCTTGATCTATGTGTCCACAATATTATTGTTGGATTCGTTTTGTATGCAGTCGGGGTTGAGTTCCATTGGTGTCAGTTGCTCTACTACGTCTGAGGTGTCTAATAATGGTAGGAAATAAGAGCGAAGGAGATCCACGTTGAACAATGGGTGCAGGCCAAGGAAAGGAGGAATGTTGAGCTCAAAAGAATTATCCCCCATGTCCTTCGTGATGGTGTACAATCCATAACAAAGTGGGAGAATCTTCTGATGGGGTCCTGTAAGGCGTTCTTTCTGTAAGTGAAACCAAAATTTGTCGCCCACCTGAAACTTATGTGGCACCCGATGTTGATCATGGTGCTGCTTGTACTTGTCATTGGACTTCTGTAGGGTATCCTAAACTTGTTGGAAGATATGATGGATCCTCTCAATGAAACAGGTGGCTTTTTCAACTTCAGTTGGAGCAGGAGATGAGTCAGTAGGGGTGACCGCAAGGGGAAGTGCAACATCTATGGGACCCAATGGTTGGAATCCCAACCCCACCTGAAAGGGGTTGTGGCTAGTTGAGATTGCAGGGCTTGGTTGTAGCTATTTTGGACATAGGGAAGGCTCTCATCCCATGTGCGAGGGTTCTTTGAATTATACATGCGAAGGATATGAAAAATCATTCGATTTACGACCTCGGTTTGACCATCTGTCTAGGGGTGGAAGGTCATGGATTTGGTGATCTTGGTGTCCAACAATGACCAGAGGCTCAACCAGAATATGTTGATAAATCGACTGTCCCAATCTGAGACAATGGTTTGTGGGATTCCAAAATTTACCCATACTCATTCAAAGAAGAGCTTTGCAGTGGCCTCTGCTGTGATGTTCTTCTTGCAGGCAACCAAAATCGCCATCTTAGAAAAGTGATCAACAACCACAAAAACATAGTCATTTTCCCGCTTGGTGGATGGGAGGCTCGACATGTAGTCCATTGAGATGGATTCCCATGGCCTGTCAGGAGTAGGAAGAGGGGTGTACATGCCATGTTTCTTAGTGGTCGGTTTGGCAATAGCGCAAGCAGTGTAGGACCTGAAATACTTGTTGACCTCTTGTCGAAGTTTCCGCCAGTAGAAATGTTTATGTAACATCGCTACTGTCTTTTCGACGTCGAAGTGTCTTGCCACTGACTATAGTGGGCTTCCCAGATCAACTTAGCTCACTCACTTGATGGAACACATATATGGCATAGACAACACAACAACCCATCCTGAAGATGGAAATTATTGACAACTGCGTTTGCACCCAACATTTGACAGGTGGTGGCGAAGTCTAGGTCTGTCTCATAGAATTGGGGCCATCCAGAGGTTTCATGGCCACAGGAATCTAGCACCATGGGGAGTGAGGCGACTGGAAGTCTGCCGAGGCAATTAGCGACACGATTGGTGCTTCCTGTTTTATACTTGATGTTGAGGTGGAATTGTTGCAAGTATGTGGACCACTTTTGATGGCGATCATTCTGCAATTTTCCTTGTGTCTTCATTAACTGTAGCGTCTTATGATCAATGTGGATGACTGTCTCCTTCTCAAGAATGTAATGTCTCCACTGGCAGTAGGCTTGCACAATGGAGTACATTTCATTTTTGTAATTAGGGCACTTATGGACAACATATGATAGTGTCTCACTATGATAGACCAAGGGGTGGTCGTGCTGAGTGAGAACATAACCCACCTCATAGTCTGAAGCATCTGTCTCGATCTCAAAAGGTTGTTGCAGGTTTGGTAGTGAAAGTATTGGGGATGAGCACAAGCACTGCTTCAAATTGTCAAGAGCTTGTTGTTGGGACCGACCCCATGTAAATTTCTCCTTACCACCACCCCTGGATATTTGGCTGAGAGCCCATGCAATATGGGAGAATCCCAACACAAACTTGTGGTAGAAATTGGCAAGGCCCAAGAAGCTCATAAGCTCAGTGAGTGTGGTTGGGGCTGGTGAGTCACAGATGACTTGGATCTTGGATGGATCCACATGTACACCATGTTGATCAATTATGTATCCCAATTAATGGACCCTGTCCATGCCAAAGGATCATTTTTCCAAGTTGGCATATAGCTTGTGCTGCTGCAGGTTGTGCAAAACCTGCTAAATATATTGCAAGTGTTCGGCCCAAGTCTTGTTGTAAATGAGAATGTCATCTAGATACACCACTACAAAAGTATTTGTGAATGGTTGCAGGATATCGTCCATCATCCTCATGAAAGTGGCTGGAGCATTTGTCAAACCAAAGGGCATGACCAACCATTCAAAAAGGCCTTCCTTTGACTTGAAGGTGGTTTTCCATACATATGTCTGTTCTATCGGGACCTGGTGGTAGCCAGACTTAAGATCAATCTTACTGATTTATTTATCCCTCATGTGTTGATCAATGAGGTCGTTGATATGGGGAATCGGGTACTGGTTTTTGACTGTGATTTTATTCAGAGCATGGTAATCAATGCAGAGTCGCCATGTCCCATCTTTCTTCTGTACCAACACGATTGGGCTCCCGCAAAGTTATGAGCTGGGACAGATGTGCCCCTTGTAGAGAAGTTCTTGGATCTATCACTTGATCTCCTCATTCTCTAACAGAGAATGGCGATAGAGTGTCCCATTGGGTAGCGGTGCATCGGGGGTCACATCGATGGGGTGCTTGACCTGGCAGTGAAGAGGTACCCCAGTAGGTGAGCAGAAGATATCTGAGTATTCTTCCATGACCTTATCTACTTGCTTCTGCTGTGTGGAGAGGTCGTCTTGAGCGAACCTGGATGTGGATGTGATATTTTTCTTATTCTAAGAGAGAATCATGAAGAAGACAATCTTCCGCGTATGAGAGATGACCTTCCTACATTGCTTGGCAGAGATCAAGGAAATAACACTAGGTGGGACTGCCTTGGGTATCCTATACAATTTCCTATTCAAAGTAATAATAACACTACGAGGCCTAGACTCATATACAACATGATGTTTCCATAAATAAGGTTGGCCCAAAAGAACATCAAAAACTTCGAGAGTAGCAACATCACACAATACCTCGTCTTTGAAGGGCTTGATGTCATATGACAGTCGACACTGTTGGCTGACATGGAGATTGCTTCCTTGGCTACAGAGATTGCTTCCTTGGCAGAGCCATCTAATGGTGTAGGGTTGTGGGTGCAGTGTTGTTGGCAGGGCCAACCGCTGGACAACCTCTGTTGAGATGAGTTTCTTCTGGCTACCGCTATCCACGATGAAGTGTAGTGGGGTGCCTTTTACACACATATATGAATGGAAGAGGCGTTCTCCTTCTTCTGGCTCATTTGGTTCATCATGATGGAGCTTGGTGGTACAAATGGTGGCACTAGGTTCTGCTTCAATGATCTATCTTCCCCTTTTTGGTTCTATCTTAGAGTCTGAACCCGCATCTGATTCATGGGCTTTCACTTCAGCCACCAGTGACTACTTTGAGTGGCAGTCAGCAGTGTTATGCCAAGGGATCTTATGGAAGTCGCACCACTTCTTTGTCTTTCTTTGTCTTTCCAGTGTCCTTCTTTTCTCGCAACTTGGACCAGTTAACTGATACTATCCATCTTTTCTCTTTCCTTTTTTCTGTGGGTTGGGGCCGCCCTTTCATAGCTTTTGTTGAGAGGGGTTCCCAAGCCCAAATTGTTGCATCTTTTGGTTGAGCTTCTACTCGATTTTGACGGCATATCGGTAGGCCGCGCCCAAGGATGAGATGTCCAAAAATTCCATTTTAGTATAGATGTATCTATGTAGAGAACCACGATACTTGAACACCATATGTCGCTCTGAATATTTGATACCCAGCCTGGTGCGCAAGGTATGAAAGATATTTGTGAAATCTAGCACTGCTTGGTCTCTTTCTTGCCGCAGTGTGATCCATTTGGTATACAAGTCGTCATAACTTTTGACAGGGTAGTATTACTCCTTAATAGCATCCTTGAAGGATTCCCAGGTGGCCATGACTGTAAATAATGAGGGTTCCTCTATTTTCTTTTTCTCACAGAAATTTTCCCACATATCTTTGACATGGGGAACATCTTTAAGGAGCGCAAAAGTAATATTTTCTCTATTCGAAAAGTTAAGGACAGAAAAATACCCTTCTAGTAGATTCAACCACTTGTCTATAGCATCTGCATCTATCTGACCTTCAAAGATAGGAATATCGAAGTTTATTTGTACCTTGAAGGGGGTGGCGCCTCTGCTCGAAGAAGATGCGTCGCTTGTTGGTAGTTGTTGAAGGATTTGCGTGAAACTATCCATCATCTCGTTCCTTTGTTGTGTGAGGGCTTCCTCAATCAAAAGTTTGAAAGGATCTCCTGTCTCTTCATCTTTATTTTCTCTTGACATGAGAGGTCACTTGGGGGTGTGAGAGCTTTTTCCCTCAAGAGAAACAAGCTTGAGACCCAACTCTTTGTACTCCGACCTCATTGGGGACATGCATTAAGATGATAAGGAGTAGACCGCTCTGATACAACTGATCCAATTTTATGAGAAGAACGAAATGACTAGATATTATTAATAGATTCTTAACACAAAATAACAGAGATATAGTAAAACTGGTTTTCTATTTAAGAAGGAAATAAGCTGAAACTGTAAAATGCAGCAGAAACAAGCTTGTTGGAATGGTGGTGGCTTATCTCTGAGAAGAGATGTGGCGGCTGTGCTCATTTAAAGAAGATGATTACAATGAGGATTTGAAGGCCTTTTTGCAATAAACAGGAATGCCAAAAACCCTAGATATCCAAAAACATAACCCTAGGAGATGAAGCGTCAAAAGTCATGTGGGCCCCGTTTGGGTAAGTTAGTACATCAACTTCCCGGGGTCGTAACTTTTGCATACGATCTTCATTTGAGGCGTATGATAGCCCGTTGGAAAGGTATCATCGAGGAGATTTATTTTGGGGGCTCAATCATGCCTTCATCTATCATTAAAAATATCGATCCCAAAAAACCTTCATTTAGGCCCTCAAAATGGCCCCGGAAGTTAAAACTGCTAAAAATAGTAAATTACCAAAATTGTCAGAAAAATGTTTTGAGCCAGTTGGAAAAGGTGGGTGGCCACTGATATCCACTTGGATTAATCCTTCCTCATTAGGAATAAATGGTCTCCATTGCATTGATTTCCCCATTAGATGAGGAAATTTCTGTTGAATTTGGCCCCGGGTGAGCCACTTGCCTTGGTGTAGGAGCTGCCCTGCTTTGACGACTCGATAGAGATGGATACTTTGTTGTCAAGTGCCCTTGATCTATGTGTCCACAATATGATCGTTGGATTCCTATTGTATGTAGTTGGGGTTGAGCTCTGTTGTTGTTAGCTTCTCTGCTACGTCTGAGGTGTCAAATAATGGTACAACAGTCTTTGAAGGGCTTGATGTCGTACGACAATCGACACTATTGGCTGAAGCAGAAATCCCTTCCTTGGTGGAGCCATAAAATGGTGTAGGGTTGTGGGTGCAGTGTTGTCGACAGGGCCAACCACTTGACGACCTTTTCTGAGATGAGGTTCTTCTGGATACCGCTATCCACGATGAAGTGTAGCAAGGTACCTTTTACCCACATCTGTGAATGGAAGAGGCATTCTCCTTCTTATGGTTCATCTGGTAGAGCTTGGTGGTAGAAACAGTGGAACTAGGTTCCATGTCAATGATCCATCTTCCCCTTTCTAGTTCTGGCAGAGTCTAAACTCGCATATGATTCAGAGGCTTTCACTTCGGCCACTAGCGACTGCTTTGAGCAGCAGTCAGCAGTGTTATGCCAAGGGCTCTTATGGAAGTCACACCACTTTCTGGTATCTTTCTTTGTATTTTCGGTGTCCTTCTTTGCTTACGACTTGGACTGGTTATCCTGATACTATCCATCTTTTCTCTGTCATTTGTTCTATGGGTTGGGGCCGCCCTGTCCTGGATTTTGTTGTGAGGGGTTCCTAGGCCCAAATTGTCGTGTCTTTTGTTTGAGCTTCTGCTCGATTTTGATGACATATTGGTAGGTCGCAGCCAAGGATGAGATGTCCAAAAATTCCATTTCGGTCTGGATGTATCTATGCAGAGCGTCATGATATTTGATCACCATATGTCGCTCTGAATCTTTGATACCCAGCCTGGTGCGCAAAGTATGGAATATGTTTATGAAATATGGCACTGCTTGGTCTCTTTCTTGCCGCAGTGTGGTCCAATTAGTATACAAGTCTTCATAACTTTCGACAGGGTAGTATTTCTCCTTAATAGCATCCCTGAAGGATTTCCAGGTGACCGTGACTGTAAATAATGAGGGTTCCTCTGTTTCCTTTTGCTCACAAAAATTGTCCCACCAAAATTTGACATGGGGAACGACTTTGAGGAGCACAAAAGTAATATTTTCTCTATTCAAAAAGTTATGGACAAAAAAATACCCTTCTAGTATATTCAATCACTTGTATACAACATCTGCATCTATCTAACCTTTAAATATAGGAATAGCGAAGTTTATTTGTACCTTGAAAGGGGTGGCGCCTCCGCTCGAATAAGATGCGTCGCATGTTGGTTATCCACTGAAGGATTTGCGTGAAAGTATCCATCATCTCGTTCCTTTGTTGCGTGAGGGATTCCTCAATCAACAGTTTGAAAGGATCTCCTATCTCTTCATATTTATTTTCTCTTGCCATGAGAGGTTGCTTATGCATGCGAGAGCTTTTGTCCTCAACATAAACAAGTTCGAGACCCAACTCTTTGTACTCCAACCTCGTTGGGGACATGCATTAAGACGATAAGGAGAAAACCACTCTGATACCACTGATCCAGATTTTATGAGCAGAACAAAATGACTACAGATTATTAAAAGGTGCTTATCACAAAATAATAGAGATATAGTAAAACTATTTTCTATTCAATAAGGAAATAAGCTGAAATTGTAAAATGCAGTGGAAACAAGCTTGTTGGAATGGTGGTGGCTTATCTCTGAGAAGAGATGTGACGGTTGCGCTCATTCGCAAGAAGATGATTACAATGAGGCTTTTAAGGACTTTTTACAATAAACAGGAATGCCAAAAACACTAGACATCCAAAAACTTAACCCTATGAGATGAAGGGCCAAAAGTCATGTGGGCCCCGTCTGGGTAAGTTAGTACATCAACTTCTCGGGGTCATAACTTTTTCATAGGATCTCCGTTTTAGGCGTATGATAGACAGTTGGAAAGGTATCGTAGAGTAAATTTATTTTTGGGGCTCAATCATGCCTTTGGCTATAATTGAGAAGCTCGATCCCAAAAAACCTTCATTTAGGCCCTCAAAATGGCCCCAGAAGTTAAAACTGCTAAAAATAGTAAGTTAAAATTGTTAGAAAACTGTTTTGAGCCAGTTGGAAAAGGTGGGTGGCCACTAAGATCCACCTAGATCAATCCTCCCTCCTTAGGAAGCAATGGTCTCCATTGTGTTGCGTTCCCCCATTAGATGAGGAAATTTATGTTGAGTTTGGCCCTGGGTGAGCCACTTGCCTTGGTGAAGGAGTTGCCCTGCTTTAACGACTCGATAAAGCTGGATCCTTTGTTGTTGAGTGCCCTTGATCTATGTGTCCACAATATGATCACTGGATGCTTGTTGTATGCAGTCGGGGTTGAGCTCTGTTGGTGTCAGCGGCTTTGCTACGTCTGAGGTGTCCAATAATGGTGGGAAATAAGGGCGAAGGAGATCCATGTTGAACACTGGGTGCAGGCCAAGGAAAAGAAGAATGTTGAGCTCAAAATAATTATCCCCCACGGCCTTGGTGATGGTTTATGATCCATAATAGAGTGGGTGAAGCTTCTGATGGGTTCTTGTAAGGCGTTCTTTCTGCAAGTGCAACCAAACTTTTTCATCCACTCAATGAACCAGGTGGCTTTGTCATCTACAGTTGGAGAAGGAGATGAGTCATTCGAGGTGACCGCAAGGGGAATTGCAACATCTATGGGACCTAATCATTGGAATCCCATCCCCACCTGAAAGGGGCTGTGGCCGGTTGAGCTATGCAGGGCTCGGTTGTAGCTATGTTGGAAATAGGAAAGGCTCTCATCCCATGTGTGAGGGTGCTTTGAATTATACATGAAAAGGATATGCACAATCATTCAATTTATGACCTCGGTTTGGCCATCTGTCTAGGGGTGGAAGGTCGTGGATTTGGTGAGATTGGTGTCCAGCAGTGACCATAGGCTCAACCATAATGTGTTGAGAAATCGACTATCTTGATCTAAGACAATGGTTTGTGGGATTCCAAAATGTACTCAGACTCATTCAAAGAAGAGCTTGGCAGTGGCCTCTGCTGTGATGTTCTTCTTGCAGGCAACCAGAATCACCATCTTAGAAAAGCAATCAACAACCACAAAAGCACAATCATTTCCCTGCTTGGTGGACGGGATGCCCGACATGTAGTCCATTGAGATGGATTCCCATGGCATGTCAGGAGTGGGAAGAGGGGTGTACATGCCCTATTTCTTATTGGTCAGTTTGGAAATAGCACAGGCAGTGCAGGACCTGATATACTTGTTGACCTCCTATCGAAGTTTCGTCCAGTAAAAATGTTTTTGTAGCATCGCCACTGCCTTTTCGATGCTGAAGTGTCCTGCCATCTGACTGTGGTGGGATTCCCAGATTATCTTTGCTCACTCGCTTGATGGAATACATATATGGCACAGATGACACAACAACCCATCCTAAAGATGGAAATTATCAACAACTGCGTTTGCACCAAACATTTGGTAGGTGGTGTCAAAGTCTGGGTCTGTCTCATAGAGTTGGGGCCATCTAGAGGTCTCATGACTGCAGGAGTCTAGCACCATGGTGAGTGCTGCCACTGGCGATTTGCTGAGGCAATCAACGACATGATTGGTGCTTCTTGTTTTATACTTGATGTTGAGGTGGAGTTGCTGCAATTATGTGGACCACCTTTTATTGCGATCATTCTGTGATTTTCCTTGGGTCTGCATGAACTGCAGTGGCTTATGATTAGTGTGGATGACTGTCTCCTTCCCAAGAATGTAATGTATCCACTGGTGGTAGGTTGCACAACAGAGTACATTTCTTTGTCGTAATTAGGGTACTTACGGACAACATCTGATAGTGTCTCACTATGATAGGCCACAGGGTGGTCATGCTGAGTGAGAACAACGCCCACCGCATAGTCTAAAGCATCTGTCTCGATCTCAAAAGGCTACTGCAGGTTTGGTAGTGAAATTATTGGGGATGATCACAAGCGTTGTTTCAAATCATCGAATGCTTTTTGTTGGGAGTGGCCCCACACAAATTTCTCCATACAACCACCTATGGGTATTTTGCTGAGGGCCCATGCAATATGGGAGAATCCCAACACGAACCCGTGGTAGAAATTGGCAAGGCCTAAGAAGCTTCGAAGCTTAGTGAGTGTGGTTGGGGCTGGCTAGTCACAGATGACTTGGATCTTGGTTTGATCCACATGTATGCCATGTTGATCAATTATGTAGCCCAAGTAATGGACCCTGTCCATGCCGAAGGAGCATTTTTCCAAGTTGGCATATAGCTTGTGCTTTCACAAGGTGTGCAGAACCTTTTGATATGCTGCAAGTGTTTGACCCAAATCTTGTTGTAAATGAAAATGTCATCCAGATACCATTTGTCAAATGAAAGGGCATGACCAACCATTCAAAAATGCCTTCGTTTGACTTGAAGGTGGTTTTCCATACATCTGTCTATTCTATCAGGACCTGGTGGTAGCCAGACTTCAGATAAATCTTACTGAAGTATTTGGCCCCCATGAGGTTATCAAGGAGGTCATCAATTCGAGGAATCAGGTACCGGTTTCTGACTATGATTTAATTCAGAGCTCGGTAATCAATGCTGAGTCGCTAGGTTCCATCTTTCTTCTTTACCAACACGATTAGGCTCTTGCAAGGTGATGAGATGGGATGGATGTGCCCGTCGTGGAGAAGTTCTTTGATCTATCACTTGTTCCCCTCATTCTCTAACAAAGAGAGATGATAGACTGGCCCATTGGGCAGTGGTGCATTGGGGGTCAGATCGATGGGGTGTTTGACCTAGTAGTGCAGAGGTACCTCAGTAGGTGAGGAGAAGATATTTGAGTATTCTTCCACGACCTTATCTACTTGCTTCTATTGTGTAGAGAGGTCGGCCGCAGAGACCTTGGACGTGGCTATGATCTTTTGCTTATTCTGAGACTGAATCATGAAGAAGACAAACTTCCCCATCTGAGAGATGACCTTCCTGCATTGCTTAGTAGAGATCAAGGAAATAGTATTAGGTGGGACTACCTTAGGTATCCTGTACAATTTCTTGTTCAAAGTAATAATAACACTATGAGGCCTAAACGCATATACAACATGATGTTTCCATAAATAAGGTTGGCCCAAAAGAATATCACAAACTTTGAGAGGAGAAACATCACACAATACCTCGTCTTTGAAGGGCTTGATGTTGTACGATAATCGACATTGTTGTATGACGCAGAGATCGCTTCCTTGGATGAGCCATCCAATGGTGTAGGGTTGTGGATGCGGTGTTGTCGGCAGGGCCAGCCGCTTGACGACCTATACTGAGATGAGGTTCTTCTGGCTACCGCTATCCACGATGAAGTGTAGCAGGGTGCCTTTTACCCACATCTGTCAATGGAAGAGGCGTTCTCCTTCTTCTGGCTCATCTAGTTCATCAGGCTGGAGCTTGGTGGTAGCAACGGTGGCACTGGGTTCCATGTCAATGATCTGTCTTCCCCTTTCTGGTTCTGGCTCGGAGTCTGAACCCGCTTCTCATTCAGAGTTTTTCACTTCGGCTACCGGCGACTACTTTGAGCGGTAGTCAGCAGTGTTATGCCAAGGGCTCTTATGGAAGTTGCACCACTTCCCGGTATCTTTCTTTGTCTTTCCGGTGTCCTTCTTTGCTTGCGGATTAGACTGGTTGTCCTGATAATTTCCATATTTTCTCTGTCCTTTGTTCTGTGGGTTGGGGACACCCTTTCCTGGCTTTTGTTCTGAGGGGTTCCCAGGCCCAAATTGTCGTGTCTTTTGTTTGAGCTTCTGCTCAATTTTGACGGCATATCGGTAGGCCGCGCCCAAGGATGAGATGTCCAAAAATTTCATTTCAGTCTAGATGTATCTATGCATAGCATCACGATACTTGAGCACCAAATGTCTCTCTGAATATTTGATACCTAGCCTGGTGCACAAGGTATGAAAGATATTTGTGAAATCTGGCACTGCTTGGTCTCTTTCTTGTCGCAGTGTGGTCCATTTGATATACAAGTCATCATAAATTCCAATAGGGTAGTATTGCTCCTTAATAACATCCCTGAAGGATTCCCAGGTGGTTGTGACTGTAAATAATGAGGGTTCCTCTGTTTCCTTTTTCTCACAGAAAGTTTCCCACCAATATTTGACATGGTGAAGGGCTTTGAGGAGTTCAAAAGTAATCTTTTCTCTATCCGAAAAGTTATGGACAAAAAAATACCCTTCTAGTAGATTCAACCACTTTTCTACAACATCTGCATCTATTTGAACTTCAAATATAGGAATATCGAAGTTTATTTGTACCTTGAAGGGGGTGGTGCCTCCGCTCGAAGAAGATGTGTCGCCTGTTGGTAGCCACCGAAGGATTTGCGCAAAACTATCCATCATCTCATTCATTTGTTGCGTGAGGGATTCCTCAATCAACAGTTTGAAAGGATATCTTGTCCCGTCATCTTTCTTTTCTCCTGTCATGAGAGGTCGCTTGGGTGTGCGAGATCTTTTTTCCTCAAGAGAATCAAGCTCGAGACCCAACTCTTTGTACTCTGACATCGTTGGGGACATGCATTAAGACGACAAGGAGTAGACTGCTCTGATACCAGTCATCCAGATTTTATGAGCGTAACGAAATGAATACATATTATTAATAGGTGCTTAACACAAAATAACAGAGATACAGTAAAACTGGTTTTCTATTCAATAAGGAAATAAGTTGAAATTGTAAAAAGCAGCGGAAACAAGCTTGTTGGAATGGTGGTGGTTTACCTCTGAGAAGAGATGTGATGGTTGCGCTCATTTGCAAGAAGATGATTACAATGAGACTCTGAAGGAATTTTTACAATAGAAAATAATGCAAAAAACCCTATACATCCAAAAACCTAACCCTAGGAGATGAAGCGCCAAAAGTCATGTGGGCCCCGTCTGGGTAAGTTAGTACATCAACTTCCCGATGTCGTAACTTTTGCATACGATCTTCGTTTTAGGTGTATGATAGCCAGTTGGAAAGGTATCATCGAGGAGATTCATTTTGGGGGCTCAATCATGTCTTTAGTTATGATTTTGAAGCTCGATCCCGAAAAACCTTCATTTAGGCCCTCAAAATGGCCCTGGAAGTTAAAATTGCTAAAAATAGTAAATTGCCAAAATTGTCAGAAAACTATTTTGAGCCAGTTGGAAAAGGTTGGTGGCCACCGATATCCACCTGGATCAATGGTGGACAAGATCTAAGAAATAGACAAGAAGGAATCTTGAGCCCCATTGTAGCTACATCATGGGTCAAGCATGAAGGCATAGACTTCGATGGAAGAATGGAAAAGCACATGACCATGAAGACCATTTTTGTGAAGGAAAAATACATTCCAAAGTTGGCATGCTCATCAGGAGAAAGAGAAGAAGTAAGTGAATGTGGCAACCCACTACCACCTTATCCCTCTTGTGGTGGATTAAAGAAGGGTAGGGATGAGAAGAGATTGAAGGATCGGCTTGCACCATCACTTAGAAGAAGCAACAAACCAATAAGCCTAGGTCAATTTCTCATTCCTTGAATCATCCTCTCACTCACTGGGCCAATTGCTCATGAGGGATTTTTCATAGCAACCGACCCTTTGTCTCAAGTAATCATCCATGAGATAAGTTCGTTGTTGAGTATCATTGTTGGTGTTTGATTCTTAATTATGTTTTGCTAGAAAGAACCTCTTGGCCTCACTTGATTAACTAAGGGTGCAACTTAAGCTTTCAAAACATTTTCCCAATATGTTTTCTTTTTAAGTCAATGTTATTCCCCTCCATCTTCCATTGCTACACAGAAGTCAGTAATATATGGATTTATTCCCTTCTTCAAGTCTTCCATATCTTTTAGTGTTTTGAACGGTGATCATGTAACTTTTCCCTTAGGAAAGTATGGCCTTCCATTATCCCTTTTTCCCATATATTTATGTAATGAGATTAATGTTCATCCCTAATAGTATGCTTATATTGTAGGACACATATGCCATAAACCATAATGAAATTAAAGTATTGAGCGGATTTGATGCCCACTATATTTTGACTTACATCCAATAAGTGTTTCCCCACAAAATCTTTAGCTTTATAAACCTCCTCAATCAAGTATGGAGTGAAGTTTCTTTCATATTGAACCATTCTATAGTTGTCTGTGATATGTGACAGGGATAATATATCTTGTATTTTTAGCCAAGTTGATAATATCCTGTATTTTCCATCTATATTTTCATGGGTATGACTAGTTGGGAGAAGCTTACATATATAGTGGTAAAACTATTCTTTGTTATGAGAATAAATTAAAAAGAACAGGGGTAATGGTTCTTATTATCACCTCTAACATTGTGAAGTTGCAAGAATAAAGCTAGTGGTAGTTTGTTTAAGGAAAATCTTGGTGTTGATAAAAACCCTACGTGGTTGCTCTTTTATATTCTTGACACTTTTCATAGGATTCATGTTGTTATATTGTATCATGTAGTGAATGTCTTAGAGACCATTTATCATATGACAAATGTCCAATTTAATCAACCACTAGGTCCTGTAAAATGTTCAAGCATAAAGTTAAGGATGATACAATGAATTTTGAACCTATATCTAGAAAAGGGAGGCAAAGGCGACAAAAACACCTAGTCTTTTTCTCATGTGTAATCATGCTATTTAAATGAACTATGAGATTACAAGTAGTGCTAATTGACTTTTCATTCCTTCCCATTGTTGGTATGGAAGTCTTCACCCTGTCCATATTTTCATGCACAATGCTTAAACATTTTGTAGGATTCCACTATGATTTCAATCTACAATCATAGTAAGTTGAGTGACAACTTGTAATGTACTCATTGTGAAATTTTTGAACATGGTGCCAATATTTTATCATTGTTTGGTAAGTGGTGCTTCCAAGTTTCTAGAAAATTTCATAGCACTCATTACACTTTGAAAAATACACGTTCTTTGTAATTGCAACTTGTAGTTAGAGGAATTTTAAGCTTGGAAAGGCCCTCATTACACTTTTGAAGAACATTTTTTTTATGTATAATTGCAACCAATAATTTAGGAGGCATCCTTATGCCATTATGATGCATTGAATGAGTTTGTCGAGGATCTATATCTGAATTTTCATAGTCTATCTTTTGAAGGCTAGCTAATATTCCTAAAGTATTAGGCCTTGGTTTTTATAACCCACACTTTTCTTTTCC
>ML790533.1:59102-73284 GCA_009831015.1 Picea engelmannii | reverse complement strand
ATTTCCTAAATCTATATCATCCTCTGAAGCAATGTCACCCTCTAGATCACTAGACATTGAATTGCCTCTCAAAGTATATTTTGTTTGAGGAATTGATAGTTCAATATGCTTAGACATTTTCATCTTAAGCCAAAAAAAAATAAATACATTTCATGAGTGTTTTCCAATATTTTATATGCTTCATTAGGGCAAGGCAATGGACCTCTCCCTTTAAAATATTTTTAAAATTGACAACAAAGTAATCACCTTTAATATTATTTTTTTTATATTTATGTAGACTTTACCTTTTCAATTTCTCCAAAGTAAGTGCACATCTTCTCCATCCATAAATGCAAGAAACATTATTGATCTTGTAGAGGCTGGTAATGTTGACGACTTGCACTTTTCTGTGCCACTATGATAACACCATCCGTTCAAAATTGGGGCTCCGTTAATCAACTTTACCGGACAAGATTCTCTCCCATTTATGTAAAGCATAAACCCAAGAAATGATAGTCGACAAAGACTAGACTTTCTACAAGTGGCTGTCCACCTCACTTACCACGTTCTCCACTTTTATGAATAAATGTATTATCAAAATAAAGAAACTGCGTAAAATCTGGATTACAAGGACGAAATGACGATTACCATGTTTTCAATGATTGAATTTTACAAAATTTACAATAAGTGTTTTTTATATATACTTTGTTTTCTAATGAGTTTAATGGCTATGTTTCTCTTAAGAGTTTACAAGTTTAAATTTAGAAACATGTATATCTCTATAAATTTGGGGTTATTTATCTCACAAACAAAAATATTTCATGTACCAATTTAGTGTCTAACTTATAAAAATAAATTATTACTATTATTATATTTTTTCATAAATATATTTCAATAACCTTATCAAACAATTACCAATATATTTTATTTCTTTTTATATAAAAAGTTTATATTTAACTAAATAACATTATTTACAAAATACTAATTATACATTGATAACATTATATTTTTTCTTATAAATAAATGGATTAATTTTAAATTTAATTTAAAAGTAGTTTATTGGTCAATAATAATTAACATTTATTTATTCATGTGAAATCAATAATAAAAGACACATATGTTGTTGATAGCGGGATTGGGATTTTCATTACATCCCTTGAATAAAAGTGTTATTGTGGAATGTGTGAGGTCTCAAAGGCATTGTCCGATTCAATGCCTTAGAAGTGGTAGGTATACATATTGTTCTTTTTAAGTTTTTTCTTAGTTTTATTTAGCTAGGATTGACAACTAATGAATATTGCTAACACTTGTTCTTGTTACCTATGTCATAGATTCATGCACACACTTCATTAAAAAAAATGATATTAATTATGAGGCATTTAGATGGTGTCAACCTAACCATTGTAAATATTTATATGTTTCAAATGAAGATGTAGTAGAAAAAGTGACCTTTTGACATTGGATAACAATTTTTTTTTCATATGTAATAGATTCATGCATACACTTCATTAAGAAATTGATATTAATTATGATGCATTTAGATGGTGTCAACCTAACCATTGTAAATATTTATATGCTTCAAATGAAGATGTAGTAGAAAGAGTGACCTTTTAACATTGGATAACAAAGAAATTTTTATAGGCAAAGTGGTTTATTTATGGGGATTTTAATGTGGTGAGATTTAGGAAGATAAAATAAACCTTCTCTCCCCATTGCTACAATACAAGTTTATAGTGTTTTTATTTGTGTCCTCTTCCATGAAAATAAGAAAACGAGATGCATGACAGTCCTATGACATTCTTTTTTACATCCACTTTTGTATTCTTCTACATCCCTTTTTGCATCTCTTTTTAATGTTGAACGTCTCCATTGCATCCACTTTTGCATCATTGTGCATCTATTTTAGCATAATTTTTTATATCTTTTGTGTCCAATTTTGCACCCACTAGGCTCACAAATAATAGGTCATATGTTCAAATCATGCTACACTAATACAATGCAAATGAAACTGACAAGCTTGAAAATGGGATGCATGAACTTGGAATGAGGTACAAGACCATCAAATGGAGCACATAACAATAGAAATGAGACACAAACCTTTTTTGCAATAATTTTTGTGTCCCTTTTGTGTATGTTGATGCAGATAGATATTCCAAGTCAACTTTCAGATGGAATTCATCAGATGAAGATGCCTAAATTAGAGTCTCCACCCTTAAGGTGATTCCTCAAGCTTCAAGTATTGACTTACTGTTTTTTTTTCTTCTTTATTGACTTTTATGTGTTTTTTGGAAGAACGGTTGTTAGGGTGTTTGAGAGCATAAAAACATTATAGATTAAAATAAAGTAAATGAAATGTAATCTCAAGTAGTGGAATCAATGAATCTACTTAGAAATTGAAACATACATTTCTATTCTTATTCGATTCTAAATTCACTATATTTACACAAACCAATGGATCCAACATTGTACATTCATGACTCCAATGTGTGTTATGTTGGGTATGCGTTATATTCTTTGCATGACTAGCTCTAGTGTCTTCTACGTTGCATCAGGCATGTAGGGGGGTCCGCTAGGCCCCTGAGAAAAAAAAATTGCCTCGTTTTTCGTGTCCATTGTTCGACGGTTTTTCGGCACATGGTTTTTGTCGATGGTTTTCTATTTTTGGTTAAGGAATTAGGGTTGTTGACTAATCCATGTCATTGGGTTAGGGTTTTGGATGCAACTGGCTCCTATATGTATATTGTATTGTAAACAATGTATCACTATGAATGAATATATAATATGCTAGTTTTCCCGGTTTGGGTTTCTAGGGGAAAAATCTTTGTGTAATGTGTGTATTTGCCATTGTATCTTTTCTGTTCTTTTATTGAAAATTTGTTTGTAGTAAAATATTGTACAAGGTTAAAATATACATTTGGTATCAGAGCTTTGTTGGCTTCAGGGGGACGCCTTTGTGGTCAAGGGTTTGGCTCGGGACTGTGATAAGCCTTGTTACAGTGGGATATCTGTGGTATTGATTTTTCAGGTGAAAAGAAATGACAAGCAGTTCGAAAATGGAGATCAAATAGTTTAATGGGAAAATTTTTGAGCTGTGGAAGTTCAAGATGGAAGATCTGTTGGTGGATAGAGATCAATGGATCGCGGTGGATCCAGGTACTGCACCTACAGGAACTTGATCCAGATTATTTTAAGAACGACACGAAGACAAGAATATAACCGATATATAACAAGGAAATACAAGGAAATACACAGAGATAATGTGGAGAACATAGAAATATAGTGAAAACCAACTTATATTAATGAACAAGAGAGAAAAACAATGTAGAACACAAACTGACAGAATGGGGCAACCTATCTCTGAAAAGAAAGAGATGTTGGCTACGCTTCATTCGCAACAAGATTTACATCACACTCCATTGCATGATTAAAGGGCCTCCTTCACCTCAATTATATATGAGAGAGTGAGAGGAGAACAATTCCCATGATGCATGTGGGATAAATTGGACTAAGTTTATAAAATGCCATAGGCATGTAAAACACTAGGACCTCTCGAGCGGTCACCCATCCCAATACTACTCTAGCTTGAGTGCGCTTAACTGCGGAGTTCTAATGGGATCCAGTGCATTAACGCTATGTTGTAGGCATGTACATAAGACCACTAGGAAATCATTACATGATGTCTATAATTAACAAATGAAGATTATATTACATTCCATTCCCCATCAAAAGGGTGAATATCATGGTTTATCAAAACCACGGGCTCAAAATGGTGATTCAGTGGAAAAGGTGGATGGCCACCGAGATCCATTTGGATTATTCGTCCCCCCTTAGGAAGCAATGGTCCCCATTCTGTCAAGTTCCCATGGGAGATGGAGAGATTTATGCTAAATATGAAGCTTGGTGTATTTCTTTCCTTGTTGAAGAAGTTGTCATGCTTAGCTTGTTGAAGGATGTCATGAACCTGTTGCTGGAGGGGTTGGATCTGTTCAACCAATCTAGCTGCATGATCTACCTAGGTGTGGGAGGACTCTGTCAGTGAAGATGCAACATGAAGAGCATGAAGGGTTCTGTTATAACCTTGCTTGATTGGGTAGTGTGGAGGCACCCCTGTAGGTGCAACAAGAACATCTTGGGACTCTTCTACAATCTTGTCAATTTGCTTCTGTTGTATAGAAAGGTCTTGGGCTGATGCTGCAATGGTTGCAGTGTCCTTATGTTCACCTTTTGATCGGATTATGAAGAGGCTAAACTTTGCAGTATGAGAGATTACTTTGTGGCATTTTTTTGGTGGGACAATAGTCAGAAATACCTCTGGTATCCTGTATAACTGACCCCCCAGAGTAAAAATCACGCTACGGGGTCAAGACTCATAAATAGCATGACGCCTCCACATATATGGATGGCCTAATAGAACATCTCAGACTTCCAATGGGGAAACATCACACAATACATCATCTTTGAAGGGCTTGATGTCATAGGACATGTGACACTATTGGCTGACACGAAGATATTGACCTTGGCAAAGCCACCCAATGTTGTATGGATGCGAGTGTGGTGTTGTTGGAAAATCAAACTACTTGACAACCTATGCTGAGATGATGTTCTTTTGGCTACCACTATCAACAATAAAATGTAGTGGGGTCCCCTTCACCCACATTTGTGAATGGAAGAGTCGCTCTCCCTCCTCAAGATCCTCTTCTGGTTGGATTGTTGCAGTTGGGACAGTAACAATGGGTTTTTCATCAATGATATGTCTCCTTTTATTATTTTCTGAATCAGGGTCCAAGTCGGGGTTCATCTCTTTGTCTTTGAGCTTGGCCAGCAATGACTGTATTGAGCGACATTCATCAATGGTGTGCCAAGGGATGTTGTGGAACTCACACAACTTTTCGGTGTCTTTCTTAGACTTCCCGTTACCTTTCTTTTCCTGCATTTGGGACTAGCTCTCTTGAGGTTGGCCTTCCTTGCTCTGTCCATGCTTCTCCCACTTACTCTGTTTCTTGAATTTCTACTCAATGTTGACTGCATATCAATAAACAACTCCCAGTGAGGATATGTCCAAGAAATCCATCTCTGTTTGGATGTACTTGTGTATACCACTGTGGTACTTCAAAACCAGGTGCCGCTCGGAGTCTTTAGTACCCAAATTTGAGTGCAAGGTATGAAAGATGTTGGTGTACTCTGACATCGTTTGGTCTCTTTTTTGAAGGAGAGTTGTCCATCTCATATATTGATCATCATGGTTTCCGACAGGGTAGAAATCCTCCTTTAGATCATCTACAAAGGCCACCCAAGTCGGTTCTCTCCCAAATAGTGTAGATTCATTCACGGTGTACCTCTCCCAATAACCTTCCCACCAAGCTCTGACATGGGGAAGGGCTTTAAGAAGCACGAAGGTGATCTTTTCACTGTCGGAAATTTTTTGGACAAAGTAATAACCTTCTAGTAGATTCAACCATTTTTCTAGAGCATCTACATCTATCTGGCCTTCAAATAAGGGGATATCAAAATTGAATTGTACCTTGAAGGGCATCACACTTGCGAAATGGTTTCTTGTTGAAGATGCCTCCACTGCTTCCATTGATAGTCTTCGAAGGATTTGAGCGAATTTTTCCATCATCTTGTTCCTTTGTCGCACGAGGGCTTCCTTGAGAAACGTCTTGAAAGTATCTCCTGCTCTGTCATCTCTCTTTTCTTCCGCCATGGGAGGTCGCTTGGGCTAGCAAGAGAGGTTGTCTCTAGTTGAAACATTTGATATGGAAATAGAACAGATGGATGTGAAGACAATGTTCCTACACGAGGACCTGGAAGAGGAAATCTACATGAAATAGCCCGAAGGATTTGTAGTAAAGGGAAAGAAAGATTTGGTGTGCAAATTAAAAAGATCCCTTTATGGTATAAATCAATCATCAAGGATGCGGTACCAAAAGTTCAACACATACATCCTTAGTTTGGATTTTGTGAGAAGCAAAGCTGATGACTACATATATTCTAAAGAAGAAGGTGGACATTTCATATATGTAGCATTGTATGTCAACGACATGTTGCTGATTGGAAACAACATGGATGAAATAAAGGAGGTGAAGAAGCAACTATCCTCCAAGTTTGACATGAAGGATCTTGGTGCAATAAACTTCATTCTAGGAATGGATATTAAGAGAGATCGAGTAGCTAGAAAGATCTGGTTGAACTAGACGAAGTATATTGAATTTTTTTTGAAACGTTTCAACATGCAGGATTGAAAACCTGTGAAGGTACCAATTTTTGTGGGAGAAAGGCTAATTGATGAAAAATTTCCAAAGACAAGAGGAAATAGAGGACATGGAATGTGTTCCCTATGCTAGTGTTGTTGGTAGTCTAATGTATGTTATGGTCTGCATTCGACCAACCATTTCCAATGTAGTGGGGGTGTTGAGTAGATACATTTCGACACCTAGGAAGGAGCACTGGATAGCTGTCAAGAGAGTATTTAGGTATTTGTGTGGCACAAAATATTATGCTATATGCTACCAATGAAAACCTGGAGGTGACAATGAATTAAATGTACATGGCTTTGTCGACGTCGACTGGGATGGAGATCTGGATCGATGGAGGTCGACCAATGGATATGTCTTCAAAATGTTTGATGGAGAAATCATCTGGATAAGTAAGCGACAAGCGATTGTAGCCCTATCAACAACAAAAGATGAATACATGGAATCCACTCATGGAAGTAAAGAAGAAGTATGGTTGCAAAGGTTTTGTTTAGGAATCAAGTTTGAGAAAATAACTATGAAGATAAGTTGTGATAGTCAAAGCGCAATATTTCTGGCAAAGAACCTTGCTTATCATTCTAAGGCTAAGCACATTGATATAAAATACCATTTCATGAGAGACATGGTGTAAAGCAACAAGGTGTTGCTGGAGAAAGTAGACATGTTGGAAAACATAGTAGACTCTTTGACCAAGTCTGTGAGTGTTGTAAAGTTCTCTTGGTGCAAAGAGGCAATGGAATTTTTTTCCCTGGGTCTATGAATGAGAGTTCAGAGGTCTCCCGATTTCAAGAAAGAAAACAACAAGTGTGAGAATGTTAGGTGGTTATATTCTTTGTAATGAAACTCCAGTCGAGGTGGATTGAATTACATTCAAAGTCGAGGTTGATTGACAACAAGTCGAAGGTTGAGGTGATTCGATTAGGTAAAGTTGAAGTCGAATGTCGAGGTGATTCAACTGGGTAAAGTAAAATTCAAAGGATGAAGACATTGGCAACAAGTCAAATATGTCGACATGCAAGCGTGTTTAAACTAATTGAAGACTGAATGAAGGCCGAATGGTAGTCGACGGATAATTCGACTTGGTAGTTGACTATAACAAAATCCTGAGATTTATGCTATTTGTATCCAATGATATGTGTGGATTTGCAACCATTTTTTGGCACCTTTTCTTTAGGGTTTTTCCTACTCTAAAGCCTATAAAGAAGGCATGTTTTAATGTTGTAAAATCTAATCTTTAGAGAAATCGTTTTAGAGGTTATTGGTCATGTAGATGTAAGCTAAATTGGATATAGGGTTTTTCTTATGTAAGCAAGAGGGTATGATGTCGATTGTGTCTTAGGTGTGGACCAAGGTTAGACATGTAACCTTTTATTCTAAATGAATAAGACAACAAGATAGCATAATGCTCAAGGAATGATGGTTTTCCTTGTTTGGGTTTCCAGGGTAAAATCTTTGTGTACTGTGTGTTTTTTGTGTCATTTACTTTCTTGATTAAATATTTCTTACTCTCTTCTACTAGGTTTAACATGGAAGTATTCCTCATTTCCTAACAACTATGTGTAGTAAAACTGATTGCATAATTGAAATTCACATCACGCACTACTACATTGGGCAGAAATTATGACAGTTTAAAATTTCGTCGTAATTTTTTTGCTTTTTTTGGACTAAATTTACTCTTTTTTTTTGGGGTCCAACTATTCGTCGCTCTAGCGACCAACATTCCATGTTGGTCATTATAGTGATGAAATTTAGTCATTATAACAACCAACTATGGCACCTGTGAGAATCAAATGGTCATTGATTTATTGTTTGGTCAATTTGACCGAATTCATCGGAAGACCGACGAAATCAATCCTATATATATCTCAGTTACGACAAATTTTCTATAGTTGTGTCAATCATTTTCTACAGTTGCGACAATCATTTTATTCAATTGCGACAATCATTTGGGTGTTCTGATGCAATGGTGTTCTGGTTTTGTATGAAATCTTGATTTCAATTTTCTTTTAAGAAGAGAAACATTGAATTGATCAAACTCTACATAGCTGAGATTTTGAAGGTCAGTACTTAAATTTGTTTTGTGTGATTTAGTAATTTGGTGGTATTGAACTATTTTATTGTTTATTTTCACTCCTTAAATTAGATTTTATGGTTTATTTTAACTCCTTAGAAAGATTTTATGGTTTATCCACTTTTGATAGAGTAAAAAGATTATTGATTCAACTACAATCACTCTAATTAGATTCAATCACTCTAATTTTGTTCTTATATTTCATGGAACTTCTTGAATATCTAAGTATCCTTGCCTTAGTAAATTTACATGTAGGGATTCCTCCTTGAGTTGGAAAAGAACCAACTAGAAGTGAAGAGTAGTGGCTTTTGTGGTGATATTGGGCATCAGTACTCTTGTGTATCCCTAAAGCTACCCTAATTTTTATTAGGGACTTAATATTATATAGTGTGATTTTGGGTGATAATAGATCCACCTCCTCTTATTAATGGAATATTGTGATTTCGGGGATGAATCAAAGTATGAGGCTTTAAACTTGGACAATAAAAGATGTATAGTGTACCGTTTATCATTACCATGCCAAGGAAGTGCTTGCCAGCTTTGATTGGTTGTATTCAAATTAATTTTCTTTACATCAACTTTTTTTTATGAGAATTAAAGTTGCCTTTACACTTCTTATGTCATGATTTATTTTTCTCCCCAAACTCTTTCTTGCACTTCTATCAATTTTTTTCCTCAATTTTGAGAACATAATAGTAGGTGGATCATAACAAAGAGATTATTAGAAGATTCATTTATGTTTGGATGTTTATGTGTAGGTCAATGTGTTGTTTTAGAACCAAGTGTCATCTAGATACCCAAATAGCCAGTGTTGTATATTGGATATGAAATGCATTGGTTTCATGCTTTGCTCCTTATTTTTTCTAGCTGATTTAAGGTTTCATGCTTTGTCCCTTATTTTTTCGGAACATGCTGTATAATTTTCATTACAAATATCTAAATATATACCAAATTATTTGAATAGATTTGTATATTGTACTTATAATGTTTCAATGGATTTGTTGTAATAGGTAATTACAATGTCAACTCCAGACGAGAAAAGAGAGCTTGTTATGTTAAAGTGGAAAATGGTGATTCATGGTGATGGGAAATGTTATTGCCCTTGTTGTGAATGCAGGGGTTTTAATGGAAGACGTCTTCCTTTAAAACTAGGTGAAAAACATTGTAGGGAGAATGGGCACGTTGAAGGGGGAAATGAATATCGTCCCATGGCAAGTAATTAATTATTATAGACCTTTAAGGGTATTATACATTATTATTATTTTTTTAATTTCTCTTTCAAAATAATATTTGTGATATACTCTAACTGTATTTTATTGCCTCTATTGTTTTTATTAAAGAAAAATCATCCTAAGAATGTGATGTTGCCTAGCAAGAGACGTTTTCATAGAGATAATACTAAAGAACAAGCTGAACTTAATCGTGTGGATAATGATGATCACATTATTCCTATGGAAAATGATGATATTAATACTACAGTTGATGATGAGGGGACAAATAGATTGATCCAAGACATTTATAATGCTCCAATGGATGATGATGTCAACTTGGAGGAGGACAACTTGCAGGATGATAATGATGATAGTGATGAGGACAACGATGATGAATATATTTTGGATAAACCTATCCTTCAAAATGCCACTGAATCCCTATACGAAGGCACACAAAAGAGTGTTCTCTCTGATGTAATGTTGTTGGTCAACTTGAAGGTATAAAATGGTTTGTCAAACACATGTATGACATAGATCCTAATGTAAGCAACATAATTTTACAGTTTTATGCAATTTCCAACTTTTATTTTATTTTATTTTCAGTGTCAATTGATGTCTAAATTAAGGATGCAATATTTATAATGAATAATATAATTTTCATTATTGAATTTTTTTTTTGTATATTGTTGTTGTAGGTTGATAGGTAAATATTTCTTACCATCACCAAATAAGTTACCTTGCACATACCGAGAATTATCTGTCATTCTGAAAGAAATTGGAATGGAATATCAGGCTATTGATGCATGCCCCAATGATCACATCATATATTATGGACAATATGTATTTGAATCAAATTGCCTGCAATGTCAAATCAGTAGATATTGAACTGATTAGTTAACAAAAAAGGTGCCTCACAAGGTTCTTCGTTATATTCCCATAATTCCACGCCTGCAGTGACTATTTAGATGTAGAAACATAGCACAGTTTATGGATTACCATGAACATAATAGAAGTGAAGATGATGTTCTTCGAATGCTTGCAGATGGTTCTTTATATAAAAATATCGAAGAATTATGGCCAATTTTTAAAGAAGAACCTCGTAATGTTAGGATTTCATTGGTAGTTGATGGTGTAAATTCATTTGGTGAGCTCAGGTCTATCTACTCGGCGTGGCCTGTTTTTGTTATAAACAATAACCTTCCTCCTTGGATGTCAATAAAGAGAGAGCACACAATGTTGGCAATGATTGTTCCTAGTATATTTTTATAACGATATTGTTTTTTTAATGTTTAACATTTCATTTGTCTTGTTCATTGCATAATTTCATATATGTATACAAGGTGTAGTAATTATGTGTATTTTTTAACCATTTAGGTAAGTACCAAGTGAAAGATATAAATGTATATATTGAGATTTTTATCGATGAGATGTTAAAGTTATGGGACGACATCACTATGTACGACATCTCTAGACCAATAGGCTAAAGAGGATTTCAATTCCATGGGATTCTTACATGGACAATTCACGATGCACTGAGACTAACACATTTTTGTGCTATGTAACACACTATTGCACTTAAATAAGTTAGATGTTGATGATATTATAATGTTTGTTTTTTAAATAATTGCTTGTTATATAACTAATGCTGCCATTGATGCATATCTTCTAGGTATTCAAACAAAGGGTAAATTTGCATGTCCATTTTGTGGTCCTAGGATGAGATCTCGTCATTCAAGAAGTTTAGGAAAGGAGATGTTTGATGAATATAGGCACTTTCTCCCTATGAACCATAGGTATCGAAATAGCGATAAACATCTTTTCAACGGGAAAGAGGAGAGTGGGATAAAACCACAAAGAATGACACCACACCTATGGAAGTTGGAATATAATAGATCAAATCGTCAATGTAAGTCAATATTCATCATTGTATGCAATATATTACATTTTTTAATTGTGTTGAATTCTCATGTCTACTGTGTATAATCTAACAATTGTTGAGTTAATTTTATTTATGTAACATATAGTTGGTTGTCAAGGCATTGATCTACTTCCACGAGGAATGAAAAGTTTCCCCAAATAATTCAGTAGGTTGCCCTACTATGAGCAACTAGAAATAACTCATTTGTTTGACACAAAGCATATCGGGAGGAACGTAACATAAATGTTGTGGATAATCTTAGATGGAAGACATGACAAAGAAAAAAATTCTAAAATTTGTAGTGACATTCAAGAAGCCAATCATGCAATGCTAAATATTATTGATTTAAATAGGACTAATGGAGTCGATCGAAATAGCCTCCCATGGTTATTTAAAGAAGATGAAAAAATGTTGTAAAAGAGCTCATTCGAAAAATTAGATTTCCAACAGGATTTGCTTCAAGCACCAAGAATATATTAACAAAGAAAGGTGAATTTGGCGGGTTAAAAACTCATGACTGACATACCTTCATCAAGGTAATTTCTTTCGTATATTTGTTATGTATTGGTAAGAATTGATGTAATATTTTTTAATTTTGTAAATATATTGTTAATATGAAATCAGAAATTTATTAATGTGCTATTGTTTTGTTACAATATGTGCTACTTCTATCTTTGCCCGACAGCTTTGACAAAAACGTAAAACAAGCTATATATTACCTTGGAAAATACACGAGGTAAATAACGACAGATGAATTACATATTATTATTTATATGTAATAAAAATGTTGTAGAAGTTGTTGATGACATGTGTTTTACTTGTAATATTCATGTATACAATATTGTCTTTGTTGAAACCTATTTTGTTCTCGTAAAATTTGTAGGTGGTTGTCATTTAAAGAAATCCATAAGGAAGTTATAAAATATTGGAAGAGAGAAAATCCTCGTTTAATGTGTTCAATGCAAAAGTATCTACCTACAACATTTTTCAATGCGCAATAACACTACCTCATACACCAGGTTGAGGAGATTGAATTGTGTGGACTTGTACACACAAGGTCAATGTGGATGGTGGAGAGACACTTGAAGTCATTGAAGGCTTTAGTCAGACAAAGAGAACATCTTGTGGGTTCTATGGTGGAGGGGTATATGGTATATCAAACGTTAGTGTATATTAGCGATTATCTTCCTGAGTTAGGGAGGAAAATTAATATGCGTTGCATTTGGGGTGTCAATAACGTAAAAATATCTGAAGTGGAGGTCTTGGTCAGGAATGGTAAAATGAGGAAAGTGAAAGGTATTATATTATTTGATTTTTATCTATATTGTATTTCTTCAATTTATATTATACCTCCATCAATTATTATTATTCATTATTCTTACTAATTTATATTTTTTTTATTGCAGCTGGTCGAGTGTGGGATGCACTACATTTATACATTACTAACAATATTGATTGGATGAAGCTATGGATAGAACAATGTGAACAACATGATGGTAGGTTATCATGGGAAGGGGTGGCTACATTAATTAAAATAGTTCATCGTAATGAAGATCACAATCTTATGCAAAGGGAGATTGATTTAGCATATGGTTTAAAAGATAAACAAGTAAGCATATAAAATTTTACTCGTACTTTCTGTTATTATACAAAATGTTAATGTATTATTTTTTAATATTTATTAAGTTTAAATACGTTTATTAATTATTAATTTATTTGGTACTTGTCGGGAATATTGCAGTTGAAGCACCACAAAGCTATGTGGTATAATGGTTGAAAATTTCATGTCAAAAGGGTGGATGACATGAAGAAAATCACAGATTCAGGGATAACTACAGTGTTTCAAGTTACTAATGTTTCTTCTAGAAGTGACAAACATCCAAGACTAATAGAAAATAGATATTATGGATATTTGGATGATATAATTGAGTGTGACTTCAAATCCTTCAAGATAATTCTGTTTGAGGTCAAATGGTATCGTTTATGGATAAATGAATGTCATCCTGAAAGAACTGTTATTCAGCATGACAATGGTTTTACCATAGTTAATACAAGGACATTTGAGCCAGGTCTAGAAAGTTATGTTGTTCCCAGCCAATGTGAGCAGGTATTCTATTGCGAGGTTCCTGATAAACCAAGTTGGTCATTTGTTTTTAGATATGATCCAAGAGGAAGGCCTGTAAAGTATAATGTACCAAAAGAAGATGATATTCAAGAACTAGAAGGTGATACAGAGGAACATGAGGAGGTAGACCATGTATCGTCAGATGACGAAGTCGAAGAAGTTGATCGACCATATGATGTATATGATAATGTTCTCGATGACTTTATATATGATTATGCTATTATTGAAAATTATGACAATACTGATGATGATGTTGATATGGCCAATCCATTCGACGATGA
Source organism: Picea engelmannii (assembly GCA_009831015.1). Lineage (NCBI taxonomy): Eukaryota > Viridiplantae > Streptophyta > Pinopsida > Pinales > Pinaceae > Picea > Picea engelmannii. The sequence continues at coordinate 59,445 of ML790533.1, read as the reverse complement.
TTCTGAAATACCAGATGATGATACAAAATATGATGAGTTGGATGAAGAAGAAGATCAATGATATTCCTACATGTGGTGAGTGATTTGTACTATAGATCTCTTATGTTTTTTTTTCTTTCATGTAATCTTAGTGTCATTTTTAATTATAGTTGTTGAATCTAGATAGATAGGGTATTGGGGAAATTACAATGTTCATGATGAAGATGATATTGACAATGTTGAGTTTGATAAAGAAGAAGATGAATGCTATATATAGGTATGTGTTTTATATGATGATCTTTATATCTTTTTATTTTGTATAATATAGTATTTTACATGTTCTTTGTTATTTCAAACTGGGTAT
>ML790533.1:24688-48265 GCA_009831015.1 Picea engelmannii | reverse complement strand
TACAAATTGATTAGGTTCTAAATATAAAGAAGCAATTCGTACCTTTTGTGTATGTGGCACATTATGGAGATCAAAGAATTGCTCCATCTGAAGTATCCATGTGATTTGGTCCTTGCCATCAAACTTTCTCATATCAATCTTAGGAACGTGGTTGGTCTTCGAACCAAAGTTGGAGTTTCTCCATTCTTGATTCACCTTCCTTGTGTCCTCATCATGAATTTCATGGGATGCATTTTCACTTTCAGGTGTCTTCTTTGTTACGAAATTTTTCAATACTTCCATGATCTCCCCTTTTAAACCATCCATCTTAGTATCCAACTTAGCTTCCATTGAATCCATAATCTCTTGTAGTTCATATTTTGTTACTATCTTCTTTTGTAAATCATTTATGTCCCTACGCATTTCTTCACCTTCATCAAGAGTCCAGGTTAGATTTTTTGGAGGCTTAGTTGGTGTAGAAGTTCCCTTTTTGGGTGGCATGTTGGCCAAGTATCACTTTTGAACCTTGATTTTGAGGTGGTTCTGCTAGACAATATTTCTTCTGTTGTATCTCCCAAGTTTCAGCCCTTATGGGTATGAAAATTTCTTTTATGTAGTTCTTTGATATTTCTTCTCTGCAATGCCATAGGTTTGATCAAAATTGGATGTGCCAAGTGTAATTTATGGTAGCTTCCCCACAACTTGCCAATTTTTGGCCTTTCCAGGAGATCTCACTTGTATAGCATGCCCCACCAAAAATAATTGATATGAACTTCTGAAAATTGCACCAGAAATACTACAGACTGTCCATGATCCAATGAAACTAGTCCTACTCAATTTGGATACTCTAGGAAGAAGTTATGATTATTTTACCTGGAACACCTTCTTGAGACTAGTCAATAGGACTAGTCAGATACCCTATTGTACACAAGGTGTATCTACAAATTTAAGATGACTCAAAAGCTGAATTTTTTACCAAAAATACCTTTCTAATTTATGTAAATATCCTTCAGAGTTTAGGGTCTAAAATGTTACATAAATTGTTTTATAGCGAACATGCCGCAATGACTCAGTTCAGGATGATTCCAGAACCCTATCTTGTATAGGCTGTATCTCCAAAATTATAATGCGTCAGGAGCTAAATTTTGAACCCAACGTACCTTTGATCTGTCTACTAAATATCCTCCAAGTTGTTCTTTCTGAAACATTGTAGAAAAATAGTTATAGCGAAAATTCCAAGGTGTCTCAGATGTAGCAGTGAAACTCCAAGACCTTGAGCTCTGATACCATATGTTAAGAACCAAACATCAATATAGCATAGAAAAACCTCAGGAAAAGTACTCAATGCCTTAAAAAAGAGATAATTTTAGATAATAAGCCTCTTCAAGGGGGAAACCTCCTTTTACCCCACTTAAATGTTCAAGTACAAGATGATTCAAAATGAAAATGTCTCCTTGGTATATATAGGAGACTAGGAGGTATAATTACAACTAATGGCCTAAAGATGACATAAATAAAATAAAATTACTAATATAATATGCCCCAATTAAGGGGTAATGAGCCAATATTAGGGCCTAACAGCTTCGCTCTCTCACTTGAGGGAACACATATATGGCCCAGATGACACAACAACCCATCCTAAAGATGGAAATTATCGACAACTTCCTTTGCACCCAACATTTGGTAGGTGGTGGTGAAGTCTGGGTCTATCTCATAGAGTTGGGGCCATCCAAAGGTCTCATGGCCATAGGAGTCTAGCACTATGGTGAGTGCCGCGACTGGTGGTCTACTGAGGTAATCAACGATGCGGTTTGTGCTTCATGTTTTATACTTGATGTTGAGGTGGAATTGCTGCAAGTATGTGGACTACTTTTGATGGTGGTAATTCTGTAATTTTCCTTGTGTCTACATGAACTGCAGTGGCTTATGATTAGTGTGGATGACTGTCTCACACCCAAGAATGTAATGTCTCCACTGGCGGCAGGACTGCATAATGGAGTACATTTATTTGTCCTAAGTAGGGTACTTACGGACAACATCTGATAGTGTCACACTATGATAGGCCACGGGGTGGCTGTGTTGCGTGAGAATGACACCAACAGAAATGTCTAAAGCATCAGTCTCAATCTCAAAGGGATGTTGCAGGTTTGGTAGTGAAAGTACTAGAGCTGAGCATAAGTGCTTCTTCAAATCATCGAATGCTTGTTGTTGGGGCTGGCCCCACACAAATTTTTCCTTACCACCACCCCTGGTTATTTGGATAAGGGACGATGCAATATGGGAGAATCCCAACACAAACCTGCGGTAGAAAGCGACAAGGCCCAAGAAACTTCGAAGCTTAGTGAGTGTGTTTGGGGCTGGCCAGTCACGGATGACTTGGATATTGGCTGGATCCACATGTACGCCATGTTGATAAATGATGTAGCCTAGGTAATGTACCATGTCCATGCTGAAGGAGAGTTTTTCTTAGTTGGCATATAGCTTGTGTTGCCACAGGGTGTGCAGAACCTGCTGAATATGCTGCAAGTGTTCAACCCAAGTCTTGTTGTAAATGAGATTGTCATCAAGATACACCACTACAAAAGTATTGGTGAATGGTCGCAGGATATTGTCCATCATCCTCATGAAAGTGGTTGGAGTGTTTGTCAGACCAAAGGGCATGACCAACCATTCAAAAATGCCTTCCTTTGACTTGAAGGTGGTCTTCCATACATCTGTTTGTTCTATCGGGACCTGGTGGTAGCTAGACTTTAGATAAATCTTATTGAAGTATTTGGCCCCCATGAGTTGATCAAGGAGGTCGTCGATTTAGGGAATTAGGTATGGGTTTCTAACTGTGATTTTATTCAGAGCCTGATAATCAATGCAAAGTCACTAGGTTCCATTTTTCTTCTGTACCAACACGATTGGGCTCCCGCAAGGTGATGATCTAGGATGGATGTGCCCATTTTGGAGAAATTCTTGGATCTGTCGCTTGATCTCGTCATTCTCTAATAGAGAGCGATGATAGACTGGCCCATTGGGCAGTGGTGCACCAGGGGTCAGATTGATGGGGTGCTTGACCTGACAGTGCAGAGGTACCCCAGTAGGTGAGGAGAAGATATACGAGTATTTTTCCATGACCTTATCTACTTGCTTCTACTATGTGGAGAGGTTTTCCATAGAGATCCTGGATGTGGCTATGATTTTTCTCTCATTCTGAGAGAGAATTATGAACTTCCCCATCTGAGAGATGACCTTCCTGCATTGCTTAGCAGAGATCAAGGAAATAACACTAGGTGGGACAGCCTCGGGTATCCTGTACAATTTCCTATTCAAAGTAATAATAACACTACGAGGCCTAGACTCATATACATCATGATGTTTCCATAAATAAGTTTGGCCCAAAAGAACATCACAAACTTCGAGAGGAGAAACATCACACAATACCTCGTCTTTGAAGGGCTTGATGTTGTACGATAGTTGACACTGTTGGTTGACATGAAGATCGCTTCTTTCGCAGAGCCATCCAATGGTGTAGGTTTGTGGGTGCGGCATTGCCAGCAGGGCCAGCCGCTTGAAGACCTCTACTAAGATGAGGTTCTTCTGGCTACCACTATCAATGATGAAGTGTAGTTGGGTGCCTTTTACCCACATCTGTGAATGGAAGAGGTGCTCTCCTTCTTCTGGCTCATCTGGTTCACCAAGCTAGAGCTTGGCGGTAGCAACAGTGGCACTGGGTTTCGCGTCAATGAACCATCTTCCCCTTTCTAGTTTTGACTCAGAGTTAGAACCTACATCTGATTCAGAGGCTTTCACTTCAGCCACCAATGTTTTCTTTGAGCAACAATCAGCAGTGTTATGCCAAGGGCTCTTATGGAAGTCACACCACTTCCCGATATCTTTCTTTGTCTTTCTGGTGTCCTTCTTTGCTTACTGCTTGGACTGGTTGTCTTGATACTTTCCATCTTTTCTCTATCCTTTGTTTGTGGGTTGGGGCTGCCCTTTCCTGGATTTTGTTGTGAGGGATTCCCCGACCCAAATTGTCGTGTCTTTTGTTTGAGCTTCTACTCGATTTTGACGGCATATCGGTAGGCCACGCCCAAGGATGAGATGTCCAAAAATTCCATTTCGGTCTGGATGTATCTATGTAGAGTACTGTGATACTTGAGCACCAGATGTCTCTCTGAATCTTTGATACCCAGGTTGGTGCGCAAGGTATGGAAGATATTTGTGAAATCTCACACTGCTTGGTCTCTTTTTTGCCACAGTGTGGTCCATTTGGTATACAAGTCATCATAACTTCTAATAGGGTAGTATTGTTCTTTAATAGCATCCCTGAAGGATTCCCAGGTGGCCGTGACTATAAATAATGAGGGTTCCTCTATTTCCTTTTGCTCACAGAAATTTTCCCACCAATCTTTGGCATGGGGAATGACTTTGAGGAGCGCAAAAGTAATCTTTTTTCTATTCGAAAAGTTATGGACAGAGAAATACCCTTCTAGTAGATTCAACCACTTGTCTACAACATCTGTGTCTATCTGACCTTCAAATATAGGAATATGAAAGTTTATTTTTACCTTGAAGGGGGCAGTGCCTCCACTCGAAGAAGATGCATCGCCTGTTGGTAGTTGCCGAAGGATTTGCGTGAAATTATCCATCATCTCCTTCCCCTGTTGTGTGAGGGCTTCCTCAATCAATAGTTTGAAAGGATCTCCTGTCCCGCCATCTTTCTTTTCTCCTCCATGAGAGGTCTCTTAGGTGTGCGAGAGATTTTGTCCTGAAGAGAAACAAGCTCAAGACCCAAATCATTGTACACTGACCTCGTTGGGGACATGCATTAAGACAACAAGGAGAAGACTGCTCTAATACCACTGATCCAGATTTTATGAGAAGAACAAAATGACTATAGATTATTACCAGATGCTTAACAAAAAATAACAGAGATACAATAAAACTTGTTTTCTATTCAATAAGGAAATAAGTTGAAACTATAAAATGCAGTGGAAAACAAGCTTGCTGGAATGTTGGTGGCTTATCTCTGAGAAGAGATGTGACGACTGCGCTCATTCACCAGAAGATGATTACAATGAGGCTCTCAAGGATATTTTACAATAAACAGGAGTTTCAAAAACCCTAAACATCCAAGAACCTAACCCTAGGAGATGAAGCGCCAAAAGTCATGTGGGCCCCATTTGGGTAAGTCAGTACATCAACCTCCCGGGGTCATAACTTTTGCATACGATCTTCGTTTTAGGCGTATGATATCCCATTGGAAAAATCTATTTGAGGAATACAACAATTGGACAAAATTTCATATTGAAAATTTTTGACTGCAACGTACCCCAAAAAACGTCATTTAGGGCCTCAACACGGCTCTAGAAGTTCAGGAATCGAAAAACTGCTAAAAATAGTAAATTATCAAAATTGCTAGAAAGTTGTTTTGAGCCAGCTAGAAAAGGTGGGTGGCCACCAATATCCACCTGGATCAATCCTCCATCCTTAGGAAGCAATGGTCTCCATTGCGCTAATTTCCCCCATCAGATGAGGAAATTTCTGCTGAATTTGGCCACGGGTGAGCCACTTGCCTTGGTGCAGGAGCTGCCCTGCTTTGACGACTCGATAAAGCTGGATCCTTTGTTGTTGAGTGCCATTGATATGTATTTCCACAATCTGATCAATGGATGTATGTTGTATGAAGTCAGGGTTGAGCTCTGTTGGTGTCCGCTGTTCTGCTACATCTAAGGTGTCCAATAATGGTGGGAAATAAGGCCGAAGGAGGTCCATGTTGAACACTAGGTGCAGGCCAAGGAAAGGAGGAATGTTGAGTGCAAAAGCATTATCCCCCATAGCCTTGGTGATGGTGTACGAACCATAATGGAGTGGGTGAAGCTTCCAATGGGGTCCTATAAGGCGTTCTTTCTGCAAGTGCAACCAAACTTAGTCGCCCACCTGAAACTTATGTGGAACCCAATGTTGATCATGTCGTTGCTTGTACTTATCATTGGACTTTTGTAGGATATCTTGAACCTATTGGTGGATGTGTTGGATCCTCTCAATGAACCGGGTGTCTTTTTCAACCTCAGTTGGAGCAAAAGAGGAGTTGGTCGAGGTGACCGCAAGGGGAAGTGCAACATCTATGGGACCCAATGGTTGGAATCCCAACCACACCTGAAAGGGGCTGTGGCCGGTTGAGCTATGCAGGGCTCAGTTGTATCTATGTTAGACATAGGGAAGACTTGCATCCCATGTGCGAGGGTGCTTGGAATTATACATGCACAGGATATGCACGATCATTCAATTTACAACCTTAGTTTGGCCATCTATCTAGTGGTGGAAGGCCGTTGATTTGGTGAGCTTGGTGTCCAACAGTGACCAGAGGCTCGACCAGAATGTGCTGAGAAATTGATTGTCCCGATCTGAGACAATGGTTTGTGGTATTCCAAAATGTACCCAGACTTGTTCAAAGAAGAGCTTGGCAGTGGCTTCGGCTGTGATGCTCTTCTTAGAAGCAGCCAAAATCGCCATCTTAGAAAAGCGATCGACAACCACAAAAACACAGTCATTTCCTTGCTTGGTGGATGGGAGGCCCGACATGTAGTCCATTGAGTTGGATTCCCATGGTCTGCCAGGAGTAGGAAGAGGGGTGTACACACCCTGTTTCTTAGTGGTTGGTTTGGCAATAATGCAGGTAGTGAAAGACCTGATATACTTGCTGACCTCTTGCCGAAGTTTCGGCCAGTAGAAATGTTTTTGTAGTATCGTCACTGTCTTTTCGATGCCGAAGTGTCCAGCTACCCGGCTGTAGTGGGCTTCCCAGATCAGCTTCGCTCAGTCACTTGAGGGAACACATATATGGCCCAGATGACACAGCAACCCATCCTGAAGATGGAAATTATCGACAACTGCCTTTGCACCCAACATTTGGTAGGTGGTAGCGAAGTCCGGGGCTATCTCATAAAGTTGGGGCCATCCAGAGGTCTCATGGCCATATGAGTCTAGCACTGTGGTGAGTGTCGTGACTGGTGGTCTGCTGAGGCAATCAATAACGTGGTTGGTGCTTCCTATTTTATACTTGATGTTGAGGTGGAATTCCTGCAAGTATGTTGACCACTTTTGATGGAGGTCATTCTATAATTTTCCTTGTGTCCACATGAACTGTAGTGGCTTATGATCAGTGTGGATGACTGTCTCCCTCCCAAGAATGTAACGTCTCCACTGGCGGTAGGCTTTCATAGTGGAGTACATTTCTTTGTCGTAAGTAGGGTAATTACAGACAACATCTGATAGTGTCACACTATGATAGGCCACGGGGTGGCCGTGTTGCATGAGAACGACACCCACAACATAATCTAAAGCATCGGTCTCAATCTCAAAGGGTTGATGTAGGTATGGTAGTTAAAGTACTAGGGCTGAGCACAAGTGCTTCTTCAAATCATCAAACGCTTGTTGTTGGGGCCGACCCCACACAAATTTTTCCTTACCACCACCCTTGGTTATTTGGCTAAGGGTCCATGTAATATGGGAGAATCCCAACACAAACCTGCGGTAGAAATTGGCAAGGCCCAAGAAGCTCGGAAGCTCAGTGAGTGTGTTTGGGGCTGGCTAGTCACGGATGACTTGGATCTTGGCTGGATCCACATGTATGACATGTTGATCAATGATGTAGAATAGGTTATGTACCATTTCCATGCCGAAGGATCATTTTTCCAAGTTGGCATATAGCTTGTGCTGTCGCAGGGTGTGCGGAACCTGGTGAATATGCTGCAAGTGTTTGGCCCAAGTCTTGCTGTAAATGAGAATATCATCATTATACACCACTACAAAAGTATTAGTGAATGGTCATAGGATATCGTCCATCATCCTCATGAAAGTGGCTGGAGCATTTGTCAGACCAAAGGGCATGACCAACCATTCAAAAAGGCCTTCCTTTGACTTGAAGGTGGTCTTCCATACATCTCTCTGTTCTAAAGGGACCTGGTGGTAGCCAGACTTTAGATCAATCTTACTGAAGTATTTTCTCCCCATTAGTTGATCAAGGAGGTTGTCGATTCTGGGAATCATGTACCGATTTCTGACTATGATTTTATTCAGAGCCCGATAATCAATGCAAAGTCGTCAGGTTTCGTCTTTCTTCTGTACCAGCATGATTGGGCTCCCGCAAGGTGATGAGATAGGACGGATGTGACCCTTGTGGGGAAATTCTTGGATCTGTCGCTTGATCTCCTCATTCTCTAACAGAGAGCAGCGATAGACTGGTCCATTGGGTAGCAGTGCGTCGGGGGTCAGATCAATGGGGTGCTTGACCTGACAGTGTAGAGGTACCTCGGTAGGTGAGGAGAATATATCCGAGTATTCTTCCATGACCTTATCTACTTTCTTCTTCTGTGTGGAGAGGTCGGCCACAGAGACCCTGGATGTGGCTATGATTTTTCTCTCATTCTGAGAGCAAATCAGGAAGAAGACAAACTTCCCCATCTGAGAGATGACCTTCCTACATTGCTTAGCAGAGATTAAGGAAATAGCACTAGGTGGGACAACCTCGGGTATCCTGTACAATTTCCTGTTCAAAGTAATAATAACACTACGAGGCCTAGACTCATATACAACATGGCGTTTCCATAAATAAGGTTGGCCCCAAAGAACATCACAAACTTTGAGAGGAGCAACATCACACAATACCTCGTCTTTGAAGGGCTTGATGTTGTATGACAATCGACACTGTTGGCTGACGCAAAGATCGCTTCCTTGGCGGAGCCATCCAATGGTGTAGGGTTGTGGGTGCGGCGTTGTTGGCAGGGCCAACTGCTTGATGAACTCTACTGAGATGAGGTTCTTCTGGCTACCACTATCAACGATGAAGTCCAGTGGGGTGCCTTTTACCCACATCTATGAATGGAAGAGGCACTCTCCTTCTTCTGGTTCATCTGGTTCACAATGCTGGAGCTTGGTGGTAGCAATGGTGGCACTGGGTTTTGCATCAATGATCCGTCTTCCTGTTTCTGGTTTTGACTCAGAGTCAAAACCTGCATCTGATTCAAAGGGTTTCACTTCGGCCACCAACGTCTGCTTTGAGCGACAGTTAACAGTGTTATGCCAAGGGCTCTTATGGAAGTCACACCACTTCCTGGTATCTTTCTTTGTCTTTCCAGTGTCCTTCTTTGCTTAGGGCTTGGACTGGTTGTCCTTATACTGTTCATATTTTCTCTGTCCTTTGTTTTTTTTTGTTGGGGCCGCCATTTCTTGGCTTTTGTTGTGAGGGATTCCCCGACCCAAATTGTCGCATCTTTTGTTTGAGCTTCTTCTCGATTTTGATGGCATATCGATAGGCCACGCCCAACCATGAGATGTCCAGAAATTCCATTTCAGTCTGGATGTATCTATGCAGAGCACTGCAATTCTTGAGCACCAGATGTCTCTCTGAATCTTTGATACCCAGCTTGGTGTGCAAGGTATGGAAGATATTTGTGAAATCTGGCACTGCTTGGTCTCTTTCTTGCCGTAGTATGGTCCATTTGGTATACAAGTCATCATAACTTCCGATAGGGTAGTATTTTTCTTTAATAACATCCCTGAAGGATTCCCAGGTGGTCATCACTATAAATAATGAGGGTTCCTCTATTTCCTTTTTCTCACAGAAAGTTTCCCACCAATCTTTGACATGGGGAACGACTTTGAGGAGCGCAAAAGTAATCTTTTCTCTATTCGAAAAGTTATGGACAGAGAAATACCCTTCTAGTAGATTCAACCACTTTTCTACAACATTTGTGTCTATATGACCTTCAAATATAGGAATATTGAAGTTTATTTGTACCTTGAAGGGGGCGGTGCCTCCACTTGAAGAAGATGCGTCACCTGTTGGTAGTCACCGAAGGATTTGCATGAAATTATCTATCATATCATTCCTCTATTGTGCGAGGGATTACTCAATCAATAGTTTGAAAGGATCTCCTGTCCCATCATCTTTCGTTTCTCCTTCCATGAGAGGTCGCTTAGGTGTGTGAGAGATTTTGTCCTCAAGAGAAACAAGCTCGAGACCCAAATCTTTGTACTCTGACCTCGTTGGGGACATGCATTAAGACGACAAGGAGCAGACCGCTCTGATACCACTGATCCAGATTTTATGAGCATAATGAAATGACTACAAATTATTACCAAATGCTTAACAAAAAATAATATAGATACAGTCAAACTGGTTTTCTATTCAATAAGGAAATAAGTTGAAACTATAAAATGCAGCGGAAAACAAGCTTGTTGGAATGGTGGTGACTTATCTCTGAGAAGAGATGTGACGACTGTGCTCATTTTCCAGAAGATGATCACAATGAGGATATCAAGGCCTTTTTACAATAAACAGGAGTTTAAAAAACCCTAAACATCCAAAATCCTAATCCTAGAAGATGAAGCTCCAAAAGTCACGTGGGCCTCGTTTGGGTAAGTCAGTACATCAACTTCCCGGGGTCGTGACTTTTGCATATGATCTCTGTTTTAGATGTATGATAGCTCATTGGAAAGATCTATCCGAGGACTACAAAAATTGCACAAAATTTCCTCATGAGGCTTTTTTAACTGTAACTTACCCCAAAAAACATCGTTTAGGGACTCAAAACGGCTCCGAAAGTTCAGGACCCAAAAAACTGGTAAAAATAGTAAATTATCAAAATTGCTAGAAAGTTGTTTTGAGCCATCTAGAAAAGGTGGGTGGCCACCGATATCCACCTGGATCAAATATTATCTAAGAAAATGTATCCATGATGTTCAATATGAATGCCTTTTCCAAAATACCAAAGACGAATGACCATAAATCATACGAAGACCAAAGTTGGGAGAAGAGGGAAAAGAGGAAGCGAAATCTGAGGGAAGGATGTAATAAAGGTAATGTTCAAGAGGGGAATTTAGAGGGAAAAGAATAATCAAGTAAAGGTATTCTTGACATATTGAATAACAGTGACACACAGACATAAACCTTTATAGCCATATATAGCCATATTTATACCTTAGGATATTCTATCCTAAGGTCATATCATTCAAATGTATGAGTACTTTTGAATCCATAACCCTTACAGACACCTGTCTTCTTGTAGTGTGTTTTTCTTGAGCATCTGTGCCACTCCCACAAACTACCAAGCCCACCTATCATCGAGTATTTTTTGGATCTAGCTAGAGATTTGGTTGTGCACATCTCTCATTGGATATCGATCATTAAATATATACTATCTTGACATATCTATTGCACAAATACGTGTCACTACGGAAGTAGTAGGGAACCCTCCCTTGGTCTATTGCACGAATACATAGACATAAACAAAGAGAACTTGATCCATTGTGACACCTTTGGGGGGATCCTGTTCTGTTCCTTAACACTCTGATAGCTAGGCTACCTTGCCATATCCAACCTGCTAGTTTGTGCGTTCACAATTTGGTGTTAACCTCCCCCCCTCCAGCTATTCTTGCCATCAGTTCATTGATTGATCAGATCATCAACATTAAAGAAGAGGCCATGTAGAGTTTTCCTTTTGTCAGAAAATTGTAAAAGCTTATGTTATTGAATGATTTTTAATTGTTAGGGCACACGATTTTCTACTTTGCATCTAAGAAAATCATTTTGTTTCCCTCTCTTTGATTGGACACACAAATATCACTTTGTTGTTGAGTTAAAATGGAAAGCACTTTATTAATTATCGAGGAAGATGTAAAGTCAGAAAAAGAAAAAGAGTCTCAGAAAAGGGTGAGCGGAGTCAATATAATTAATGTCTTTCTAACAGTGAGTTAGTTATAGTTATCGTGAGAAATATCCTTACATTTCCCTTATATTTTCAATGTTTATCTTTAACTATACTATAATATGAAGATCGTTGGCCTAACATTTCATTTTCCCTTGATGGAGTGTAGGTACAACCAAATATGCATCTATTAGACCTATCATCCAGCTTGAGCGATGAAATTTTGAGAGGGACAAGGGAAAACATATCCAACACATGTAACAAGGCGAAATCAACTAGAGGTGAAAAGGTCAGAAAAAAGTTTGGTAGGTGCATGAAATTATTTCTTGCTGAAGGAGGATCATGCTCTTATGATGATGAGAGCATAGGTGACATCGAGGTTCCCTTGAGGTACAAACATCTACTAAAACAATGGGTACCCAAAGAACTGCTAGAGTTGGACACCGACTTCTGTGTTAATGTGAGGATGTATTGCATTGCTCCGTCATCCATCCATGGCCTTGGTCAATTCTCCATGGATGGCATAAAGGTAAAATATGGTGGATTGGTTGAATTGTTTGAGTATGTTGGACCATGTTACACTAATGGAGTATGGTTGAGGCTACTCGAATATATGCCTAGTATGTAGAGATACACACTTGCCACAAATTATATACAATTGAAAGACAATAATAAAAATAAAGGAGCGACTATGTATATTGATGGAAGGACAAAGGCATCGGGGAATATTGTAGGTCTTATAAATAGTACAAGGCCTAGGACGACAAGAAAGGAACCCAATTGCATTTTTGAGGAGCGTGAAGGTAATAAGATATTTGTATGTGCGGTGAAAACAATAATGATAGATGAAGAGTTGCTGGTCGATTACAATCTGAATCGATTCGAACCAGGAATGTCTTCTTTTGCTACGGTACAATACCCATTATACCCAAACTTAAAAAGGGATTACTTAATTTCTGAATGTTTCATTTGTGACAAAATTTTATTTTATTTTTGAATGTTCCATTTGCTAATTTTTTCTCGATGTTTCATTTCGAAATATTTGCTAATTTGTATGTGTGGATGTTTCATTTGATAATATTTGCCAATATTCCATTATTTCATATATTGTTTTTTCAATATTTCTTGCACGTAGTAACATTCTTCTTGAAATTCTGCCAGAGTGGTGATCGAGGCAAAGGCCCTGAGCATGGAAAAGGCATCAATCAGGGCAAAGGCCTTGTTCCTAGCACCAGATCGACTGAAAATGATGAATATATAAGAGATGAAGAGATACTTGATTCTAGAGACCCCTTGCAGACAATATAATTGTCCCTAAGAAAGGCCAATAAGGAATTCCGAGATTTTGTCATTGTTGGGCCAGAAACAGATGATGATTTCCAAAGAATAGATGAATTACGCATTAACATAGCAAATTATGGGGTAATTCATGTCATCTAACAATATCAATTTTTGGTTTTAAATTTTGTAATTTAATATATGCAATTAACACATATTTCTCATTGTAGAATTTTGTGAGATCGATGAGAGGGGAAGGGGAAGGTCCTAGTCATAGCAACAGGACTGCAACAATGAACCCAGATGGCCACGTAACCATGAGGATATTTTCCACCCCATGTGTGCTGCCTGAGTCCGATTCTATACCTTCTAGGGGTGATGCCACACCCCCATAACACATGCCAAATCACGCAGGTGGTGTACATGATCATGGAACTGATCACTCTTCCATTGATTGTTACCCTGGTGCTACACGTATCCAAAGCACAGGAACAACTGCGGTATCATTTTTGGTCGAACAGGACATGGTTCCTCTAAAAATAGTATAGCTACCAGGTATTTAATATATGTCTTTATCGAGATTCCTGTTATATAATTGTTTAAACAATCACATATCAATGAGATTTAAATTACTAATGATGATGATGTTTTACAGGAAACAATGTGTTCTACAATAGTTTGCATGACTATGCATCAGAACTTTTTGGGCCGACCATTCAACTATGATGGAATTGACAAAATTCCAAACTGAAAATCCTTCTTATCTCCAGACTAGTTGGCGAGTTTGGTGACTCATTCAATAAGCCGAAAGTCCTAAAAAGGAATGACAAGCATTTGAAACATGTTAGAGAGGCATATAGGAATAAATTAGTAAAGGACCCCAAGTGTGCACTCCCTTTGGTTGTCCCTGAGAGGGAGTGGAAATAAATTATTCTTGATGCAAGAGAATTAGCGATGAAAGCATAAGGGAAGAAACCACCTAGCCCTGGAAGGTAAAAGGTGTTTTGAATTTACTATGATGGTCTTTTGCTTACTTTACGAGGAAACCAATCAATATCTAACATATTTCAAAATATTGCGTAGACTCCAAGACACTTCCAAGGCAACAAAGGCAAGAAAAGAAAAACATGACCAACATAAAATGGGCCAAGGTGGTTACAAGATATTGAAGGCACGAGATGTAAGTTCCTAAACATTTTACTATTTTTTTATTATTGTCACAAAATATGTAATTCATTGCAGCTAGTGACTAATGATTTTGATATTGCTCAATGCAGGGGGATTTGTTCAATGAAGAAGCCACAGAAGAAGATCTAAAGGTCGTGTTCATGCAATGTTTTGATGGCATGATGGCACGATGGAGAAGCTTGGGGAAATCGCCATGTGTCTCTCTAGAGAACATGGTAAATAAAATGAAATTAAAAACTTGTCGATTAGTTTACTCATTGATTACTTGTAATGTAACATATACTTTTTATTCATTTGAAATGTAAAATAATGTGTGTCTTTTCCACATTCACAGGAGAGTAACAATGCTACCAATGCTCCTGATGTACCCAATGAACCACATCTAGACCCCAATATTGATTCAAGCATTTTTGCCGAAGGACCATTACATAGTGGTATGCATACATTTTTAATGTTTTTCCATTTTTCAATGAGTATTAATATTTAGGGTATATTCTGTACTAAATAATTATATTGTTTCATATGGAAGAGCATGTAGATGTTGATCGAGAGCAGAGATCAACAAGTGCAAAAAAAACAATGTGGCCACCAACTACTGTTTCTACTGCATCGACTAATCCAGGTATAAAACATTGTAATTAAATCTGTATTAATTAAATTTCCCTAGGAACAATGAATAACAATATCACTTGATTTTTTTTTATTGTTGCAGCAATGGATGCCATTGTGCATCCTCAACCTCCACACTGAAATACTAGAAGTTCATCATGGCGTGAGGTGTTGAGTACTGATGATGCAACAATTCAAGAAGGCCCAATAACTGTGGGGGATCAATTAAATTATGATGATGACTTAATTTGTGCTTTCATGGAGACCAAGAAGAAGAAGAAGAAGAAAATAAAATGATTAGACATTTTATTATTAATATAAATCCAATATATTTCTGGTCCAATGTAATGTATTTTGTTTTCCTACATGTCATGAATGTTATTTGCTTTCATGTTTTTTGTTTTAACACATGGTGATGAATGTTTTTTTCTTACATTTAATGTTACTGTCATTTCTAATTATAGTTGTAAAATCTAGATAGATTGGGTATGGGGAAGTGAGAGTGATGTGAGAGGGGGGGAGGGGCCAAAAGAGCTTCCACCTTCACGTGGTTGGTCATGTTCAACAGAGAATAATTTATGCTCGAAACAAAGAGAAGCTCATTTAGGTATTCGTCTTTAGTCATTAATTTGTAGAGGTTGTTACATCTTTAATTACTATTCTGAAATATAATTAAGTCATGTGATAAATCACAGGATGGAGAGGAGCAACATTGGAGGCACCCCATCACTCAAAGGTATGTATCTTGTTAAGGATTGGTTTAAGGTGATTTTTGGTTGATTTATGACTATGATGATATTTCGTAATGAATGTGGAGATCAATGATTTTTTTTAGGAAATTTGAATTTAAGAAGACAAAGTTATGCTAACTCCATGAGTGTTAAGGATGCATGGAGATGGGCACAATCCCCAATGTATGTCTCTCTAGCCAACACTATTGCTAGCCTAAATCAATGTAGTACACACCGAATGCGGTGACCCCGATGTTCATCATCCTCTTCATATGCTTCTTTCTCCTCCTAGGAGGTTCGAACCTCCTAACCTAACCTTGGCTACCCCTACATACCTCAGCCTACCCTAAACCTAACCTACATCCTAAGCCTAGCAATCCTACACTCTTAGTGGCCTAACTCAAGACATCTATACCTAATCTCTATAGCTCCCTAAAGCTACTAAAGCTACTAAATTGGCACTCAATTTAGGACTGACATAAATATTACAAAAAAAGTCCCACCATTTTAATGCTAGACATATATTCACTCTGACATAGTCCCCATTTCTTGGAAGTTTTGGGGCGATTAATCTATCATTTGATTTATTGCAATGTCTAGAACAACACACCATTGTAACTGTGTTTGGTTGTCTCCAAAATTACTCTGTATTTTTCATCTAGGGAATTAACTGACTAAAGCCAATAACTTGGATCATGTTCCTTCTAACTAGATTTAGATACTAAGTTCCATATAAGTATACCTTGCAATTGTTGTTGTCACCATGTTTGTGTGGGTTTGTTCTTTTGGTCACTTGTTTATTAAATATTTCCTTGABCTAATGATATAGTTGAACCTGTGACAAGCACACAATTGTAATTATGTTCCCTATAGTTAAGTGCAACTTATAATCATTTATCATAAATAAGGAAATGATCTTTTTCTTAAATTTGGATTTGAGTCCTAGTTGATGCCATAATTTAGATTTTATGTGTTGTGTGGTGATTAATTGTAGCAATGGGAAGAACTTCTTATCATTCAATTGAGTTCAGTAATGAGGTGTGTATTGTCTTTGTCCAGACTATGAATAGGATATTTAAAAAAATCCAGTATCAAGGTTCCTATTCCATTCCAAATGCCTTGTCAGTGGAAGGAATGCCCTTTTTAATACTAGAACCCCTTGTCCATTTGATGAATGTGTTCTTTTTTTAACCAATTCTATCCAAGGTGATATTGTTTTCTTATTATTTCACTGTCTATGTCTACCTTTGGTGTCATCGCCTATGTTATCCACTCTTGTTGTAATTTCAGGGTAAGTATAAATACAATTATATTTTGAGGATGATTCATCTTTGCATCCATGAATTGGATATCTACAATTGCAATATTTTAGTGTGAAAAGTATTCCACTTTGTTTTTCTGAGTGGTGGGTGTGTCATGTTCAACACTGGTGGTCCCTTCTCTATTATGTTAAAACATAAGACCTAGTTTCCTTTTGTTTGTGTATATAAGATATCCACCCTTTGTGTCAACACTTCATTTATGTCCTCTACTACTGACACTCTTGTAGTTCTCTCTCTACCTTCTTTTGGTATCCATACTAGAGAATCGTAACTCATTTTATCAAGAAAATGTTGGGATACAGGGGATAGATCTTACATGGACCTCTAGGGATGGATCATATTAAGCTAATCACTTCCTTTCTTCTCTCTATCAAAATAGTTGGTGGAAATGAGTGGTAGGAACAGACCTAGGTCACACCAAATACTAGATTGGATGGGCTATGCACTTTTATTCAACCTCCATCTAGCAGACCTACCCCCACTAGGATTTTGATTAGATCTCTTTCTTATCACAATTCATTTTCCACTACATGAAACCAACCTTCAATCTCGAGGTATTTTTAATTTCACCCATGGTTACATAATCAAGTCCTCTCAAATCTAGACTCTCCCCTAAAGACATTGTCAGGCAATGAATTGACTAATCTATGATTGGTGACTCACCGGGGAAGTCATCTTATCCCTTCTCTCCTTTTAGTACTATTTTTGTAGTGACATCAAGGGCTTCATCTTCTAACGAGGATGATCATCCCTTTTTCATGTTACATATGAAATTTCCATTTTTTCATTTCTCTTTTTCAGTAGTTTAACTTATTTTGTTTTATAATTCAGCTTCTAGGAGATGCTATTATGATCCCACAATGGGTCACTACTCAATTGTACTTTTGATTCCCATTGACCTACCTTTGAGGTCATTAATGAACATTGATAAAATTATCATATCTTGGTATTCTTACATTTCCCTATTATTGGGTACTTTCATTCATAATAAGAAAAACTCAAAAGTTAGGTATCCTAACATAAAAAAGGATCAAGAAAATTATTTCCAACAAATCCATAATCATTCATTTGTAAAGAAAATATCCATTGCACCTTGAGAAGCTCCCCAAAGGAACGAAACATGCCATACATTTAGTAAAATGGGGATCACATTTTTTTGTAATTATTTATAATATTCATTTAAAGGGAGGCATTACTTAGGTCCAGTTAATAATAAGTTGCTTATATGTCATCATTTTGAGAAGATCAAGAATTTCTACTTAGGTGGTGTTGACATTAATAATACACATGCTTGATTTGAACACAACTTTATTGGAATGGTAAATATTAAAAGTGTTTCAAGGAATTTCCTTTGGACAACACTCTTTGTGAAGTTTGTTGTCCATATTCATTAGCAACCTACCCTAACCTAGCCACCACTCTAAACTATTAGACTCCTAACGCAATATCTCTAGGCCTCTCTCTGACTATCCTAAAAACTCACGTCCATCCTCAGGACTGTCTACCATTTGACTTTCCTAAGCTATTTTTGCAGACTCAACCTACCTAACATTGACCTATTTTCATACTATCTCACCCTAGGATATATCCACTTTCATGCCTAGGCCATTAAATCCCTAATGCAAGGCCATTAACCCTATCTCCTAAACATTTAGACACCCCATGGCTACCTACAAAAACCCTTACTGCTAACTGTCCCAAAGTCTTAATTTAAGACCTTATTCCACTTTGACACACCCCTAAAAACAAACTCACATACCTCATAGCCACTCTACCTAAACCGCCTCCCAAACTCTCCACCCAAAATCATAGTAAAACCTTCAATTATGATTGTGTGAACATAGTCATACCCAACCACATTTTTTTTTTGACAGAGATAATTCATGGGGAACATAACCTACAATCTGCATACATAAGAAACATTAAAAATCTTAACTTGTGTGCATTTGGAGGGGTTACATATCATTTGCATTTGCATATTTAGAACAAGTAGGATTGATACATAATTGAAGTCAAATAGACAGTCCCAACTTCTGATATGTAATGAACTGAGAATGATACTATTGGATTATTGGATTGTCACATATGAAACGTTTTGTGGCTTTGAAATATTGATGTCTTGAAATTAGTTTGATCAAAGTCATAGATACTTCAAAGAAAATTATTGTGCTCTATTAGGCAATTGTGTATATCATTCAAATTTAATCATTGATGGATCTTAATAATTTGAATACTTGCATTATTCTTGAGATTGAAATCATCATCCTCTAGGCATTGTATACAAACACAAACAGATGTTGCATTTGCACACTTAAGTGAATATCTTGTTGTCACATACATTTCCTTGAATCATTCATTGAATATCTTTTAGATGAGTTTACATGAAAGAGTTATCATTGGATTATCTAAATACTTAGATAGACCTCAAGATATCGTATCCTGAGGTCATCTCATCATAATTGGATATCTTGTACTTGACTCCATAAACCCTCTGAGACATTGGCCTTCTATTGATACTTGATTACATTTCCATATTGATTTCACGAGTCAACTGTGTGCTTGTTTCCGGGACATTACATGAATAGATTTTTTACTATCTACTACTTGAGTATTGTCTTTAGGATATTTAATGATATTGATCATTTAATTCTAGGGAAATAGACTCATGGAACAACTGATAGTTATATTCTTGAGTCTTGATGCCCAATATTTTGACTATAAAATTTTGAAACTGGCATGGGTATTGGAAACACTACTGCTGGTTTTTTTAAAATGGCATAATTTCACTTTGAGCTTCTCAAAACTTGAATTGTTGCTTTGTTTGCGGCTGGAATATACAGATTTTTATTAATATGCTTTGGAGTACATTATTGATATGCATAAATGTAATTAATCAGTCCATGTTATTTATAAAGTTTGAAGTTGTCAGTTTAAGTTTCTATGTGGTGATTGTTATCATAGTTTAGTATTTGTTAGGTTGCAAGTATATTGTTCATTGCATTAGCTATGCAATGGTAGCTTTAGTATTGTTAGTGGAAATTGTTACTCACAATTTGTTTGTTTTGGTTCTATCAATTGCAAGGAGAGATTCTTTGGAGAACATTGTGATTCATGGCTCCATGCATTTCTCTTTAATTTCATTTTTCCTAAAACCAGTTCCTTTTATTTACCTCTACAACTTCATTCCTGCAAGTGCTTTCCCATAAAAATGGATGGTTTTTAGACCGCATTCTCCTAATGGTTTTGTCTTGGTAAATATTTTCCAGTTTCAAATGGAATGCCTTTGTCGTTTGAGCCTTTCTAAAGAAAACTAAACAACCTTTTTTGTTTTTCTCCAAAATCCCTTTAGGGATATACACAAGAATGCCAATAAACAAGAGTGGCTTCAACCTATGATTTTATTAAGGCTAATCTCCCTCCCCTTGATATCCATTGAGTACAACAACTTGATTTTTTTTATCCTCTTTTTCATGCATCCACATACAATCCTTGAAACGATAGGAGTTTTCATTTAGTACAAATCCTAGGTGTGTTCAACCCTTGTTTAAATATACCTCATTTGTGGAAGAGACTATTTTAATCTTCTACTTGATATTTCACTATTGCAACTGAATGAGATATAGGACTTGATCAAATTTAGTTCCATTCTAGTGGCTCTACAATAAAGATGAAAAAATTTCTTCAACGATTCTGCCTCCCTAAGTGAACCAACACTAAAGAGGTGGATATTGTTGACATAAAGGATATGGATTAAGGACAAGTAATCTATTAATTAAAACAAAAAAGGATGAGAAGGGTAGGCACCCTTCAATCTAGTTCTTGAATGGACAGTTAAAGCATGTGTAATTCAATATAAGCCTTAAATACAACCAGCGTACTCTGCCATAAGAATTTTGGCTAACCAATCTTAATTACAAATGTCTTTTTTATGTCAATACAATACATGACTTCTTTTGCTACCCTGACATCATGAGTTTTTCTTTCCTATTAAAATTCAAATTTCTCCACTAATATAGTTCTAGATAAAATAATTTTAATTCTTGTTGTTATTATTTCAATTGGAAATAAGCATGTAGATGGACATAGTGAGATTGAGAGTCGATGGATTATTATTTTTAGGTATTAGTGGTATAAATGTTTCACTCATTTCTCTTCAAAACTATCCATATGTCTTGGATTCCACCACCACTACTAATAAATCACCTTAGAAAGAATTCACCAAGTTTTATAATTTCATCTATGTTGTCCCTTTATAGAGCTTAAAATAGGTTGCTGAAAGAACTACTCTCATATCTGCAAGTTCACATAACTTTGAGGTTATTTAATAGTGCCCAACTAATCCGTAAGGGAGGTCTACTGCTGTGAACTCTCCTCCACCCAATGCTCTAGATTCAACTTCCACAATTTGAGGCTCGATATTAAATCCCTTAGCATGGATTGAGACTCATCACAATGGTGCTTACATCTATAAATGACAAGGTAAATTGGATCACCAGTATTGACCATTAGGGGGTTGACTCCAGTGCCATATCCCAAGTACATAATGAAAGTATGCTTCTGTAGCTTGCTAGTCTAGGCTTATTCCTGTGTCAATGGCATAATTTTTTTTTTTAAAAACCCCAACATTCGTCGCTCTAGTGACTAACAGGTTCATCGCTTGTATAGCCATTTGGTCTCAAAGTATGTAACTTCGTCACTCTAGCGACTACCTGTTCATCCTTCGTTTGACCTTTTTAGCTTCAGGTTTGGTCGGTCTAGCGACTAATCTTTGTCGTTCTACCGCCTAACCATGGTTTATTGACTAAGTTTTCCAGGGTTGTCTTGGTCATTCGTGTGACTAATATTAGTCGTTAGATTAACTAATATTTGTCGCTATACTGACTAATTATTGTTGCTAGAGTCACGAAGGTTATGTTTTCCTTAGAGATGCTAGCAAGGCTTGCGACTAAAGTTGGTCGCTAGACCAACTAATCTTGGTCATTGGACCGATGAATGGTAACTTTTCCATATTGTGAATAGGCTTCTTTTCTCGGCCACTGGACCGATGAAGATCCATGTGTGGTCGCTAGACCGACGAATTTATTCTGATGAAAAAAAAATCATCTTGGTCGCAACAATGACCCTATTCCGACGAAACGTCGTTGCAAAAAAAATCAAATTTAGTAGTGACGCTTGCTGAAAATAAATCACACATGCTGAAAGGAAATTGATTAACTAAGTCCTCAAAATCAAAACTTGATCATTGCCAAGATGATTCATTCTTTTACTCAAACCAACAAATGTGATCATTGCATTAAACACAATTATCAAATGACATGAAAGATTGCAACCCAATTCAAAATGAATTTACTTGAAACAAATGAACAAATGAAATCCAACATGAATACTTAATTGCATAAATACACACAACCTCGCATAAGTAATCGAATTATATGAACAAATTGAATCAAGAAGCTAGTTACAGAATAAAATAAATCATACGTGAATTCATAATAAAATTACAAAACAAGAAATCAAAGGAACCACCCAAGCTACACAACACTCTATTATATTAGAATGGGTCGTGCCTCCATAGAATAGAGTGTTGATATTATTCTACATGAACATAATTAAATTAAATTAATTAATCTAATCAAAAGAAAAAAATCTATTACAAATATGCAAAGGTAATAAGTCAAATCAATTAATTAAATCATACACTATGGAAAGTATAAAACTACAATTAAAATAAAAACTCATTGAATTAGTCCATTTTCATTTGGACATTGTTGCAAGAGTCCTCCCCAGGAATGAAAAAGACACTCTCTTTTATACAAGATTTTGTCTAAAAACTAAAATAACAAACAATAAATGTAGATCCACATGTTTCTATCACTAGCATATTTGGCCCATTTTGTGACGGTTGTTTTGACGCTATTGTGACATTATGTCATTGATATGGCAATGAATTTGGAGTCTCTGAAATGTTGGTTTAGGTGATGTGGAATTTGTGACGAACTTGATCAAACATCACACAAGCGATGATATAGGCAAACAATCTCAAACCAACTTTTCGTCTAAATTGCAACAACAACTTTTATAGTTAAACCGACGCATCAATAGAAGCCGTTGTTGCATATTCGACAACAACTTTTTTTTTGTCGTCGCCTATTCGGCAACAACTTTTTGTTGTTTATGTAGCTAAACCGACACATCAATAGAAGTTGTCATCGCCTATTCAACAACAACTTTTTGTTGTTTATGTAGCTAAACCAATGCATCAATATAAGTCGTCATCGCCTATTCGATGACAACTTTCCATTGTTTATATAGAAAAACCATTGCATCAATAGAAACTGTCGTCGCATAGGTGACAACATCTTTTCGTTGTTTATATAGAAAAACTGTCGCATCAATAGAAACTGTCGTCGCATAGGCGACAACATCTTTTCAATGTTTATATAGCAAAACCGTCGCATCGATAAAAGTTTTCGTCGGATATGCGACAACCAAAATTTATTTAGAATTTTTTTATTTATTTTGGGCATCAATTTTGATATTAATATTAATATTAAATCCCAAAGGGTATTGCATGAGCCCCGTATTGATTTCACAAAGCCTTGGGACTTCTTTGATGGAGCTTATGAAGGCTCTCCAAAAATGTGTGGGGATGGAGTCATACTCTTTTTAGATCATTACCACTTCTTCTCCTTAAAATATGGAGCAGGACTGGGAGCAAATAACATGGTTGAATTCTACACCCTCTAGATGTTGATGAAAGTGGCACTT
>ML790533.1:2045-14671 GCA_009831015.1 Picea engelmannii | reverse complement strand
CTTTTGATGAATAAAGATCCAATAAGGGGTATCTCTCCTTCCATGTTGAGGAACCTATTGATTCTTCAAAATTTTGTGTGGGAATACATATTCCCAAATGGCCATGGTGGAAGGATAGGAAGCACTTTGGGATGTTCTAGAATGGGTGATAGCAAAATTTGAAATCAATTTTCCATTGGAAATAAGACTACTTACTTTTCTCTTCATGTTTTGACTTCTATCTTTCTTCAAAAACCAAACTTACAACAACAACTAGAATGTGTTTTGAAGTTGGGTCATGGAGGCGACACTTCAAAAAAATTTGATATTGAATTTTACATGGAATTTTTGAATGATTTGTCATTGGATAAACATGCTAGAGTTGTAAAATCTCTAGATGTAAAACATAAGAACAAACTATCTTAGTGAAAGCCTATCCTATAAGTTGACTTTGGCGTAAATAAATTTTCAAGATGTTCTTGGGAAACCTTAGAAGGGACCTAACTATAAGAGTAGTAAACATGAGTGGTGATAACAATTTGGTATAGATTTGGAACTTAGTTTCCAGTGATGAAGGTTTAGTGATTCACTTCTTGGGTTCAAACCCCAGTTCTAATAATTCACATTCCCCTAAAATAAGTTACTTAGTTGCACTTCCAACACTTAGTAATGATGATACAATTGCAATACATGTGGTGGTTTATGGGAGGTTACTTGGTTACTCTAATATAATGTTTTGATAGACAATGCATCAAAAAAGGATTTATGAGTATCTGACATTGTATATGCATGATTTAGTGATTTCAAGGGTACAATATTCCCAGATAACATCCCACTTTCGAGTTGCATAAAGTTGCATAAAGGGTACAATGTTGCATAAAGTTGCATAAGTTGCATGTTGCATAGTTGCATACAAAATTGTTGCAATATAGTTCTAAATTACGTCTTATAGTTGCATATAGTTGCAATATACAAATGTCGATGATAGCTCAATTATGTCTTATATGCCATATTCTAACCCTCGTTCTAAATTTCCCTACCACTACATTTATTCTATTTAATAGACTATGGTGCTTGGGTGGGATATGGGTGTCATTCACAATTTTTTCACACCATGTATGGAACTTAGGTCTTGTCCATGGTTAGGGAAAGAACATAAGGTTTTTAGGTCCTATTTGCATATAGTTGCATATAGTTGCATAAGATGCGATATAGTTGCATATAGTTGCATTTAACCACTCACCAATATTTGGGAATATAGTTGCAATATATTTTCATAAGTTACTGTTGGCGTCAGAAGTCACTCCTGGATTGCTTGCAGGAGCAGAGCCTGACACCCATCAGTTTAATGTACGATTTGTTTTAAAGAGGTGATCAAATGGAGGAAGACTCTGAACAATATCGTCTCAACTTAGAAACTAGGCCAGGCATGCATGGACGAGTGAGGTCTTGATAAAATTCAAACAGTGAGTTGCAATAAAGGGTGAGTAGGGGGAAGACTTGGGTGAGAAGAGTGCGAAAGTCTATCATAAACATCCAGTTTATAACAGACTGGAGAAGAAAGCATCTGAATGAAAAATCCTTTTACATTCAAACACAGAAGACCAGAGAATACAATAATGTCACAACAAATCCTTTATCATAACATAACTGCAACAATTCACGCGAATCATTCGATCATGAACTCTCTGGCATGAGACGAAACATAGATGGAAAAAGGAGAACTGTTTGTCATAAAACAAGAAATCTCAAACACAGAGGCATAACCAGGAAACCAGAATGGTTATTGAAACTTTACAGTCGGGAGCTTTTCTCTACCATCGATAGATACAAAAATGGAGAAAACACCTTCATATACTCAAACTAGCAACAACAACAAAATCGAGACGTAGCATTAAAAGCTTTGCATCTGCATGGCCTCTGACAATGTGCAGCCGCAATCTTTGAATGGTCGTGCAACTTATGGCAGACGTGATCGATCTTCTGACAGTTTCATTGGCGAATCGACATGCCTTTAATTCATTGTCGGAATTTCCCATTATGGCGGAGACGATGTCTAACCACCACCAACTACTTCAATAACTGCTCCATCGGGATTGAGAATGGCCCGACCAACTCCGCGCCTTTGGGATGTGGAGGGCCTCCCGCGCTGCCACCTGGACTAACTGAATAGCTTGAAGGATGGCTATGGAGGCCAACGCGGAAGGTGGGGCTCGACAACAGAGTGATGGGGTTAGACTACAAGGGTGAAGTAAGAAGTGATGAGGTGTGAGAGAGGTGGCAGGGGATGACACATGGCAAAAGGATATAAGCGGAGTAGGCAGGAGAGTAGACGTGATAGACGTAATTTAGTGGGAGGCTGACGTGGAGGAAAAGGGACACGTGGCAGGTGGTGAGTGGATGATGAGACAGGGAAAAGGCCATCTGGACGAAAGAGTGGAGGAGGACAGATGACACACGACAGCGGGGGAAAGGCGGTTCTGGAGGATGACATGATGGGAGAAGGGCCCACGCTGGCTAAACATAGAGAAACTGAGAAGGACGGGATTGTCCAAGCGCCGTTGATCCGAGCACATCGATCTTGGCCATCAGAAAGCTGCGTCTGCGATTCCGGATCCCCCTCTCTGCTTAAAGATAGAAAGGCAGGGGGTCTGAAATTTCCTTTATCTCCGTTGATCCGGGCACGCTGATCTGGACCTTTGAAGAGATGCGCCCCCGATTCTGGACCACCCCCGTCTTCTTAAAGGTAGAAAGGCGGGGGGGGGGTCCGGAATACCATACGCGTCGTTGATCCGGGCGTGCAAATTGCTGCCGCTCGGACTTGTTCGTTACTTACCACGGGTGCATTATCATCCAAAACTTAGGACAAACTGGTTTTTAACCCATTCTTTTGCATTCTAGCCCCCCCTACAAGAAATATCGCTAACATTTGGCTCCATGGGGGGTATAGTCATCCCTGTGATGCTCTAAGAACACTTTTGCAGATTCAATGCCTTTGCTGTTGGGCTATGGAGTCATTTATTAGTCCGAAAAACAAAAACAGAAACAATATTTACAAGACAAGACAAAAAGAGCCGACTATGGCTCACAGAAAACATTTTTTTAGGAAATGCCCATTGGCCGGGCTGTTGAAAACTTATTTGCCTTCCAGATCCTGCAACCTGTAAGTATTGTTTGCAAAAAATTCAAGGATCTTGAAAGGCCCGAACCAGAGGGCATCAAATTTACTGTGTTTTCCCTTTTCCTGCCTGGGTGCATCCCATTTGAGCACTATATCACCCTGCTCGAATTCGTTCTTTTTTCTCTTTCTATCAAAAGCCTGCTTGATCTTCTGCTGATGGTTGTAGGCTCTGTCCATGACCTGTTCTTTGATCTGCTACACTTCCACCATCTGATGAATCCTTCTGAGCACATGGTTAGGTTCTCCTTCAAAGTCCCGGAGGAGATTTGCCACAGGTAAGGCGAGATGAGTAGGGAAAACAACCTCTATTCCGTAAACAAGTTGGAAAGGTGAGATGCCCAGAGATTTCTTTGTTGTCACCCGATCAGCCCAAAGAGAAAATTTGAGCTTTGAGTCCCAGGCCCTTTTATTGTCCTCCAGTAACTTCTTGATAAGCTTGATTAGGCTCTTATTGGAGGACTCTGCCAGTCCATTTCCTTGAGGATAGTAGGGAGTGGAGTGAATCAGTGCAATCTGGACCTGTTCACAGAATTTGACCAGAGGCTCAGACCGAAAGGGAGAGGCATTATCAATGATGATTCTGCTGGGGCAACCAAATCTGGATATAATATCTTCTAGGAAGATGATAATCACTTTGTGAGAAGTGCTTCTGGTAGGGACAACTTCTATCCATTTGGTGAAGTAGTCGATTGCAGTCAAAATCCATCGGTACTGACCACTTGAGGGAGGATGAATTTCCCCGATGAAGTCCAGTCCCCACTGCTGAAAGGGTGCTGAGACTACCACAGGTTTCAATGGCAGGGGTTTGAGATGTTGCTTTCCTGAGAATATTTGGCATTTGATGCAAGCTCTGTTCTTCTTGCAGACATCAGGAAATAAGGTGGGCCAGTAGTATCCAGCCCGGAGGATTTTGTGAGCTGTGGTCTTCCAAAAATGATGACCTCCACAGAGACCACTATGGAAATCGAACATAACCTTCTGGGCCTGCTGTGGGTCTAGACACCTTAGTAATACCCCCAGGAGGTCTTTCCAATACAAGTCTTGGTCAACGAGGCAATATCTGACCGCTTTGAGCTTTAAAGCTCTTGCCTTGATTTTTTCCATCCCATCAGGAGGCCTCAATTCCTACAGAAAGTACAAGATATCCTTGTACCAGGGGCATGCTGCTAGTGGTACAGTGCTTTGGGAACCCCTGTTGGATGACTCAACTTGCTGATTGATGAAATTGATTCCCAAGGCCCTGCAATTTGATTCAGCCAGCAACTTGGCTAAACCTTGCCCCTTTATCAGCTTGGTGGGCTTAATCTCTAGATCAAACTCTAGGATATTGGCGATCCATTTACCTCTTCTTCCATCTATGTCAGGTTGTATAAGAATGTCCTTCACAGAAGCTGAAGGGACATATGCAGTGATCTTTGAATGTAAGACATAGATTCTGAAAGCTTTGAGAGCTTTCACCAAGGCATAGGCTTGCTTCTCCATGATCTCGTACCAGAGCTCTGCATCTCTCAATGCCTTGCTAAAGAAGGAAATGGGTTGCTCTTGTCCTTGATCATTTTTCTGCAATAAGAATGCTGCTACTGTGTCACAAGAAGCAAAAGAAAATATCAAAAAATCTTTGGAATAATCGGGACTGATTAGCACAGGTGCCTCAGTCAACACCTTCTTTATTTGGACAAAAGATTCCCTGGGTTCAGCAGCCCATTTTACTTCATTCCCCTTCCTGAACATGGCTGTGATGTGTTTCACCAACTTAGCAAAATTTGAAACAAACCTCCTCAGAAAATTAATCCTCCCCAAGAAGGCCTGAACTTCCTTCTTAGATCTGGGAAGTGACAGGGTCTGCAGTGCTTCTACCCTGTCAGGATCAATTCTCACCCCCTCTGCTAACACTATATGGCCTAACAGCTTCCCTTCTTGCATGGCGAACAACGATTTCTTGGGGTTTAAAGATAGGCCATACCTCTGACACTTCAGAAAAACCCTCTTCAGGTGGCAGTGATGCTCTTTATCAGTCTTGGAGAAGACTGTTATGTCATCTAGGTAGATCACCACAAACTTATCCTTTTCCACGATGAAGGCTATGTCCATGGCTCTTTGAAATGTGGGTCCTGCATTGATCAACCCAAACGACATTTTGGCATACATGAATGTGCCCCAAGGAGTGGTGAAGGCTGTCTTTTCTGTGTCCTCAGGCATGACTGATATCTGATTGTAACCAGAAAAGCCATCAATCATGGATATCCTAGATGCACCAGTGACCTTCTGCAATATATGCTCCATGTTGGGCAGAGGATAATTGTCCTTCCTTGAACTTCTGTTCAGGTTCCTGAAATCGACACAGAGTCTGATTTCTCCATTCTTCTTTCTCACTGGGACCAAATTGGCCACCCAGTCGGAGTATCTTAAGGGGACAATAATTTGGGCGTCTAGCAGCTTCTTCACTTCCTTCTCCATGACAGGTAGTAGCATGGGATTTATCTATCTTAGCTTCTGCTTGAATGGCCTAGCCTCTTCTTTCAATGGGATCTTTTGCTCAATGACTGATGTGTCATATGTCTTGAGGTCTTCATAGGTCCATGCAAACACATCAGCAAACTCCCTCAGCAACTTGATATATTCTGCCCTTTGCCCCTCGGTCAAACTCCTTGACAGCTTGACAAAATTGGGCTCCTCTGGCGTGCCTATGTTGCACTTAGCTGTATCAGCATCATCACCTGAAACTCTCCCCTTTACTGCCACATCATTCCCATCGAACAATCTTTCTAATGGGATTAGTCCTCTCGATATGTGGTTGCTTGGTAGCTGTATAATTTGGTGGTCAGCAATTTTATTCAACAACTCTCCAGGGTGAGGGTCCGGTTGTCCTTCAATGTCAGGATCCTCATCTATGTGTGACGTAGAAAATTCATCAATGGATTTGAGAATTTTTCGATCTCCGGGTCATCTTCAAATACCTTCCAATGTCTAACATTGTCTGGTACAGAGGGTCTGCATCTTATCTCGACATCAGATTTGATAGTGGGCAGTGCAGGAACTTCGAGAAAACTAGCTGAGAAGGCTAAAAAATCGACTGGAGCATTTTCTTCCCTTGGAATGAAAGAGATGTTGAAAGCCAAGAAAAATTATCAACTAGGTCCCATACCTCGTTCCTGTAATTCTTGAGTCGAGGATGTTTAGCCTGATAGACGTTTTTGACTTGCTGGACAATCAATTCTGCATCTCCGAACACAGCCATCTCCTTAATTTCCATTTCCTTTGCAGCCCTTAATCCCAGAACCAGAGCTTCATACTCTGCCACGTTGTTGGTGACTTCAAATTCCAGCTTGTATGACAGAGATATGGTCTCTTGAGAAGGGGATATGAATACCACCCCGGCACCTGCACATTTACTGGAAGAAGCTCCATCAAAGAACATCTTCCAAACAGAGGTGGTTGGAGGAGGCATCTCTTGATTAAGAATGGGTTGTTTTCTGATATGTAAGGGGGCCTCAGGGATCTCAGTGACTTGTAACAAGCTAGACCCTAAGCCAGTGTCAAGTGAAAAGATGGGGTGATTAGTGGGGTTCGCTTCGTCACTGACTATGTAGGCTAGCTGGGATTCTCTGTACAATCTTCTATGTTCCCCTCCAAAGACTGGAATGGTGGCATATGTGAGATCCATCTGTAACATCCCTCCAAGTCTCTTAATCCAAGACCTTGACAATAGCATGCCAAACTTGGGGGGAACATCAACTACCACAACATCCATGACCATACTCTTCATGGGCAGCTGAAACAAAGAGACTACCAGGTCCTTGATGACTCCCAAACATTGCACTCTCCCGGAGTCAAAAGAATAGAGGTCATGATAAGCTCGGGTAACTTCCAGTCCTAATTCTTCCATGACGGTTTTGGGCATGAGGTTGTGAGAGGCTCCTGAATCCATCAAGCAGTTTTGCAACACTTTGTCATGTATGCCCAGGGAGGTGTAGAAGGGAGGGGATGAATCATCTCTGTCTTCTACCATGGGCCCTAGGATAACTGCTGGCTTTTCATCTTGGAGGTTTATGAAGTCTGTGGAAGGGCATGAGGCTTCAAATTTCAAAAGGTCAGAGAAGCGTTTCTTGAATTCGTCATGTTTGATTAGCTCGGTGAGGGGCACAGGGACTCTAATCTTTTGAATCTCATGCTCGAAAATAAAGGAAGATGTAAGCTTTGGAATTTCTCTAATTTCAGGAACATGATCTTGGACAATGGGAGAAAGGGGTTGAGCCTTCTTACCTCTATGACTGACTGCTACCTCATTAGCAGGCTTCTCTGCTCTAGTGGACTACTCCGGAACATCGGGTACTGCTGCCTTCTTGTCAGATCTCAGGTTATACCTACCTCGACCACCGCTAACCTTGTCTCCCTTGCTCAATTCGTTTAGCTGACTGTTCATGAGAGACTCCTTGTATACTGATTGGGTTAGATGAGGGAAAGGGGGAGTGACTTCTAAACAGTGGATTTTAGGCTCAGGCTCGTTTGTTTCCCCTTCTTCTTCATCAGCCACAAAATTGTTTTGAAAAGGAGCCTAAATTCTTTGGTCGTCTCTGTCTCTTTCCTTCTCTCTGTGCATAGTTGGAGGAGAAAAATTATTTGGTCTTCTGAAACCTGCCCTGTTCTCTGTGCTCTGAGGGCCCTTGTTCATTTGTTTCCTTTCCACTCTCAATCTCTCCATCTCTTCTTTCATAAAGTTCATCACCTGGGTTAGCTCATTTACTTGAGGGTGGGGCAGTGATGGGCCGGAAGTTGAGGCTTCTGATTTTCCCTTTCTTCTGTCTGCGTCGGCCCTGTTCCTCAGTATGTTAGCTGCTAATATGTTGGATTCCACCTCTATAGCTACATCTTGCATTTGAGCTAAGGAAGTGGCCCTTCTTTCTCTTAATAAAAGACAGAAATCAGGGTCAAATGCACCAGCATAGGAAATTTGGGCAGAGGCCTCTGAGGGTTTTATCAATGCAGGAATCTTATTATACATTTTATTGAATCTTTTGGAGAAGTCAGAGACAGACTCTCCTTCCATCTTCTTCAGAGACCCAAACTCTGTCATGTAATATATGTAATCTTTCCTATCTCCCCAATGCCTTAGGAAAACATTATCTAGGGCTTCAATTCCAGCGATAGATCCAGGGGCCAGTCCCCTAAACCATTTTCTAACCTCACCATCCAAGCTCTGGACAAAGACTCTCATCCAGACATCTTCATTTTCAATGTTCAGATTTTCTGCATAACTATAGAAAGCATCCAGGTGCTCTTCTACAGTTATGTCCCCTTCCCCAGTGAACTTGAGCATGTATTTCAAGTAGTCTCCAGCAGGGAGAGGGTTCATGGGATGAGGTAGGATCAAAGGAGCATATCTAGTAGCGACTATGGCATCCATTCTATTCAGAGGGGGGTTAGCACCAGCCATAGGAATATTAGGTGGAGGAGAACTTGGAGGAGAAGGAGTGTGCATGGGAGATGTCGGAAAAGAGGTTCTCAAAGGAGATGGCGGGAAAAACAGGGAGGAGGCCCAGGGACCTGAATGTGCAGATGCTTTTCTTTGTGCAGTAGTAGAAATAAAAGGAGGAGTAGTGAAACCTTCTGAGGCCTGAGGTCTGTACTGAGGCACAACTTCTAGGGAGGGGGGAGTGACAAGAATTTCTACCTCTGGTATCAGATCAGAAGGAGAAAACTCAGCAGGAACACTCCCGAAATTCAAGAAATGAGAAACCTCAGAGGCAGGACGACTAGAAGGCTGAGAATAAGAAAATGGAGTTCTTATGGAAGGAGGTGGGGAAATACCTGGTTCAGAGGTGAAGCTTTCTTCTTGAGGAGCCCTTCCTTTCCTGAGAATCACCTCCAGATTTTCTTCAGTTGTAGCGAGAGGCAGTTGTGGATGGGACTGCGTGTGTCTGCTGCTAGAAGCCACAACTAATCCAACGAGTTCGCCGCAGTGGAGTCGTCACAATGGAGTCGCCAGGTGCACAGTAGCAATCTTCAAGTTCTGATATCTAATGCACCTTCAGAATCAGCTTAATATTTGTCGTTCAATCCTGGGGAAAATATTCAACTTCGTCCCTGGCAACGGCACCAGAAATGTTGGTGTCAGAAGTCACTCCTGGATTGCTTGTAGGAGCAGAGCCTGACACCCATCAGTTTAATGTCACAATTTGTTTTAAAGAGGTGATCAAATGGAGGAAGACTTCGAACAATATCGTCTCAACTCAGAAACTAGGCCAGGCATGCATGGACGAGTGAGGTCTTGATAAACTTCAAATAGTGAGTTGCAATAAAGGGTGAGTAGGGGGAAGACTTGCATGAGAAGAGTGCGAAAGTCTATCATAAACATCCGGTTTATAATAGACTGGAGAAGAAAGCATCCGAACGCAAAATCCTTTTACATTCAAACACAGAAGACCAGAGAATACAATAATGTCACAACAAATCCTTTATCATAACATAACTGCAACAATTCACGCGAATCATTCGATCATGAACTCTCTGGCATGAGACAAAACATAGATGGGAAAAGGAGAACTGTTTGTCATAAAACAAGAAATCTCAAACACAGAGGCATGACCAGGAAACCATAATGGTTATTGAAACTTTACAGTCGGGAGCTTTGCTCTACCATCGATAGATACAAAAATGGCGAAAACGCCTTCATATACTCAAACTAGCAACAGCAAAAAAATCGAGACGTAGCATTAAAAGCTTTGCGTTTGCATGGCCTCTGACAATCTGCAGCCGCAATCTTTGAATGGTCGTGCAACTTATGGCAGACGTGATCGATCTTCTAACAGTTTCATCGACGAATCGACATGCCTTTAATTCATTGTTGGACTTTCCCATTATGGCGTAGACGATGTCTAACCACCACCAACCGCTTCAATAACTGCTCCATCGAGATTGAGAACGGCCCAGCCAACTCGGCGCCTTTGGGATGTGGAGGGCCTCCCCCGCTGCCACATGGACTAATTGAATAGCTTGAAGGACGGGTATGGAGGCCAACACGGAAGGTGGGGCTCGGCAACGGAGTGATGGGGTCGGACTGCAGGGGTGAAGTAAGAAGCGATGAGGTGTGAGAGAGGCGGCAGGGGATGACACATGGAAAAAGGATATAAGTGGAGTAGGCAGGAGAGTAGACGTGATAGACGTAATTTAGTGGGAGGTTGACGTGGAGGGAAAGGGACACATGGCAGGTGGTGAGTGGACGATGAGACAGGGAAAGGGCCATCTGGACGAAAGAGTGGAGGAGGATAGATGACACACGATAGCGGGGGAAAGGCGATTCTGGAGGATGACATGATGGGAGAAGGGCCCACGCTGGCTAAACATAGAGAAACTGAGAAGGACGGGATTGTCCAAGCGTCGTTGATCCGGGTGTGTCGATCTCGGCCGTAGGAAAGCTGCATCCACGATTCCGGACCCCCCCCTCCGCTTAAAGATAGAAAGGCAGGGGGGTCCAGAATTACCTTTATCGCCGTTGATCTGGGCACGCTAATCTGAACCATTGAAGAGATGCGCCCCCAATTCCGGACCCCCCCCCCCTCCGCTTAAAGGTAGAAAGGCGGGGGGGGGTCCGGAATCCCGTACTCGCCATTGATCCGGACGCGTGAATTGCTGTCGCTCGGACTTGTTCATTACTTACCACGGGCGCATTATCATCCAAAACTTAGGACAAGTGGGTTTTTAACCCATTCTTTTGCATTCTAGCCCCCCCTACAAGAAATATCGCTAACAGTTACAATATAGTTGCATTTGGAACCATTGGTACTTTTTCATAATAAGAATAGGTCTCAAGGTGTGTACCATGACTAGAGAGGAAAAAAAGTGCCTTAGGTCCTAAACATATTTTCTTTGTCTCATTGGCCATTAACAAGGCCTCAAACCACCACATCTATCCTATTTAATAGACTATGGTGCTTAGGTGGATTAAGCTTCATGTGCTTAATGACCAAGATCAAGGCCTCCAATTTGGAATATGGGCAACATTGGTGTGCTTTAAATAATAATAATGGCTATTAGGACACCATATTGGCACCATTCATAGGTTTCATGCATCATAGTTGGCTCTCAAGGCCTCTAAGAAGGAACTTAGAGCCATTAGGAGGATATAGTTGCATTCATAAGTTGCATTAGGAGGATATAGGTCACACATTCATAAGTTGCATATAGTTTCATATAGTTGCATAAGTTGCATATACTAGTTGCATAGTTGGATAAGTTGCATATAGTTGCATAAGTTGCATTGTTGCATAAAGTTCAATGTTGCATAAAGTTGCGTAAAGTTGCATAAGTTTCATTGTTGCATAAAGTTGCATGTGCATAATGTTGCATAAAGTTGCATAAAGTTGCATAAAGTTGTGTAAGTTGCATTTTGCATAAAGTTGCATGTTGCATAAAGTTGCGTAAAGTTGCATAAAGTTGCGTAAAGTTGCATAAGTTTCATTAATGTTGCATAAAGTTGCATGTTGTACAAAGGTGCATAAAGTTGCATAAGTTCCATAAAGTTTCCCTAAATAAATCTTCTTGATCTTAATTTATTATAGACTGAGGCTGAACCAACCCCTAATATGTTGTTGCAGGAACTTATTGAGATATGACAGAATGAGAATGAAACTGTCAAAGAGTTTAACACTAGGTTTGAGAAGTTGCTTCAACGAATTCCTAGCAATATTTGCCCTAAAAGAGATTATCTTATTTTCCTTTATACCAAGGCATTCCCGTGACATTGGTATGCTTTAAATAATAATAATGGCTATTTGGACACCATATGGGCACCATTCACAGGTTTTATGCATCATAGTTGGCTGTCAAGGCCTCTAAGAAGGAACTTAGAGCCATTAGGTGGATATAGTTGCATTCATAAGTTTCATTAGGAGGATATAGGTCACACATTCATAAGTTGCATAAGTCGCATATACTAGTTGCATAAGTTGCATATTAGAGTTATTTCTGCCACTCCAGTTAGAAAACCCATAAAGGGAATAGGATCTAAAGAAATATAATGGAGAATATAGTATTTGCAAGATATGTGTGTGAGTGTGCATGCACACTCGTCGCACTATGGTCTAGAGGCAATTCGAAGCAGTTTCCATAACGTGGATTCTTATGACTTCAAGGCTATTAAAGGAAGTTTGTGAATTTTTTTGGAAAGAATGTTTCTCCCTTAACTTCACTTCTAAAAAATAATTCCTTTTTCTATAGTGTAGTCATTGAACATTCCTTCTCAGCATTAAAGGATTCATTGTCTCGGATGGGGACCCTACCTTCACAAGCAAATTTTGGAAAGATTTGTTTAGACTACATCATAGCTGTTAAGGTCCTAACCCGCACATAGGTAGATCAATGTATTCAGATGTAATAAAGGTCAATATTAATAAGGCCTTTCAATAAAATAGAATAAGGCGGATGTAAGAAGACCTAATAGAAGCTTCCGCTTCTAGAAGGATCTTCC
>ML790532.1:273918-301022 GCA_009831015.1 Picea engelmannii | reverse complement strand
CATCTCAAGCCGACTCAACTAAGTCCATAAGAGTACAAGGAAGGAGACCATCTCAAGCCGACTCAACTCAGTCTAGAGGAGTACAAGGTAAGAGACCATCTCAAGTCATCTCAAATCAGTTTAGAGGAGTAGACAAAAGACCACACGTCATAAAAACTCAGTCCAAAGTCTGACACACACCCATCACATGGGCACACATCATCTCAACTTAGTCCAGAGGAGAATGACACACCCATCACATGGGCCCTTTCACAGATCGTCTCAACTAAGTCCAGAGGAGAACGACTTGGAGAATGTCACACGATGTTGCAATCATCAACACAATCTACCATATTCATTGGACCAGGTATGTAAAGAAAATTATGCCCTCATTTTCTTTGTTTTTCAAGATTTAGTATAGGGTTTGCATTGTCCATTAGATATACCTCCTTTTTCCCTTTGTTAATGGAGGATTTAACACTTATGTAGCTATTCTATTTTAATTGTAGCATTCTTTAAGTTTTTTGTGGATTTGGATTCTAAATTTCCCCCATAGGTTTACAAATTTAATCAATGCGCCACACATTTCAAATGCCAAAGCCATTGGACCCAATGTGGGAGTATGGTCTACCTTATGATGGCCATAATAGAATGACGTTCAATTGCAAATTCTGTGGTATGGAAATGTTTGGCGGAATTAGCTGCTTGAAATACCACCTTGCCAAAATCTAAGGGAATGAAGTGGGGATTCCCGACATCTACCCTAGAAATTGTCTACATTGCTAATCAATCCATTTTTTATATGAATAGGAAGAGATATCAAAGGGGAGAAATGAGGCTCGAGCTTACAAATAGATATGCAAGCACCTCATGAGTGGGGGAAATCCAATCCTTGGGCTCACATTCCACAATCCTTATCCCCTCAGCATCCTCACCTTTTTGTGTCGAGGTTAGTGCCTAGGGGGAAACCTTCTATTCATCGATGGTGAAAACAAAGGAGGAGGAGGTTGACAAGATTGTTGCTATATGTTTTCTATGGAGTGAGATACCATTCAACATTGCCAAGAACAACCCATTCTACCACTCCATGCTTGAAATTGATGCTATTGTTGGCCTTGGATACAAGGGACCTTCTTTTAATGACTTGAGAGGGCCTCTCCTTCAAGCGGAAAAGTTTGGTTGCACAAAGAAATTGGGTGAGCTGAGGGAATAATGGGAGATCATAGGATGCACTGTTATGTCAGATGATTGGACATATGGGAAGGGCAAGTCCATTCTCAATTTCTTGGTTAATTGTCTCAAGGGGACAATGTTTATCAAATCTATTGATGCATCTGCATATGTTAAAAATGCACAATTATTATGTGAATTGTTGGATAACTTCATCCAAGAGATAGGCCCACAATATGTTTTACAAGTCATTATGGACAATGTTCCTAATTATGTTGTTGGCAAGTTTTTCATGGAGACGTATCAAACCTTATATTGGACTCCTTGTGCTACCCATTGCATTGATTTGATGCTAGAGGTTTTAGGTTTGATGCGGAGGTTATGGATGGATTTTTCCAATGTGTTTAGAGGATGGTGTTGACTCTCGTTGAACGCTTAGATATTTCCAAACAAATTGAGATATAAAAGTTGAGTACTAGGACATTTGGGTATGGTATGGCTATCCAAGATAGGACCATTAGGATGCCAAGTAAGCTACAAGTAAAATTTGTTTCAAACTTTCAAATTTCAATGTCTTTCCTTTCTATCTATTTGTTACTCAATTGAAATATATTTGTTTCTCTTTCCTTTCCATTTATTTGTTGTAGATGTTTGGTGAGAAAACTATGGCAGAAGAGTCCTAGAGTTGCAAAAACTTGACATTCGGGTGTTGAATCAAACTTCCATCTCTTCAGGGTGTAAGCGCAACTGGAGTGTCTTTCAAAAGATACACTCCAAGAAGTGCAATAGGTTATAAATGTTCAAATTAAGTTTTTGATATTTTATAATTCCATTAACTTTAATTTATGCCCATGGGACATCATCCTATGATTACAAATTGGCCCTCGTATAGGTTAGATGTCCACTGCCTCAATGACATGATCTATGTCTACTACAATCTCGGATTTTGGGTGAAGCTTATAAACAAAGTACCCAACATAGATGTCATTTCATTGGATGTGCTTGACACCGAGAGTCCGTGGAGGGGGGAGACATAAAGGCCTATCATGGAGGAGGCACCTAAGTGGTTGGAGCATGATGTTGATGAGTTGGAGGAGGAGGTATCAGAGGATGTTCCACTTCTAGGAGAGACATATTTGGAGCAGGAGGAGGACATTGAGATTTTTTCATAGCTAGTGCCACGATGTCCAAAGAGACTACCAACTAGGGGAAGAGGCAGAAAACATCCCACTTCATATTACATCTTATCCCCATGAATTGCACCTTCCAGCTCAGGATCAGCCTCAACACGTCCACTTACTACTTCTAGAGGAAAAGCGTTAGCGGTGATATTTGCTCATAAAAGAGGTAGAGGGAATCTTCGATATCTTAGTGCATCATGATTATCCTTGTAAGCTTGTAGTATCTATATGCCTCATGATGATCATCTCATGAGATACATTCATTTTTGTTTTGATGTGATTTTGTATTATCTTATCAGGAATTATGACTCAAGACAAATATCATATTTCAATATCAATGTTTGATGTACCACTTGAAATCTTATACATCTTATATTGTAGTTTTAATTTCATATTTATGTGACAATGTGTTTTTTTTATGTTGATGTTGCTTTAGAAGTTTAAAATTTTGAAAAAAAATGATTATTTTTGTATTTTTTAAAGTTTTCCGACAATTTTCGATAATTTCCCCGATATTGACAATAATTCAATTTTGGACCCAGAGCGATAAATTCTCGATAACAATAAATGTAATATTGGAATGAAGTAAAAAGGGCCATCATGGAGTCTAACCTAAACAATGATACAGAGAGAATAATCATCCCTAAGAATACTATCATCCCAAGGATATATGGGTTACCTAAAATCCATAAGAACAGTATTCCCTTAAGACCTATAGTTAATACAATCAGGTTTGCTACTTACCAACTAGGAAAATTTCTAGGAAAAACTCTAAAGCCACTAGTTGGCCACACACAATTGTATATAAAAAATACATCCCATTTTTTCAAAGGCATAAAACATCTACACTTTGATGTAGATGACATAATGGTGAGCTTTGATGTTGTTTCTCTTTATACAAAGGTTTCGGTTAAAGATGTTGTTGATGTCATGAAGGAGATCACAAATAAAGAAATAGCAAACTTGGTGAAGATATGTCTAAAATCAACATATTTTAGCTTTCAGGGAGACATTTATGAACAAATAGATGGTGTTGCAATGGGGTCTTCACTCTCTATAGTGGTAGCTAATCTATATATGGAACACTTGAGAAGAAAGCCATTGATTCCTTTCCCCTCAAACTGAAAGAGTGGAATAGATATGTTGATGATATAAACATTATTTGGTCTTATGGGAAGGAAAATTTGGAGAGGTTCCTTGCACACCTAAATAGCCAATCTGATCATATAAACTTTACCATGGAAATCCAAGAAAACAAACACTTGCCATTTCTTGATGCCCTAATCATTGAAAAGGTGGATGGCTTTCTGGCACGCCAAATTTATTGGATGAAGCTAACCCACATGGATAAATACTTACAAGTAGATTCGCTCATCATATGTCGCAAAATCTAGGTATTATGAATACCCTTGCGATCAAGGCAATGAGAATTGTTGACATAGAGGACCTTAGTGAGGAATTGGAACATCTCAAAAAGTTTCTTAAGAGAAATTGTTACAAGAGAAGAGATATTAAGAAGGATTTCTGGAAAGCACAAATGAATGAAAGAAAGAACAAAGAAAATTAAGATAGAAAAGTGGGTGTGTTCCCTTACATACAAGGGAAAACTAATAAAATAGAAAAGGTTCTTAGAAAGAAGAACATTAGGATAGCCTTCTCACCCAAACTCCTTGCTAAACATGCTAGATAAAGCTAAATATTCAATTGATCCCAAGCAAAGGAGGGATGTTTATTCGGTTCCATGTTCATATGATAGGGTGTATATCAGCGATACTAATCCACTGGTCACTCGATGAAAGTAACATTGAAAAGGCATTGTGAAAATATTATGTATGATTGATCTAAGAAGTTGGCATTAGCTTAGCACTCTCATGATTCCAACCATCATAGATGTGTTGAAAAGGCAAGAGTAATTGCTAATGAAGAGCATTACAACAAAACACCATTGAGATAGAAACATTTGCTTAATTTTAATGGAGGCAATGGTTTTATTTTAAGTTGATCTTGGAAGCCTTTGATTCACATCCTTAAAAGTAAGGAGAACAATAACAATAATTATTCTATTAAACTAATTGTGGATGCCACATACTTTCTAGATTGATTATATTAATCATTCGAAGTTTTGGCTGATATATTATGGTATATAACATACAATAACTAGCTCTATCTCGATTAATTATTATTAATTGATCATGGTGTTTCATTTCCATGAGAGTTTTTTTCTCTTGAAGATGGACTTAGCTTTGTAGTCCGAAATGTGTTGAGTATCAAACT
The DNA here is from genome assembly GCA_009831015.1 of Picea engelmannii. NCBI lineage: Eukaryota > Viridiplantae > Streptophyta > Pinopsida > Pinales > Pinaceae > Picea > Picea engelmannii. Next base: position 296,418 of record ML790532.1, on the reverse strand, counting down.
CCCACACAAGCATTCCATAAGAAATATGAAACAAATGGCTTTCACATGTGAAAACCTGAATGAAAAATCATTTATGTGGGATCAACACGCATTTTGTTGTACGTTGGACTGCATATGGTATGGGACATGCTTTTGATTAAGAGATAAATGTGCATGGGTAACAACTTTCATAAGTTCAAACAACTCCTTTATATATAGGTATATTGAATAAATATCTACTGCAACTAACATGAAGTTAATTTATCAAGCAAAGGACAAGATGGTCATTGGAAGCAACTGACGAGATGTTCAATGGGAATGCAGGAGTAGTGAAATGTATTGTGAAAGCACTCACTTAGGAATTAACAGAATGTGTTGAGTCTAAAATCATTGGTAGGTAATCGACAAAGATTTAGTTACCAACAATGATAAATCTATGTAAGCATCTAAGTAGTAAGCTCACCATTTTGATATTCTCTATGGTTCCTATTATTGTATTCCATGATTAAGATTTGCTTGCTCTCTATTATCCCCCCGTGCCTAGGGATAAATAAGGAGATGATGTCGTGAGGCCTGCAAGTTGCATACATGGAGTGTTGGGAGCTAGATGACCGACATAGCTCGCATTATGCAGACATAGCCCCTCCTCTCGACCACACACCACCATTCATCTTTAGCAGCCCGACAACATCCACCACACCAGCTTGGCTCCCAGAGGACAATAAGTCTTGCGTCATGAGGTAACAAGTTCGGTCTCATGGTAAGTGTCACTTTAATAATGGAAGCATTTGAATATGTTGCAAAGGGTCCTCTCTTGATTGTGAAACGTTTGCTTGGAAATTATACATTTTTCCTTATTTCATCTTGGTGGTTGACATGGTTTCCTAGTAAGTGGGTCACCCTCAAGAAGAGGGTTGATACTGGGGGTCTCCTTGAAGGGTCATCGTACCACTCCCGCTCATACTTACCACTTTCCATACTTCTTCCATTATGTTTCCTCATCTTTTGGGTTTTCGGGTTCACTGACCCCAAGAAGGGATTGTACCTCATTTCATGGGAAGAAGGGGCTAAAGGCCCAAAGGTGTTGTAGCTGGAAAAAGTTAAAATCCATAAATGATCCTTCTAGATGATTTCCCTAAGGTGTTGAGAGAAATAAAGTGCTTCTCCATAATAAAAAAATGAAGGACCTTCAAAAAAAGGAAAAACACAATTAATAAATGTCCCTCTTGTTGGGGAAATGCATTTTGTGGTGTCTTTTACTTTCCATTGCATATGGAACTTTGTGTGTTTCTAACTTCAAGTGGCATTGCGATACTCTTTAATTTCCTTGCACATAATACTCAATGTTTCAAACCCTAATAAATTAATGGAAATAAAGGGCTTGGAAAAAGGTTGCATTGCAAACAAAAGGTGAAACACACCCTCCACAAAGGCACCCATAAATGAGACAATATGAACCCTTGATATGTTAGGAACCCCATGCCTAGAATCACTTTCCCTCCACCCACCTCATACTCATTTCATGACCTAGAAAGGGGTCTTATTGGGAAACATTCCTTGACTTGGGGATTGACCTGTCCAATAAGACACCATGACACCCCTCCCATACCTAAATTTGGAAAAGTTTATAAGGCCTTTGAGCATGTGTCTAACTTGAAAAGAGGGGATTTAACGCACTTGTTTGAATGGTTCTTTCATTAAATGTGGCTTACTTGGCATGATTCACTTGTGGACCCTTGGAAGGCGTACTTGTTTGTCTTTATAGGATCTTTCCCGGTGGAAGTAGTTTCATGGAGGGACTAAGCTATTCGGACCTTCATAGGGGATTGAAGCCCAGAGGATGGATGATGCACCCCACTCATTAGGGGCTTGCAATGATGAGTGTTGCCTTTGGAGGCACCTTGATAGCCTTGGAGGAGGACATTGTAGCCCATTTCCCCTGTACGTTGGCCTTTGGAGGCCTAGGATGTCACTTCCTAGCCTATGATGTCACCTTGGAGGCTAGGGTTTTAGTGGGATTGATGGTTCTATAGGTGATGTGTTGTGATTTGATGGAGGGAGATTCATGACATGACACTCTATCACATTATGACATGGCACATGGCCTTTGGAGGCCCAATAACTTGCTCTTTGAGGCTCAACATCTCATTTTCTAGCCTAGTGTCACCCTTCTAGGGTATGATGTCACGCCTTAGGGGCTTTAATTTTATTTTATTTTCATTTTTGAAAATTGAAAGGAGAAATTAGAGGGTCGGCCCTCTTTTATTTTTTTGTTGACAATTTCAAGTGGACAAATAGGTTTAGGTGACTTCATATAAATAAAGGTCGCCTCACTTTCATTTTAACATCATCACTTGAGAATTGCATAAGACTCTTTGCTGAAATTTTTTCCCTACTTGGGCAACTGGCTATCTCTCTTATTTGGTGCATTTTGGATGGAGTACTTGTCTATTGGAGGAAAAAGGCTAGCGCTATCTCTTGATGCTTGTTTCTTGGCAATTGTGGTGGAATATTCTTGAAAGTAAGGGTTTTTTCATGCTATCTCTTGGATTAGGTAAGAAAATTCTGCAATTGTATGTTTTCTTCTTGATTTCAAGGTTAATTTTCCAAACCCTTGGAGGAGAATAAGGGCATACACTCTCCACCAATATCTATCTTTGTTGTCATTGAAAAGGCCACCTGCAAAGGTTGCTACAAGGAATAAAAAGGATTACACCCTTGTGGATTTACCTTGCTAAGGTTTGTTTACTCTAGGGAGTAAAAGGGCTTACATCCCTAGAGGAGTAATAAACCCTATCTCATAAATAAGAGACCCATAACCCAATAGATAAGGCACTAATCTTTTTGCATTGGAGATTGAATATTGTGCATCGGTAAATGTGTTTTCATGGAGATTGAATTGTTCAAGTTTGGAAATAGTTTTTACATGTTATAAGCTCCCTTGTGCCTTGAGGGCGTTTTGATTAGCCAAGTGATCTAGTTGTTGTAATAAACTTTTAGCTACAGCCAATAGGACTACAACAAAATCTCATTGTATTCACTCTTTACTCACTCTTCTACAGCTAAAGTTTTCTTGCAAGTTGTTGTAATTGATCTACTAGTTAGATGTTATTGTTTGGGTGGATTGTTTGTTGATTTTGGTGGTTAGAACTTCTTGTTGTAGCAAACGTTTTCTTCAAACATAAGGCTGTTACAAATCCTTTTGATAACACCTAGTAACAACCCTCTAATTGCTATCAAGGTCTTGTTCTAATCATTGGAAAATTATCTACTTGTTGCTAGCTTTATTTCCAACATTTTACACGTGATTTTGATGGTTAATTTTGCATCAGTCATAACTTATTTACTGCATATATATATATATATATATATATATATATATATATATATATATATATATATACACACTATTNTATATATATATATATATATATATATATATATATATATATATATATATATATATACACACTATTGCATTTTTGGGACAACAAGGTTTCTTTGGTTTTGAGGCTTGAATCTTCATAAATTATCTTGTTTAGGGCAAGTCTAACATTTTTTGCAAGTACACTACCTTGGCAACCCTTTACCGTCTCATAAGACTCTATCTCAAGCATGTTTCCATCCTTTTACCTGACCTATATGGGAGCTTATCAATCATTTTCCACTTTCCATTTAAATCCCCCTAGGGTCACCGGGAAGCCTCCCTTGTGTTGGACTCGTCCTTCACTAAAACAAGGGGGACATCTATTGAGGTGACAGTGATAGTTGTTCCCAATTGTGTCACACATTTGTAGTTTGGGTTGGGATTTTCCCAAACTACAATCTGTGTGATAACACTCTCAAATTACAATATGAATGGAATTTAATATCATTAGTATATATATACACAAATTCAAATTAGTATAATTTGCTTAGAACATCGTTGGTTGAAATTCATTTCCTATGCATAGATTCTAGGTTGATTGTATTTCTTTTTTAATTTTATTGTATTTTAAGGATTCAATAATAAAAGGTAGACAATATCCTTTGAGTGATTCACATTTTATGAATGTGGGTCTATTGATCAGTTAGATTTGGGAGCATATGTTGGCCGGAAGTTTGAATTTATTTCAGAGGAGTGTTGGTAGATCAAAATCTTCTCAGAGCCAAATACAATGTAGGAATCGTCCACCCTACATATCTGGTATGAACATAATAGAAGTCGACGTTTGGTATGATTGTAATAGAATTTGAATTCCACGACAAGTTGGAAATATCATAAAACTTCAGATCCAAACGATGGAGGGGATGGACGACCGAGGTTGGATCGACAAAATGTATGTATAGTGAAGGTTTCGGCGGATAGATGGAATCGTTTCGTTGTCTCCCTAGACGAATCTTGTGAAGTTCTTTTCCATGGTATAAACGCCTTATGGTGTAATTAGAAGGAAATTAAAAAATATTTTTAACCCAAATGACCCATCTCTCTTGAGAGAAGAGACGTTCTTCCCAAGTGAACGATTGGCTAACAAAAACCCAAACTCAGCGATCAAATGAAACCTATAGCCATCGTTGCCCTTTATACTCAATAACTAGATTGGCAATAGACCAGATCGCTCACTTTGGAGAGAAGAGCAACACCCAAAATAAAAAATAGAGAAAAATGCTCAATTGGGTGGAGTAGCTTGTGCAACTCAATGAAGAAGGGAAAATTGCTCAAATGGGAAGGTAAACTCAACATCCAAGCCAGAGATGAGGTTAATGAGAGTGAAAATATTCGCTTCAATGATGACTTTTCCCTTTAAAATTAGTGTCTAGTCTAGTTGTGAAGCCAATGATCTCATTCATATTCTCTTTGAATTTTTTCATACCCAAATGTTGTTTCTCACATTGATTTACTCATGGTTTCCATGGCTTTGCAGGGTACAAGTTTGTTGGAGTTGTAGGAAAAGAAATGTTATCTAGTTGAGGAGCTCGCATAGCATTATTTTTCTTATGGTTTTGTTTACACGCAGCCATAAGATTTCAAACTCATGGGTGTTGACGATTAAAATCGTAACGATGAATTTCGCCTACAAAGTATTGCTAAAGCGCTATTATTTAACTATGTTAATAATATAATACTAGTAGGTGGGACCTCCTTGTAGACTAGAGGCGCAAGGATAGACATATTACACATGTTTTGTTGTTGTTGTGATGTTGCTTACACAATCCTACATTTTTTACAATGCAGTCTTGGTTTCATTTGGCATGATAATAAGTGGATAATGCATTATTGTGGAGTGCTTTTGGCAATCCCTTGCGACACAGAACAGTTTTATGGGTATGAGGAGCATGTTGTTTACAGTTTCTATGTTATAACCTTGTTACTAATTCTTATGATTGATTACTTAGCCACATATATGCAAGGGATAATTTAATGGTAGCATGATCAAAACAAAGAAGAAAAACTATGAAAAAGGTTCTAAAGTTATAACAAAAGGAAAGAAACTATGTAAAAGGATTACATGCAAATTTCGAATAAAAGAACTAAGGAATACAAGTGTTAGTCCTAATTGTTATGCTATTTTTTTGGTTAACGGACTATGTGAATTTCATTAGATTTGAATGGAGGCGCATATAACATTGTTAATATGGATTATTGCATGGAGTTATGGCAAGGGTTAACGTGTAAACTATCTTGGGTGGCGCACTATGCAATGGATATCGTCTCATATCTCACGATAGTTTCGCATTGAATATGCATTGGTTATATGGCTTTATTATTGGTGAATTTTATGCTTATTGGGTTGTCTCGTACTTGGAATTTAATGGGGCTAGGTGATGGAAGCGACATGAATTTACTGCACGTCACTCCATACTTTCCCTATCACCCATCACCCTAACATTGTTCCATTGTTGCAATTTCTCTCTGTTGGTTGTGAAGCTCCGCATTTTTAGGTTTTTAGAAGGGAAAGCTCATCCAACTCGCCATTTAAACGTTTTTCCCACAGGTATGACTATTTTCTCTCCATCCATATTGTATTCTCTGTTGTATGAACCAAATTATGGCTCAGTGATGCTTGGATTTTGTGTGTTCTTGAGAATTTCGACTTTGTAAATGTGGTGTTATGGTTCTCTGTGATGGCTGTAAAATGTTGGAAATTGCAAGCAAAGGAATGGGTATTATTAAGTTGCGTGTTAGTTGTTTGCTCTGTCAATGTAGTTTTATGATGGGTCTCTATGGAATAATAAGTATCAGTGGTGCAATATAGCTCTAGGTTGATGATTGAGGGTTTTTTTTCTGTGTATCACTGTCGGTTAACTCGTTTCCTCTCAATCGTTGAGGTAATCCTTACCCAGTTGCAGAGAAATTTCCAACAGTGTTGTGTTCTTTTATCGGATCCTGAACTGTTGTTATAGCTCGTTCTTGATTGTCTTTTCACTGAAAGCTTGCCAAAATGTCTAATCTTGGTCACCCGAATATTAATACAGGCCTATGTGTTTAATGAATATCGTATGCGAAGGGTTCCAAACACCACCCCTAGCATTCTTGTTGTAATGATGTATGTGGGCTCACTGTCAATGGTTGTCAAAAGTTATTAACCTCCCGGGTGATTGGAAAGAGAAATTGTTTAGATATGTTTGAATACCCACCATTGTTAAGTTAATCGTTGTCTCTTCTCTGCAAGTGTTAGACGCACATGTGTGCACTGGGTTATTTTACTCTGCCTGTCTTTGCTCTCCTTGGGCGTTAACTATTGGTTTCGTCCAGGGCTTGGAGTAATAAGTCGAGGGACTGTGTGGCTCATTGTTGTTCGTTTCAAAAAAAAAAAATTGGCATGTGGTTGTAAATCGATGGTGAAATATATATAAGTATCGAAAGACCATCAGCTCTCTATGTTTTGTTTAAAAAGATAAACAGGCTCTTGTTGCCTCCCTGCATTTGATTTCGACAGAGTCTGATTTGGAAAATGACTTTTTTTTTCTCTCCTCGTGCACCTTCCGGGGTTGTCAAGTATTGGTTATCAGTCAAATGGTTATGGAAGTCTTATAAAGACACTTTCTCTCTCATCAAATCTCTGTCTAATCCTTCTATGATAAAATTGTTTGAACAAATAAGAATTGTAACGAACGGTTGCATTCATTCGAGGATTGTCTTCCTATTCTTTATGGTTTCGTTCACTTTTTTTTATTCGACGTGGTATTGATTGCATAAGAAGACACCTGTATGATTTTTACTAAGCCCGATTAGGGTTCTGGAAAGGTAAAAAATGATGCATGTGTGTCAATTGAGTTATGTTTTCTCATATATGATTGGTTATATTGGAAACATCGCGCAGATTATCAATTGTTTAAAAAATAAGTTATACCCAAAGAGATCAAACTCGGAGTTTATGTTGGGTTGATTGTTGTTCTTCAAGATTTTGTCGATTGATTAAGTGAAGTCTTGTGTATGATCGGGCATGCTTCTAAGTCTGTCCACATTTTTTTAGAAGACACCTATGTACATTTTAATTGAGCCAAATTGTTGATTGGTAAACAGTGGATGTTGATTGTTTATCGTGGTGTATTATGGATTATTAGGGATAGATGTTGAGCATATTGTTGTGCATGTTTTGATTATTTAAAAAAAAAAAAGGAAGAAGAGATCAGTGTTTTATTAAACAGTATTGTTGAATGGAAAAAAAATTTATAAGTTATGATTGTATAGACTATTATAAATTAAGGTTCACCCAACAGTCTCCCAACATCATGGCTGGTCAAATTTGTCTCTACCTGCTCCTCCTCCACCTGTTAACCCAAATGTCCAAATTTCCCCTACACGCTCACTTGTACAGTCCTCCCACGCAAGAAAAAGACTCAAAACCGAATCCCACCACATGCATGACAAAGGAAAAGTTGGTGTTGCCCCCTCCTCTCCCTCAAGTGATTCAGCCAAATTTGTTTTATCCTGCATGCACTTGAGAGATGATTGTTCTCATGTCATTAATGAGATCAAGCCTCAAGGCCCCACACAACCTAAGGCTAATTCAGGAAAGTAAAAAGGAGATAGCAACAACAAAGGGAAAATTGCCTCCCAAAGTGGCAAATACAGTTTTTGAGTATATTTTATTATTGTTTTATTGAGAACAGTGGACTGCTTAAGTTTTTGGACACCACACTATTTTTGGATATTTTGGATATTTTATGTTTGGATATGATTTAAAATATCATTGATATTTAATTTTCAAAATTATGAGAATGATTATGGGAGTCACAAGGAGGGATGTGTTTGATTCATTGACTAGTTATGTTTATTTTTGTTAAGAAACTAAAGGGAGTCACAAGGGATCCCACCTACTAATTATTATTTATTAAAAGACCCTTATTATTATTATTATTATTATTATATTAATTCTTCCCCTAACTAAATGTTAGTTGAGTTTTAGTTAACTTAACTAAAAGAAGTAGTTGAACTACTTCAACTAATTTGGGATCATAAAAGCAAAATGAGAAGGAAGAACAAGAGGAGAATAGAAGGAGAAAGCATACTAAGGTTTGTTCTTGAGTTTTATTGAGATAGTTCAGTTTTCATTCATTATTCAATTCATTAAAAGCCTAATTCTCTTTTATGACAGCATGGTCATATTGTAGACAGTAAGATTCAAAGTTGAATTACATCATTCAGACACTTGTTTTCAAAGGTGTTGATCTATCTTTGATAATCTGTGTAGACTTGTTTGTTTATGAGTTAAATTCCATGACTGATAAAGGATATTGTGCAAAGTCAAGTGGGCGGCAATATGTGGAAAGTTGATCCATATTTTAAAGTTTAGTTTTTTTACTTCATATCAAAGTCCTTTTGTATGGTTTTCATCGGGGATATTTAGGTTTGACTTTGGTCCAAACTCCCTCGGGGATTTTTGTAAAGAGAACAACTATTTTGATTTCTTGGAATGAAATAAGCAATTTATTCTGTCTCGTTTGTGTAATATGTGACTTGGTATTTTTTTTCTTTTTTCTTCACATTTACTTTTGCATCTGTTATATTCAGAAAATTATATAAAAATGTTGAATTTTACAGCAATCTTCTATTTTTTTAAATCAGCCTAAGCCCTTGTAACTAATTCTTTTGGATTGGGAAACAATTTTTGAGGCTATAAACATCAAGTGATATTCATGTCTATCTTTCCTTAGCCAATCAAGATCTGAAAATGCTTGAGTAAGATTCTTTCATATATTTTCCTCAACATTTACGTGGCGACCATACTGGGGAGATCTTTTGTATCTCTCTGGTTGATTTTATACTTGCTTTTCATTGAATATATTTATAATTCTGATATTTTTCCTTTGATTGTTTCATTTCTTAATGATCGTGCCTATTGCAAGGCAGCCCAATATTGAGCTTGATCTTCAAGATCAGGCCAACATTGCTTTAAACTTGTTTAATACCATCTTAGATACCGCTAATACCCAGGTTGAGCTTAATCGCTCATGGGAAACAATTGAACAAGACATAAGTGTCTGAAAACGTTGGGAAGCTAGGCAAAGACGGCCTAGGAATCAGCCATAGATTTATTTTTCCTACAGTTTTGATCTTCTTTTCATGTCCTTAGACCCTCGTATCTCTAGGAGAAGAAGAGGTTTATCACCAGAAATTAATCATATTGTTGAAATAGGAAGAAGAAACGTTGTTTTGTAAGCCCAACAAAGTACTCTAAGGAGAGCTTTGTCTGATTCATCCAGTTCATATTTCTCTCCCTTACCTATCGTTCATAAGATGACATCTAGTGGTGGCTCTGGTGGCACTGGAGGTGCTTCTTCATCTCAAACTTCAGCCTCATCAATTATTGGTAGCTTATATAGTCACCAATTCCCTGTCCAATCTACTACCAACCCCACCAAAGTCATTAAAAAGTATGGGCTTTTTCAGTTTGAAGATGTTGCAACCACTTTGTGGCATGTTTCTTCCCCTCTTAACCTAGAACCTACTACTCGTCCACTTCCTAAATTCAAAGAGAATCTCCCTAGGTTGTTAGGGAATAACATTGTCACTACAAATGAACACTTGGTGGCATTTTCTAATGCCTGTCACAACATAGGAGACAATGACAATGATACTTGTATGCGCTTATTTGTAAATTCCCTTCAAGGGAAGGTTGCGATCGATTTATTTGATCTCCCTCCTAATATTTTGTCTACTTGGAAGAAGTTAGTCTATTGGTTCAAATCTACCTATGGGAAATCCAAAATCCCAACCAAATAGTTAGAGGAGTACAATAACATCGCTTATAAGGATGGTGAGACTATCAAGTCCTTCAACTTGTGTTTCACCAAATTATAAAACCAAATCCATGAACTCATTCGCCCTCAGAACCAAGCCTCTTTCAAGCATTATTATAATGCATTACCTTCCCCCTACCATCATAGGCTTGAGGAAAAGGTCATGATAACCTTGGTTCCACTCTGCACACTTGTTTAGAGTATGAAGAACAGCTTGAAAGAACATGTCTTCCTGGGGGAGACTCAATTAAATAGAAAGACATGTCCTCCCTCTTACAGCTTGTAAAAGACATGAATAATCGAATGATAGCGTATGAGCGGAAAGGAAATGTCCCCTCTCTTACCCCTAGAGCTTCATCTTCTTCTGCACCCCCCTTTAGAAATCCTAATGAAAACAATTTTCAGCCTAAAGCTATCATGCCTCGTAGTTGGTGTAACTTTTGCGAGGAACACCATGAGGAAAGTACATGTGAAGTAAAGAAGAGTGCCAGAGATAAAATCTTTGGCAAGAGACTTGAAACTACTATTGATGTCCTAGACTTTCCAGAGCCAGAGGATGTCATGATCATAAATACCAGGAATAAATCATATGCTCCAAAAGGCAAATATGATCCTCCTCGCACTTCTTCTAGCCCAAGCTCATCTTCACCAGCTACTATTGTTCAGGCTCCCAAGGCTCGTGATAGTCAAGGAACTACCTCCCCTCTTCCCTCTTCCAAATACAACATTATAAATCAGTTGGCCAACATCAAAGCAGATGTTACCCTCCTGGACATGGTTGTCATCCCTGAACAACAGAAACATCTAAAAAATTTCATGGAAGGAAAAGATTCCATTGTAGCCAACCTCTCTGAAGAGGTAGATGAAGAGAATTCGTATGTAAATAAAGTAGGTGTACATAACTTTAGACACCCTGTAAAAAAAAACCCGTTTTATATTTCTGTAAAGATTATGGATAAAATTTCCCATTGTTGTCTCATTGATGACAGTTTGGTCCCAAGTGTAATGTCGAAAATTATTATGGAAGAGCTAGGCTTGTATTGTACAAATGAAAACACCAGAAGCATGCTCTCTTATAATAGTTTACAACAAACGACCATAGGTGAAATAAAGGATGTGACCTTGGTTTTGTGTTTGCATCCTGAAATAAGCACAACCCTTAATATTCAGGTAATAGATATGTCAGTGAGTAATTACTCGACCATCTTAGGAAGAGATTGACAAGCTTTGACAGGTGGATGCCTCTCACTCGACGGGACACACTTATCTGTTCCTCGGAATGGTAAAAACATCATAGTCCTAAGGGAAGGGATAATTTCACCTTACATAGAAATCATCCCACAGCCTAATGTGAATTATATCGAGGAGGACCTAGGAGTGTATTCCATCTTTGCAGACGAGGACAAAACTACCTTGGAACAAATCGACTTAGAGGATGGGATGTTGCATATGCACTTTGATGGTTCATGATCCAATGAAGGAAACAGAGTTGGTATTATCTTGTACTCTCTTGTGGGTAAGTTTCATAACTTTTCCTATAGGTTATAGTTTGCTTGCACAAACAATGTCATTGAATTTGAAGCATTACTACTACGCATTGAAAATGCCTACAATCTGGGTTATGGTCACCTTACAGTTTTTGGGGATTCCAAACATGTTGTAAACCTTGTACGTAAGATATACTCTCCTAGCAACAAGTTAATGAAACGTTATACCCAAACCGTTTGGGAACTTATCTCGAACTTACTATCTTTCAACATCACTCATGTTAAAAGGGAATTGAACTCAATGGTTGATAGGTTAGTTGTTTTTGCAGCCTCTCCTACTCGGCAACTTCTTCCACAAAGACATGATTGTACCTTTCAATCTTTGTATCGTCTACACATCCCTGACAACATAGAGTCATGGAAGGTCTTCCCTAGTGATGAGAGCATATGTGCTTTCATTCAAAATGAACCTTATAAGTCTAAGGAAATTATATCGATGGAAGATAACAAAATTCCTAACGGCTTGACTCCTCTAAAAAGTTCATTTTCATAGAGTGATGTAGGAAACAAAGAAAAACATAAAGAAGAGTAGTCAAAAAGTAAAGTGGATGAAACCAATTCCTTGAACATTGGAACACCCAAGTCTCCAAAGAATGTTAAAATAGGTGCCCAATGTTCTGATGAAGAAAAATTGAAGTTCGCTAAGCTACTTGGTGAATTTCAAGATGTTTCTGCTTGGTCTTATGAGGATCTTTGTGGTTTTGATCCTGCTCGTATACAACATGCCATTCCTATCAAGAAGGGTATAAAACCAATTAAACAAAAACAAAGACTCGTTAACTCTGTACTGGAAGAAACTATTCAAAAGGAGTTGGAAAAACTCTTGAAAGTTGGGATCATTTTCTCGGTTAAGTATTCTGAGTGGGTTTCCAATTTTGTTCTCGTTCGGAAAACAACTGGTCAGATCGGATTATGTGTAGATTTTCATGCAATGAATAGGGCTAGTATAAAAGATCACTTTCATCTCCCTAATATGGAAATTATTTTGCAACAAGTTGCAGGGTCACAGATGATGTCCTTACTTGATGGTTTTTCTGGTTACAATCAAATCAAGGTAAAGAGGGAAGATAAATATAAAAACCACTTGTATTACTCGTTGGGGAACTTTTTCTTATGAATGTATGTCTTTTGGCTTATCTAATGCAGGTGCACTTTTCAAAGAGCTATGTAAATAGCTTTTGATGATTTGATCGGAAAGATTATTCAGATCTATCTTGATGACTTAACTGTGTATTCTAAAAATCGATCAGATCATTTTGGTCATCTTAAAAGAGTTCTCATGCGATGCAAGAAAATTGGCATTTCTCTAAATCCTTCTAAGTCTATTTTCGACGTTACCAAGGGAAAGCTCCTTGGACACATTGTCTCTGATTCATGAATAAGCATTGATCTTGAAAGGATTGTTGCTATCCTAAATATGCTTGCTCCCACTTCCAAGAAGGAGGTTCAAGCTTTTATGGGTGTTATTAATTGTGTTTGTAGGTTTGTTCTTGATTTTGTTGTAATGGTCAAGCCAATTCATAATCTTCTTAAGAAAGATCGTTCCTTTTCTTGGACAGATGATGTCGAAAATTCTTTTGTAGGGATCAAGAAAGCAATCATTTCTGCATCAGTTTTGGTGAAGCCAGATTTTGAGAAAGAATTTATGATATATACTAATGTCACAGAGGAAGAAATTTCTGCTATCCTCGTGCAATGTGATGACCAAGGTAATGAAAAACCAATGGCTTACATGAGTCAAAGTTTGTCTGATGATGAGTTTAAATATTCTTTTATTGAAAAGCATGCTTTCACTCTTGTTAAAGTTGTTGAAAATTTTCGCCACTTCATCTTAGGTAAGCACACTTTGGTAAAATTCCCTTTACCCGCTGTCAAGTTTTTTCTCTCACAGACTTATCTTTCAGGGAAGCTTGCACATTGGCTTGCCAAGATCTAGGAGCATGATTTAACTATCGTGACTTCTAACACCATCAATGGGCGTGACTTAGCACTTCACTTAGCTCAACATGTTGAAATGAGTGAAGAAGTTGATGAATAGGATAGCCCTCTATCAGCATTGTTCTACATTGACAATCAAATCCTTCATGTGTCTGAACATCCTTGGTATAAAGATCTGGTTTATTGCTTGCAAAATCAAAGATGTTTGGATAACTTAGATACCCATCAAAGAAGAATGCTTTGTCTCGAATCTGCTAGATGCATCATTATAGGAGACTTCTTGTTTAGAAGATCTGTCGATGATATGTTGCTTTGTTGTGTAAACAATGAGGAAGCACATAAATTGTTGCAAGAGACTCATGGTTCTTCAAATTTTTTATTCATGTAGGAGGTCACTTTTCTGCTAAAACCATTGCTTTTAAGATTATCAGGAAAGAGTATTATTGGCCTTCAATCTTTCGTGATTCTTTTGTTTTTTCGAGATCTTGTGACAAGTGCCATAAATTTGTTGGGAAAGAACGTCTTTCAGCCATTCCTTTACAACCTATCCTCCCAAACTTTCCTTTTTCAAAATGGGGTTTGGACTTTATTGGTCCTATTAGTCCTTCGTCTTCAGTAGGACAAGTCTTTATCTTGACATCCACAGACTATTTTACGAAATGAACTGAAGTTGTCCAGCTTAAACATTCGCAAGATGAGCAGGTGATTTCTTTCCTTGAAAATAACATTTTTTCTAGATTTGGTCTTCCTTTGGAAATTATTACAGACAATGGTCCCGCTTTTATTTCTACTAAGTTGACCCAATTTTTAGCTAAGTTGGGGGTTAAACATTTTGCCTCATCAGCTTATTATCCTCAAGGTAATGGGTAGGCCGATAGTAATAATTATCAAAAGGCTCATTGAAGATAAGCTATGTCAATGGCACACTCTCCTCACTTACGCCCTTTGTGCAGATAGAACTACCACCAAGATGAGCACTGGTTGCACTCCTTTCCAACTTGTTTATGGTCAAGAAGCCATTTCTCCTACTAAGTTGGAATTTTCCTCCTTAATATTAATGCTACAAGTCAAAGAATTAAATTCTTCTTATGTTTCTCAAAGAATGAATGCACTTTTGGCTTTAGAGGGGCAAAGGACGTTTGCCTTGGATAATATAAAGAGAAGACAACGGAATTCTAAAAAATATTTCAACAAGAGTGTCAAATTTGTCAAATTTGAATTTAATGAGAAGGTATTGGTGTGGGATTCACCTCATGCTAATAGAGGAAGGCATTCAAAGTTTCAAAAATTATGGTTGGGTCCTTTTAAGATCGCTTTTGTCCTAGGCGCAAATTCTTACATTTTAAAGGACTTACAAGAGCGATTGTTTTCCTACAGCACTAATAGTTCCCACTTAAAACATTACGTGGAACCAACTTGAAGAGTTTAACGTTGTTTGGAATGTTTTATGTATATTAGTAGTTTTTCATTTCTGTTTTTACATTTCTGTTTTTCAATTTCTGCTATGACGTTTCTTGTTTTTGTTCTTTTTGACTTTGTTTCTCATCAAAATAAAATGTTGGATCAGTTTTGCCACAACGACACTTCTGCAAAGTATTGTTAATCAATAACAATTGAGTGACACAGTTGTCATGATGTTCCCCTTGAAAGCATCATTGAAATTGTTATTTGCTTTCACTGTTGTTTTATGAGATAGTTGGTTTTATCCCTCTTTTGCTTTCCTTTTCTTCATCCATTTCAAGATTCAAGAGAGCAAGTTCAGAAAAATTTTCTCATTGAAGTCAACAACATTCTTTTTGGTTGAATGATTATGCTTACAGGGATAAACCCCCTCATACTTAACACTTTCCATGAGTTATTCCCAAATTTTCGGTCATTTTTCCCTTAAATCCACTCACTTCCCCCTGTTGCATAATCATTTTGGTTTATATCTTCTTGATCTGATGTTACTTGGTCTGTGAAACCAGACATTCTGAGTTCTTAATCTATTGGAACAGATTTCCCTGTGGAGTCGCTAGTTTGTTGACGATTAAAATCATAACGATGAATTCCACCCACAAAGTATTACTAAAGCGTTATTATTTAACTATGCTAATAATATAATACTAGTAGGTGGGACCCCCTTGTAGACTAGAGGCGCAAGGATAGACATATTACACATGTTTTTTTGCTATTGTGATGTTGCTTACATAGTCCTACATTTTTTACGATGCAGTCTTGGTTTCATTTGGCATGATAATAAGTGGATAATGCATTATTGTTGAGTGCTTTTGATAATCGCTTGCGACACAGAACAGTTTTATGGGTATGAGGAGCATGTTGTTTACAGCGACTATGTTATAACCTTGTTACTAATTCTTATGATTGATTACTTAGCCACATATATGCAAGGGATAATTTAATGGTAGCATGATCAAAACAAAGAAGAAAAACTATGAAAAATTTTCTAAAGTTATAGCAAAAGGAAAGAAACTATGTAAAAGGATTACATGCAAATTTTGAATAAAAGAACTAAGGAATACAAGTGTTAGTCCTAACTTTTATGTTATTTGTTTGGTTAATGGACTATGTGAATTTCATTAGATTTGAATGGAGGCACATATAGCATTGTTAATATGGATTAATGCGTGGATTTATGGCAAGGGTTAATGTGTAAACTATCTTGGGCGGTGCACTATGCAATGGATATTGTCTCAGATCTCACGATGGTTTGGCATTGAATATGCATTGGTTATATGGATTGATTATTGGTGAATGTTATGCTTACTGGGTTGTCTCGTACTTCGAGTTGAATGGGGCCAGGTGATGGAAGCGACGTGCATTTACTGCACGTCCCTCCATACTTTTCCTATCACCCGTCACCCTAACATTATTCCATTGTTACAATTTCGCTCTGTTGGTTGTGAAGCTCCACATTTTCAGGTTTTTGGAAGGGAAATCTCGTCCAACTCGCCATTTAAGCGTTTTTCCCACAGGTATGATTATTTTCTCTCCATCCATGATGTATTCTTTGTTGTATGAACCAAATGATGGGTCAGTGATGCTTGGATTATCTATGTTCTTGAGAATTTCGAATGTGTGTAAATTTTGTGTTATGGCTCTCTGTGATGACTATAAAATGTTGGAAATTGCAAGCAAAGGAATATGTATTATTAAGTTGTGCGTTGGTTGTTTGCTCGGTCAGCGTAGTTTTATGATGGGTCTCTGTGGAATAATAAGTAACAGTGGTGCAATATAGCTCTGGGTTGATGATTGAGAGTTTTTGTTCTGTGTATCATTGTTGGTTAACTTGTTTCCTCTCAATCGTTGAGGTGATCCTTACCCAGTTGCAGAGAAATTGCCAACAGTGGTGTGTTCTTTTATCGGATCCCGAACTGTTGTTATAGCTCATTCCCAACTGTCTTTTCATTGAAAGCTTTCCAAAATGTCCAATCTTTGTCACTCGGATATTAATACAGGCCTGTGTGTTTAATGAATATCATATGTGAAGGGTTCCATACACCACCCCTATCATTCCCGTTGTAATGATGTATGTAGGCTCATTGTCAATGGTTGTCAAAAGTTATTAACCTCCTAGGTGATTGGAAAGAGACATTGTCTCGCTGTGTTTGAATACCCGCCATTATTAAGTTAACCCTCATCTCTTCTCTGCAAGTGTTAGATGCACCTTTGTGCACTGGGTTATTTTACCCTGCCTATCTTTGCTCTCCTCGGGTGTTAACTATTGGTTTCATCAAGGGCTTGGAGTAATAAGTCGAGGGACTGTGCAGCTCATTGTTGTTCGTTTCAAAATTGGTTTTTGGTTTGTGGTTGTAAATCGATGGTTAAATATATATAAGTCTTGAAAGACCATCAACTCTCTATTTTTTTTTAAAAAGATAAACAGGTTCTTGTTTCCTCCCTACATTTGATTTTGACAGAGCCGGATTTGGACTCTGACTTGTGTTTTCTCTCCTCGGGCACCTTCTAAGGTTGTCAAGTATTGGTTATCAGTAAAATGGTTATGGAAGTCTTTTAAAGACACTTTCTCTCTCATTGAGTCTCTGTCTGATCCTTCTATGATAAAATTGTTTGAACAAACAAGAATGGAAATGAACGGTTGCATACAGTCCAAGACTGTCTTCCTATTTGTTATGGTTTCGCTCACTTTTTTTATCCAACGTGGTCTTGATTGCATAAGAAGACACATGTATGATTTTTACTAAGCCCGATTAGGGTTCTGGCAAGGTAAAAAATGATTCATGTGTGTCAATCAAGTTTTGTTCGCTCATATATGATTAGTTATATTGGAAACATAACACAAACTATCAATTGTTTAAAAAAGAAGTTATACCCACAGAGATCAAGCTCGGGGTTTATGTTGGGTTGACTGTTGTTGTTCAAGATTTTGTCGATTGATTAAGTGAAGTCATGTGTATGATCGGGCATGCTTCTATGTCTGTCCAAATTTTTTTAGAAGACACGTGTGTACATTTTAATTGGGCCTGACTGTTTATTGGTAAATAGTGGATTTTGATTGTTTATCGTGATGTATTATGGATTATCAAGGATAGATGTTGAGCATATTGTCGTGCATGTTTTGATTATTAAAAAAAAAAGAAGGAAGAAGAGATCGGTATTTTATTAAACAGTATTGTTGAATGGAAAAAGTTTTTATAAGTTATGATTGCATAGACTGTTATAAATTAAGGTTCTGAGAAATTAATTACTGAAATGGAAAGCAGTTATGTATACAATTGGAAAACAATGAATATTGGTACTTTTGGATTGATTTTGAACAGAGTTATGATTGTTGATTATTTAATTTATTTTATGAATAGTATCCATTAAATTCCCTGTCATTTTATCACTTTTTTGCTCATTACAAATCCCCTCACGATCCCAGATTCATTTTGCACGCCCTACTCTTAAAATTAAATTAAAAACTTTGTATTACAATGATTAAGAAATAACATAGAGATGGATCATAGCTGATATGATTTTGTTATTGTTGCACAGTCGATTGTTTAATGAATTGTTGAGCAGTAATCATGTTCTTGCTCCCTTTCATTTTCTCACTTTTTCACTCAATACAACCCCCTCAGATATCCCAGAACCCTTATTCATCCCCTGCTCATTGACAATTATTAAATGAATTTTATGGATTGGATTGCATGGTTCTGATGTGATTGTTGAGCCAAACTTTGTTTCATACTAAGAGATGTCATGTATGGTTTGTTTAAGAAGCTAGTTGCTAATAAACGTTGCATACAGGATGAGCTTCTTCAACAGAGGAAGCCATGTCCGAAATAACAGGGACAGAGGAAATTGGAACAGAGGGCCCATAAGGCCAAGATTCTCGATACATTTTGATGCAGATCCTCAAGAGTTAAAACAACTCTTCCAAGCTAGATTTTTCAATTAGATTGGACAAGGGGTAGTCCAACCTAGACCAGAGAGGCCTCCTTTTCAACCCCAGCATGTCCCTGGTATCCATGTTCCCCCTCATGTTTCATTTCAACCTGAAGTTCCTGAGAATGACGAATGGCAGAAGATTGTTCACCCAACAGTCTCCTAACATCGTGGTTGGCCAAATTTGTCTCTACCTGCTCCTCCTCCACCTGTTAACCCAAATTTCCAAATTTCCCCTACACACTCACCTATACAGTCCTCCCACGCAAGCAAAAGACTCAAAATCGAAGCCCACCACATGCATGACAAAGGAAAAGTTGTTGCTTCCCCCTCCTCTCCCTCAAGTGACTCAGCCAAATCTGTTTCATCCTGCATGCACTTGAGAGATGATTGTTCTCATGTCATCAGTGAGATCAAGCCTCAAGGCCCCACACAGGCTAAGGCTAATTCAAGAAATTCAAAAGGAGATAGCAGCAACAAAGGAAAAATTCCCTCCCAAAGTGGAAAATACAGTTTTTGAGTATATTTTATTATTGTTTTGGTGAGAACAGTGGACTACTGAAGTTTTTGGACATCATACTATTTTTGGATATTTTGGATATTTTATGTTTGGATATGATTTAAAATATCATTGATATTTAATTTTCAAAATTATGAGAATGATTATGGGAGTCACAAGGAGGGATGGGTTTGATTGATTGACTAGTTATGTTTGTTTTTGTTAATAAACTAAAGGGAGTCACAAGGGGTCCCACCTATTAGTTATTATTTATTAAAAGACCATTATTATTATTATATTAATTCTTCCCCTAATTAAAAGTTAATTGAGTTTTAGTTAACTTAACTAGAAGAAGTAGTTGAACTACTTCAACTAATTTGGGATGCATAAAAGCAAAATGAGAAGGAAGAACAAGAGGAGAATAGAAGGAGAAAGCATACTAAGGTTTGATCTTGAGTTTTATTGAGATAGTTCGGTTTTCATTCATTCTTCAATTCATTAAAATCCTAATTATCTTTTATGATAGCAAGGTCCTATTGTAGACAGCAAGATTCAAAGCTGAATTACATCATTCAGACACTTGTTTTCAGAGGTGTTGATCTATCTTTGATAGTTTGTGTAGACTTGTCTGTTTATGAATTAAATTCCATGATTGATAAATGATATTGTGCAGAGTCGAGTGGGAAGCAATCTATGGCAAGTTGATCCAACTTTTAAAGTTCAGTTTTTTTACTTCCTGTCAGAGTCTTTTTGTATGGTTTTCATCGGGTATATCTAAGTTTGACTTTGGTCCAAACTCCCTTAGGGATTTTTGTAAAGAGAACGATTATTTTGATTTCTTGGAATGAAATAAGCGATTGCTATTCTGTCTCACCTGTGTAATATGTGACTTGGTATTTTTTCTTTTGTCTCCACATTTACGTTTGCATCTGTTATATTCAGAAAATTATATAAAAATGTTGAATTTTACAACAATCTTCTATTTTTTTAAATCATCTTAAGCCCTTGTAACTAATACTTGTGGATTGGGAAACAATTTTTGAGGCTATAAACATAGGATGATATTCTCGTCTATCTTTCCTTAACCAAGCAAGATCTGGAAACGCTTGAGTAAGATTCTTTCATATATTTTCCTCAACAATGGGCAAACATTCAAACAAGGTTATTTGGCCTCCTTGAGATAGCTTTCTAAGCTTCTTGGGAGTTGTATCAAACTCACCAATCCTAACAGAGATGAAATCATTACTCTTCAACTTCATCCTTCTAAAAACTTATGATTCTTGGTTCATTAGATTAATTTTTTGCAGTGTTAATGAGCTTGGAGAGAAAGAATTTAAGGCCTCGACCTTGATTGAACATCCATGGTATTTCAATCTGCCTTGCAGATTTGTAATCATCCTTTTCTTTCTATAAGATCAATTAGCAAGATTGTTTATGCTTAGGTGTTTGGCTTCCCCATGAGCTAAAGGCTAAGTGATTTAGGGATGTTAAAATGTGAATTTTCCATCTCTCTTATTCAGCTTGAAAATGCAGAAATTGGGGCTTGATTGAAGAGGCATCTACAACCCTCTTCTTCAAGCTTGAAAATCATGCATTTCCAGCAAGCTTGATGAATCTTTTGCACACAAAATAGAGATTAAAAAATGCATTTTCCAGCTGTCCCATTGAGCTTTGGAATGCATATTTTTTAGCTTGTCTGAAGGTGGCATCTTCCATCCTCTTTTCAAGCTTGAAAAAAATGCAAATTCTAGCTCTTTCTCTCTCATGCTTGCACATTTACTTCTAGTGTTCCTTTTGAATTTGGGCATGCTATTTCATGCTTCTTTTAGAGGGAAATTTCTAGCCCACTATCACCCATTTTTTGTAGCACCCCATATTTTAGCCTTAGCCAGTTAGAACTTTGATTTTTCTCATCATAGTAATTCATTGCTTAGTAACTATTTGGACTCAGTGAAAATGATATAGACATGTGAGAGGTGTACATCTAGACCTATTTATGTGTTGTATAATATTATTTTTACTGTTATATGTTCATCATGATGATCATTATGTGATTTGATTAAACATGTAAATTTAAATGTGGAATTTTGGTACATGGATACCAGTTCAAGTTATGTTGTGAATGCATAACAGATGCAAGGCATGATAAAAATAAACATACATTTATTAATTGAACGTTAATACAGATATGGATTATTATATGAAATTGTGGTGTATATGCATGGATATGAGTTATTGTTGAACTAACCTATAGGTTGATGAGCTATGTGATAGCCAAAGGATTGTAGTGTTGAGGTAACTTGGATGTCATATCTACATAAAAAAAGATAGAGTATGTTATAAGTTTCACTTATTATTTAATTTATGATTCAAAATATTTCTATGATCTATGGTATGTGGTTTTGACAGGACACACAACTTGCCCAGAGTGGTTGTTTGATGACGTGCCTCTAAGAATAGTAGTTGCACAATATGACTCGATATAGGGTGTTGACCCTAGTTCTATCAGGAGGGGTGGAGGTATTTCCCACCGTGTATCCTATGAAACCTAGAGTTGTGGGAGAGTTGTGTGAATTTACGCTCCCCTAGACGTGCGATGGTGACTGCTAGTTGCCTCTTGGCGAAGCTTGGTTGAGATGTATGACACTTCCTCTTACAGGCTCTATTTGGAGTTAGGTCAATATAGTTGACGCTCCAGATTAGTCCAGCAAAGGAAATGATAGGGTGGAAGAAGGTAGTAGGTTAGGAAGGAAGGATGATTCAATGTTAGTTGAGATTATTTCTTGGGAATTAGATGTGCCACTCTTGCTTCTCACTTGGTTCCAAAACACTCATTTTTATTCCATTTTTATATTTTAACTATAATGATCAATTATGGATGAATTATTGTAGTTTTGTTAGTTAATGTTATTGAATGAT
>ML790532.1:244516-273818 GCA_009831015.1 Picea engelmannii | reverse complement strand
GTGTATATATATATATATATATATATATATATATATATATATATATATATATATATGCAGTAAATAAGTTATGACTGATGCAAAATTAACCATCAAAATCACGTGTAAAATGTTGGAAATAAAGCTAGCAACAAGTAGATAATTTTCCAATGATTAGAACAAGACCTTGATAGCAATTAGAGGGTTGTTACTAGGTGTTATCAAAAGGATTTGTAACAGCCTTATGTTTGAAGAAAACGTTTGCTACAACAAGAAGTTCTAACCACCAAAATCAACAAACAATCTACCCAAACAATAACATCTAACTAGTAGATCAATTACAACAACTTGCAAGAAAATTTTAGCTGTAGAAGAGTGAGTAAAGAGTGAATACAATGAGATTTTGTTGTAGTCATATTGGCTGTAGCTAAAAGTTTATTACAACAGCTAGATCACTTGGCTAATCAAAACGCCCTCAAGGCACAAGGGAGCTTATAACATGTAAAAACTATTTCCAAACTTGAACAATTCAATCTCCTTGAAATCACATTTACCAATGCACAATATTCAATCTCCAATGCAAAAAGATTAGTGCCTTATCTATTGGGTTATGGGGTCTCTTATTTATGAGATAGAGTTTATTACTCCTCTAGGGATGTAAGCCCTTTTACTCCCTAGAGTAAACAAACCTTAGCAAGGTAAATCCACAAGGGTGTAATCCTTTTTACTCCTTGTAGCAACCTTTGCAGGTGGCCTTTTCAATGACAACAAAGATAGATATTGGTGGAGAGTGTATGCTCTTATTCTCCTCCAAGGGTTTGGAAAATTAACCTTGAAATCAAGAAGAAAACATACAATTGCAGAATTTTCTTACCTAATCGAAGAGATAGCATGAAAAAACCCTTACTTTCAAGAATATTCCACCACAATTGCCAAGAAACAAGCATCAAGAGATAGCGCTAGCCTTTTTCCTCCAATAGACAAGTACTCCATCCAAAATGCACCAAATAAGAGAGATAGCCAGTTGCCCAAGTAGGGAAAAAATTTCAGCAAAGAGTCTTATGCAATTCTCAAGTGATGATGTTAAAATGAAAGTGAGGCGACCTTTATTTATATGAAGTCACCTAAACCTATTTGTCCACTTGAAATTGTCAACAAAAAAATAAAAGAGGGCCGACCCTCTAATTTCTCCTTTCAATTTTCAAAAATGAAAATAAAATAAAATTAAAGCCCCTAAGGCGTGACATCATACCCTAGAAGGGTGACACTAGGCTAGAAAATGAGATGTTGAGCCTCAAAGAGCAAGTTATTGGGCCTCCAAAGGCCATGTGCCATGTCATAATGTGATAGAGTGTCATGTCATGAATCTCCCTCCATCAAATCACAACACATCACCTATAGAACCATCAATCCCACTAAAACCCTTGCCTCCAAGGTGACATCATAGGCTAGGAAGTGACATCCTAGGCCTCCAAAGGCCAACATACAGGGGAAATGGGCTACAATGTCCTCCTCCAAGGCTATCAAGGTGCCTCCAAAGGCAACACTCATCATTGCAAGCCCCCAATGAGTGGGGTGCATCATCCATCCTCTGGGCTTCAATCCCCTATGAAGGTCCGAATAGCCTAGTCCCTCCATGAAACTACTTCCACCGGGAAAGATCCTATAAAGACAAACAAGTACGCCTTCCAAGGGTCCACAAGTGAATCA
Organism: Picea engelmannii; assembly: GCA_009831015.1. Classification (NCBI taxonomy): domain Eukaryota; kingdom Viridiplantae; phylum Streptophyta; class Pinopsida; order Pinales; family Pinaceae; genus Picea; species Picea engelmannii. The sequence goes on along the minus strand of ML790532.1, from coordinate 272,129 downwards.
TGCCAAGTAAGCCACATTTAATGAAAGAACCATTCAAACAAGTGCGTTAAATCCCCTCTTTTCAAGTTAGACACATGCTCAAAGGCCTTATAAACTTTTCCAAATTTAGGTATGGGAGGGGTGTCATGGTGTCTTATTGGACAGGTCAATCCCCAAGTCAAGGAATGTTTCCCAATAAGACCCCTTTCTAGGTCATGCAATGAGTATGAGGTGGGTGGAGGGAAAGTGATTCTAGGCATGGGGTTCCTAACATATCAAGGGTTCATATTGTCTCATTTATGGGTGCCTTTGTGGAGGGTGTGTTTCACCTTTTGTTTGCAATGCAACCTTTTTCCAAGCCCTTTATTTCCATTAATTTATTAGGGTTTGAAACATTGAGTATTATGTGCAAGGAAATTAAAGAGTATCGCAATGCCACTTGAAGTTAGAAACACACAAAGTTCCATATGCAATGGAAAGTAAAAGACACCACAAAATGCATTTCCCCAACAAGAGGGACATTTATTAATTGTGTTTTTCCTTTTTTTGAAGGTCCTTCATTTTTTTATTATGGAGAAGCACTTTATTTCTCTCAACACCTTAGGGAAATCATCTAGAAGGATCATTTATGGATTTTAACTTTTTCCAGCTACAACACCTTTGGGCCTTTAGCCCCTTCTTCCCATGAAATGAGGTACAATCCCTTCTTGGGGTCAGTGAACCCGAAAACCCAAAAGATGAGGAAACATAATGGAAGAAGTATGGAAAGTGGTAAGTATGAGCGGGAGTGGTACGATGACCCTTCAAGGAGACCCCCAGTATCAACCCTCTTCTTGAGGGTGACCCACTTACTAGGAAACCATGTCAACCACCAAGATGAAATAAGGAAAAATGTATAATTTCCAAGCAAACGTTTCACAATCAAGAGAGGACCCTTTGCAACATATTCAAATGCTTCCATTATTAAAGTGACACTTACCATGAGACCGAACTTGTTACCTCATGACGCAAGACTTATTGTCCTCTGGGAGCCAAGCTGGTGTGGTGGATGTTGTCGGGCTGCTAAAGATGAATGGTGGTGTGTGGTCGAGAGGAGGGGCTATGTCTGCATAATGCGAGCTATGTCGGTCATCTAGCTCCCAACACTCCATGTATGCAACTTGCAGGCCTCACGACATCATCTCCTTATTTATCCCTAGGCACGGGGGGATAATAGAGAGCAAGCAAATCTTAATCATGGAATACAATAATAGGAACCATAGAGAATATCAAAATGGTGAGCTTACTACTTAGATGCTTACATAGATTTATCATTGTTGGTAACTAAATCTTTGTCGATTACCTACCAATGATTTTAGACTCAACACATTCTGTTAATTCCTAAGTGAGTGCTTTCACAATACATTTCACTACTCCTGCATTCCCATTGAACATCTCGTCAGTTGCTTCCAATGACCATCTTGTCCTTTGCTTGATAAATTAACTTCATGTTAGTTGCAATAGATATTTATTCAATATACCTATATATAAAGGAGTTGTTTGAACTTATGAAAGTTGTTACCCATGCACATTTATCTCTTAATCAAAAGCATGTCCCATACCATATGCAGTCCAACGTACAACAAAATGCGTGTTGATCCCACATAAATGATTTTTCATTCAGGTTTTCACATGTGAAAGCCATTTGTTTCATATTTCTTATGGAATGCTTGTGTGGGAGTTTGATACTCAACACATTTCGGACTACAAAGCTAAGTCCATCTTCAAGAGAAAAAAACTCTCATGGAAATGAAACACCATGATCAATTAATAATAATTAATCGAGATAGAGCTAGTTATTGTATGTTATATACCATAATATATCAGCCAAAACTTCGAATGATTAATATAATCAATCTAGAAAGTATGTGGCATCCACAATTAGTTTAATAGAATAATTATTGTTATTGTTCTCCTTACTTTTAAGGATGTGAATCAAAGGCTTCCAAGATCAACTTAAAATAAAACCATTGCCTCCATTAAAATTAAGCAAATGTTTCTATCTCAATGGTGTTTTGTTGTAATGCTCTTCATTAGCAATTACTCTTGCCTTTTCAACACATCTATGATGGTTGGAATCATGAGAGTGCTAAGCTAATGCCAACTTCTTAGATCAATCATACATAATATTTTCACAATGCCTTTTCAATGTTACTTTCATCGAGTGACCAGTGGATTAGTATCGCTGATATACACCCTATCATATGAACATGGAACCGAATAAACATCCCTCCTTTGCTTGGGATCAATTGAATATTTAGCTTTATCTAGCATGTTTAGCAAGGAGTTTGGGTGAGAAGGCTATCCTAATGTTCTTCTTTCTAAGAACCTTTTCTATTTTATTAGTTTTCCCTTGTATGTAAGGGAACACACCCACTTTTCTATCTTAATTTTCTTTGTTCTTTCTTTCATTCATTTGTGCTTTCCAGAAATCCTTCTTAATATCTCTTCTCTTGTAACAATTTCTCTTAAGAAACTTTTTGAGATGTTCCAATTCCTCACTAAGGTCCTCTATGTCAACAATTCTCATTGCCTTGATCGCAAGGGTATTCATAATACCTAGATTTTGTGACATATGATGAGTGAATCTACTTGTAAGTATTTATCCGTGTGGGTTAGCTTCATCCAATAAATTTGGCGTGCCAGAAAGCCATCCACCTTTTCAATGATTAGGGCATCAAGAAATGGCAAGTGTTTGTTTTCTTGGATTTCCATGGTAAAGTTTATATGATCAGATTGGCTATTTAGGTGTGCAAGGAACCTCTCCAAATTTTCCTTCCCATAAGACCAAATAATGTTTATATCATCAACATATCTATTCCACTCTTTCAGTTTGAGGGGAAAGGAATCAATGGCTTTCTTCTCAAGTGTTCCATATATAGATTAGCTACCACTATAGAGAGTGAAGACCCCATTGCAACACCATCTATTTGTTCATAAATGTCTCCCTGAAAGCTAAAATATGTTGATTTTAGACATATCTTCACCAAGTTTGCTATTTCTTTATTTGTGATCTCCTTCATGACATCAACAACATCTTTAACCGAAACCTTTGTATAAAGAGAAACAACATCAAAGCTCACCATTATGTCATCTACATCAAAGTGTAGATGTTTTATGCCTTTGAAAAAATGGGATGTATTTTTTATATACAATTGTGTGTGGCCAACTAGTGGCTTTAGAGTTTTTCCTAGAAATTTTCCTAGTTGGTAAGTAGCAAACCTGATTGTATTAACTATAGGTCTTAAGGGAATACTGTTCTTATGGATTTTAGGTAACCCATATATCCTTGGGATGATAGTATTCTTAGGGATGATTATTCTCTCTGTATCATTGTTTAGGTTAGACTCCATGATGGCCCTTTTTACTTCATTCCAATATTACATTTATTGTTATCGAGAATTTATCGCTCTGGGTCCAAAATTGAATTATTGTCAATATCGGGGAAATTATCGAAAATTGTCGGAAAACTTTAAAAAATACAAAAATAATCATTTTTTTTCAAAATTTTAAACTTCTAAAGCAACATCAACATAAAAAAAACACATTGTCACATAAATATGAAATTAAAACTACAATATAAGATGTATAAGATTTCAAGTGGTACATCAAACATTGATATTGAAATATGATATTTGTCTTGAGTCATAATTCCTGATAAGATAATACAAAATCACATCAAAACAAAAATGAATGTATCTCATGAGATGATCATCATGAGGCATATAGATACTACAAGCTTACAAGGATAATCATGATGCACTAAGATATCGAAGATTCCCTCTACCTCTTTTATGAGCAAATATCACCGCTAACGCTTTTCCTCTAGAAGTAGTAAGTGGACGTGTTGAGGCTGATCCTGAGCTGGAAGGTGCAATTCATGGGGATAAGATGTAATATGAAGTGGGATGTTTTCTGCCTCTTCCCCTAGTTGGTAGTCTCTTTGGACATCGTGGCACTAGCTATGAAAAAATCTCAATGTCCTCCTCCTGCTCCAAATATGTCTCTCCTAGAAGTGGAACATCCTCTGATACCTCCTCCTCCAACTCATCAACATCATGCTCCAACCACTTAGGTGCCTCCTCCATGATAGGCCTTTATGTCTCCCCCCTCCACGGACTCTCGGTGTCAAGCACATCCAATGAAATGACATCTATGTTGGGTACTTTGTTTATAAGCTTCACCCAAAATCCGAGATTGTAGTAGACATAGATCATGTCATTGAGGCAGTGGACATCTAACCTATACGAGGGCCAATTTGTAATCATAGGATGATGTCCCATGGGCATAAATTAAAGTTAATGGAATTATAAAATATCAAAAACTTAATTTGAACATTTATAACCTATTGCACTTCTTGGAGTGTATCTTTTGAAAGACACTCCAGTTGCGCTTACACCCTGAAGAGATGGAAGTTTGATTCAACACCCGAATGTCAAGTTTTTGCAACTCTAGGACTCTTCTGCCATAGTTTTCTCACCAAACATCTACAACAAATAAATGGAAAGGAAAGAGAAACAAATATATTTCAATTGAGTAACAAATAGATAGAAAGGAAAGACATTGAAATTTGAAAGTTTGAAACAAATTTTACTTGTAGCTTACTTGGCATCCTAATGGTCCTATCTTGGATAGCCATACCATACCCAAATGTCCCAGTACTCAACTTTTATATCTCAATTTGTTTGGAAATCTCTAAGCGTTCAACGAGAGTCAACACCATCCTCTAAACACATTGGAAAAATCCATCCATAACCTCCGCATCAAACCTAAAACCTCTAGCATCAAATCAATGCAATGGGTAGCACAAGGAGTCCAATATAAGGTTTGATACGTCTCCATGAAAAACTTGCCAACAACATAATTAGGAACATTTTCCATAATGACTTGTAAAACATATTGTGGGCCTATCTCTTGGATGAAGTTATCCAACAATTCACATAATAATTGTGCATTTTTAACATATGCAGATGCATCAATAGATTTGATAAACATTGTCCCCTTGAGACAATTAACCAAGAAATTGAGAATGGACTTGCCCTTCCCATATGTCCAATCATCTGACATAACAGTGCATCCTATGATCTCCCATTATTCCCTCAGCTCACCCAATTTCTTTGTGCAACCAAACTTTTCCGCTTGAAGGAGAGGCCCTCTCAAGTCATTAAAAGAAGGTCCCTTGTATCCAAGGCCAACAATAGCATCAATTTCAAGCATGGAGTGGTAGAATGGGTTGTTCTTGGCAATGTTGAATGGTATCTCACTCCATAGAAAACATATAGCAACAATCTTGTCAACCTCCTCCTCCTTTGTTTTCACCATCGATGAATAGAAGGTTTCCCCCTAGGCACTAACCTCGACACAAAAAGGTGAGGATGCTGAGGGGATAAGGATTGTGGAATGTGAGCCCAAGGATTGGATTTCCCCCACTCATGAGGTGCTTGCATATCTATTTGTAAGCTCGAGCCTCATTTCTCCCCTTTGATATCTCTTCCTATTCATATAAAAAATGGATTGATTAGCAATGTAGACAATTTCTAGGGTAGATGTCGGGAAAATCCCCACTTCATTCCCTTAGATTTTGGCAAGGTGGTATTTCAAGCGGCTAATTCCGCCAAACATTTCCATACCACAGAATTTGCAATTGAACCTCATTCTATTATGGCCATCATAAGGTAGACCATACTCCCACATTGGGTCCAATGGCTTTGGCATTTGAAATGTGTGGCGCATTGATTAAATTTGTAAACCTATGGGGGAAATTTAGAATCCAAATCCACAAAAAACTTAAAGAATGCTACAATTAAAATAGAATAGCTACATAAGTGTTAAATCCTCCATTAACAAAGGGAAAAAGGAGGTATATCTAATGGACAATGCAAACCCTATACTAAATCTTGAAAAACAAAGAAAATGAGGGCATAATTTTCTTTACATACCTGGTCCAATGAATATGGTAGATTGTGTTGATGATTGCAACATCGTGTGACATTCTCCAAGTCGTTCTCCTCTGGACTTAGTTGAGACGATCTGTGAAAGGGCCCATGTGATGGGTGTGTCATTCTCCTCTGGACTAAGTTGAGATGATGTGTGCCCATGTGATGGGTGTGTGTCAGACTTTGGACTGAGTTTTTATGACGTGTGGTCTTTTGTCTACTCCTCTAAACTGATTTGAGATGACTTGAGATGGTCTCTTACCTTGTACTCCTCTAGACTGAGTTGAGTCGGCTTGAGATGGTCTCCTTCCTTGTACTCTTATGGACTTAGTTGAGTCGGCTTGAGATGACTCTCTAGATGGTACTCATGTGGACTCGGTTGAGTGATCTGTTGAGAGTGATGTCCCTGTGGGTGAGCACAGGTGGACGTGTCCCTAGTGGATGAGCACTAGAGGATGTGTGAGATCCCTTGCTATATTGTCATAGAGTGAGACTTTGGTAAAACCCTAATTGTGTTGTAAAGGGTACAAGTCGACGCCACCATGTGAAAGATAATTAATATTGTGTAATTATTAATTATATTATTAAGTTGTACAGGTCGGCCCTATTGTGCCAATAGAAACATCATTTGATGTGATAGGTTTTGTATAAATAAGAGTGGATCCCCATTGTGGGTCACACTCACTTGACATGTCATAATTTCAGAAGTTGAGGTCTGAAATTATGAGGACTACAATTCAAAGTTCTCTAGGAGCTAGGATTCTCTATCATAGCAACACCCTATTGTGTGCTAAGTTTGGTGGTGGATGGTGGATCTTCTCTTGGCAGTATAACAAAGGATTGCTGGGTTTTTCCCTTTACTGAGAAGGTTTTCCCAGGATACTTCTTGTGTTATTTTGTGCATGGTTATTCTTCTTGCGATCTTCGTTTACTGCAGCTATTGTATTGTGTTGTTGCAGTCATTGTTTATGGTTCGGTTCATGCAAAAATTAAATAAACTACATGCATGAGCTAAAATCATAAAAAACTTAACATGGTATCAAAGCAGTTCTTGAAGATGACTCTTGCACAGTAAAAGAAGGCATGAGATGACCCTGACCGAACCTTGTTTAAAGTGTTATGGACAACATGGGAAGGAAACCACCTACTCTTTGGTGGCTTGGGCTACTAGAGAAGGGTAGCCGCAACCTAGGAGAGGCTCGGTCTGCCAGTTCTGAGGCTCAACCTGCAAGGAGAGAACAGTCACAGCCTAGGAGAAGCTCGACATGCTAGTTTGAGACAACCATAGGTCTATTTTGTGGGAGTCTGGAAAGTATGAGGTAGCTGACAATTTTAGGAAGCCCAGTTGCTGAGTTTTGGAGGAGTTCTTGGGGCAGGAGGGCTTTCATAACTGCAGATATAAAACTAAATTACATACTGGTTTTGTGGTAGGTCTAAGGCAAATCCTGAGGTACCTTAAAATCACTTCTGTGGGCAGATCTGAGACCTACTCTAAGGCCTATTCTGCAACAAGGATAAGGCACAAGTCTGAGGCAGTTAAGGGCGAAAATTTTAGAACATTAAGGAAATTTTTGAAGCAAATTAGAGGCCAAATTCTGAGAGCAGATCTGAGGCTTGTCTTGTAGTAGAAACTAAGGATGATCTGAGGGAAGCATTAAGGCCGAATATATAACGTCGAAAGACAATTTTTTGAGGTAATTGAAAACAATCTTGAAGGCAAATCTGAAGTTTATTCAAACAAAATTTTTGAAGGTAAATCTGAAGTGTATGCAAACAACCTTGAAGGCAAATCCGAGGAACATTCAAACAACATCCTGAGACATATTTCTTGAACAATTTTTTATAAATTCTTGAAGTTTGTTCCAGTCCTATACCGAGGCTTATTCCGAAGCAAACAAAAGACATGATCTAAGGCAACAATGAATATTTAGTGACAAAAAATTGATGAAGATTAAAAATGAATGTGCCATCCATTTGTCAAATTATCAAACATGAAGTACTGTCTAGAATGATGAAATCTTGAAGATAGTTGATGTAAAAGGGATGTTGCAAATTGTACTGATTTCAAAAATTGATCCTTAGGGTGAATTTTGAGTGTGTGCTATAAGTGCACCTTATTTAAGCTCTAGTGGATATTGAGAAGACTAGACTTGTAACCCTTGTCACTATGTGACTAGACTTGCAACTAGTGATGTGCAAGGCTTTAAGCCTTTGTCACTATGAGACTAGACTTGCAGCAAGTGATGTGCAAGGAAAGCAACATTATCCATCTCAAAATAAGTCAAGGAATGCAAGCAAGAGCGACGATGAGTTCTTCTCTATCTTAGCTTTCTTAGGAGGACCTAAAGCAAGATTGAGCATGATTGCAGACTAAGGTAAGTATTGTACTACTTTCCTTATTTGATCATTACTCTGTAGGAGCTTGCTTTTGATAATGAAGGGTATTATCCATGGTGTGGGAGCCCTCATAACTTGGAACATTATCCTTGGTGCGAGAGTCCAAATTTTTTCTTGGTTGGTCATTATCCTAATACAGGAGGCCATTTTGGTTGTTATCCCTTAGGGAGGCCATTTTGGTTGTTATCCCTTCGGGAGGCCATATTGGTTATTATTATAGTACAAGAGGCCATTTTAGTTGTTATCCCTTCGGGAGACCATCTTGGTTATTATCCTGGGACATGAGGCTATGTTGGTTTTTATCCCTATGGGAGGCCAGATTTATTATTTCATTATTGAAGGGCTATTATCCCTGGTACAAGAGCCCATTTGGGTTGGTTGGTTATTATCCTAAGTACAAGAGACCATTTTGATTGTTATCCCTACGGGAGGTCATCTTGGTTATTATCCTAGTACAAGAGACCAACATAGTACTGCAAAGGAAGTAGAGGACCTGAGAAGACATGAAATGTCTCCAGGTTAGCAACACCGAAAAAGGAAGATGTCTATCCTTCAGACTTCAGAGGGAGTCACTTGACTCAGAGAGAGTCAAACTATTTGAGAAGAAGGAAGTGACAATACCTTCTCCCTCTTCAACAGTTCATAGGGAGACAATTATTGATCCTGTTGATCCTGTTGATGTTCCCAGAAACATTGCAGTAGGCCGGAAGAGGCCTACATGGGCTCGACAAAATCTGCTAGAGGTAGAGGGACATGTAGCTCCTCGTGGTACATTCCGAGAGCGCAAGATAGCACATAGATTTTTGAGCTATGTTTCAGATATGAGCCACATCATTGATATTGAACCTTCTTGTCATGGAGAAGCAGCAGGACAACAGTTTTGGCAAGATGCCATGATCAAAGAGTATCATTCCATTATGAAGAATGATGTCTAGATCTATAAGATCAAACATGCAACTAATGGAAGTATCGAAAAGTACAAAGCGAGATTTGTGGCTAGAAGATTCTCTCAGGTGGAGGGAATAGATTATGAGGAGAAATTTTCTCTTGTTGCCCAAATACACTTCCATCTATACGATTATTGATCTTATAACATCCATGGGTTGGAGACTACATTTGATGGATGTAAAGACAAGCCTTTCTCAATGGTGAGATTGAGGAAGAAGTTTACATCGAGAAACCTGATGGATTTGTGACACATGAGAAGGAGTCTCATGTATGCAGGTTGAAGAAAGCCCTGTATGGACTAATGCAGGCACATCATGCTTGGTATGAGACACTTGATGAGTTTGGGCTTCAACAAGAGTGTTGCTGATCCAAACCTACACTACAACATTGTTGGTGATGAGTCCCTGATTTTTGGTCCTATATGATTAAAAAAGACTTACTGTTGAATGCAAGTGTGCATTAGCTTTTGAATTTGAGATAAAGGACCTTGGTATGATGCACTACTTCTTGGAATAAAAGTATGGCAGAGGAATGATGATATTTTCCCGAGTTAAGGAAAATATACAATGGATATATTCAGAATGATGGACTGCAAATCCATGCCTACACCGATGGTGATGAACTTGAAGAATATGAACGAGGATTCTTCCGATTCAGGCGAGATTGATCCACATATTTACAGACAACTGATTGGATCATTGATGTATCTGGTCAACACCATACCTGATATATGCTATGCAGTGAATGTACTTAGCCAATTCATGAGTTAGCCGAGACAGACACATTGAATAGCATTGAAGCATGTGTTGAGATATCTACGAGTCACAGTTCGTTATGGCCTGTGATATGCCTCCGGTGTAGACATGCGATTCTAGGGATATTCCGATGCAGACTGGGGAGGGAGCGCAGTGGATCGGAAGATCAAATCCGATTGTTGTTTTACTTTGTGATCTGCCATGGTTTCCTGGTGCAGAAGGAAACAAACTTTTGTGGCTTTGAGTACTGCAGAAGCAGAGTACATTGCATTATATGTGGTAGTCTGCGAAGCAGTGAAGCTTCGCAAGCTCCTTGCAGACTTATTTGTACATGAGATGGATTCCACCGTTATCCACTGCGATAACCAGAGCTGTGTAAAGCTCTCTGAGAATCTTGTGTTTAACGATAAATCAAAACACATTGAGATATGGTGCAGAGGAAAGCAGTGCATGTGTAGTACCTTTTTACACACGAGCAAGTTGCAGATGTCTTCACCAAACTGCTTTCCAGAACGAAGTTCGAGTACTTCCGTGAGAGACTTGGCCTGGTGGAGAATGCCTCCCTAGCTAAGAGGGAGTGTGCATGATTGCAACATCATGTGACATTCTCGAGGTCGTTCTCCTCTAGACTAAGTTGAGTCAATCTATGAGAGGGCCCATGTGATGGGTGTGTCGTTCTCCTCTAGACTGAGTTGAGATGATGTGTGCCCATGTGTTGGGAGTGCCCATGTGATGGGTGTGCGTCAGACTCTGGACTAAGTTGTTATGACGTGTGGTCTCTTGTCTACTCCTCTGAACTGAGTTGAGATGACTTGAGATGGTCTCTTGCCTTGTACTCCTCTAGACTGAGTTGAGTAGGCTTGAGATGGTCTCTTGCCTTGTACTCCTATGGACTTAGTTGAGTCGGCTTGAGATGGCTCTCCAGATGGTACTCCCGTGGACTCAGTTGAGTGATCTGTTGAGAGTGACGTCCCTGTGGGTGAGCACATGTGTACGTGTCCCTAGTGGTCGAGCACTAGAGGATGTGTGAGATCCCTTGCTATATTGTCAGAGAGTGAGACTCTGGTAAAACCCTAATTGTGCTGTAAAGGGTACAAGTCGACCCCACCATGTGAAAGATAATTAATATTGTGTAATTATTAATTATATTATTAAATTGTACAAGTCGGCCCTATTGTGCCAATAGACACATCATTTGATGTGATAGGTTTTGTATAAATAAGAGTAGATCCCCATTGCGGATGACACTCACTTGACATGTCATAATTTCAGAAGTTGAGGTCTGAAATTATGAGGACTGCAATTCACAGTTCTCTAGGAGCTAGGTTTCTTAGTCATAACAACACCCTATTGTGTGTTAAGTTTGGTGGTGGATGGTGGATATTCTCTTGGCAGTATAGCAAAGGATTGTTGGGTTATTCCCTTGACTGAGAAGGGTTTTCCCATGATACTTCTTGTGTTCTTTTGTGCATGGTTATTCTTGTGATCTTGGTTTACTGCAACTATTGTATTGTTTGCTGCAGTCATTGTTTATGGTTCAGGCAAAAATTAAATAAACTACATGCATGAGCTAAAAGCATAAAAAACTTAACAGATTGGAGTAGATCCCCACTCCACAAATTCTTAGTTGATAACAATGAAAACTATAGATTTCTCCTTGTTTTCTTGATGGAAAATGCTCACAATACCCTTAGAGCTCAATCCCTCTTAGCATTGTTTGCAAATGAGACATTAAAACCCAAAATCACATTTTAAAGTTGAAAAAAACGGATGGAAAAAAAATAGGGCGATAATTTCCATCACCTCACAATAATTTCTCAATTTATAGTGATAATTTCGATTAATGCGATAAATTCAATTTATCGAAATTATCACGATTAATTTAGGCGATATTATCCACGAGGTTGGTTTTGGCGATATTATCACAATAATTTCGATAATATATCGATAAGTGTAACACTGTTTCATTCATGGTGTTGGTGCTCAGAGCTTTAGTAAGTTTCTTGTAGATACCAACAATATTCAAATGTTCCAACATCTATTTTTCATACTCATGAACATTCATTACCACTATAGATTGTTTTTACCGCGCGGTGGTTGGTAGGGGCTAATTGGAAAACGTGTGGAAGAGTGGGATGAGGGAGGGGTGGGCGTGCAAAAGTGAGGGTGAAGGACTTATTGTGTGCATGTGCTTGTGCCACTAAAACATTCAGGAATCCCACATAAACTTTAGTTAGTAATCCAAAAAACAAAGAAGAGGCCATGATTATCAGCGCAATTCCAATGAATGAAAATGAGACAAAATTGAATTGAATTTATTTACTACCTTAGGGGTGTAACATGGAGGGTGGGTAGGAAAAAATATGTCGACTAGGCTATAACACCTATAAGATCCATCAATACATGTTCGCTTTGTTCAAGCAGAAGTGCTAGAAAACAATACTCCCTCCTTGATTGTGTCACCATTTCAACACAAAGGAATTTGCTCAAATTAATCGACCTGGGTTGCATATTGCAAAAAGAGAGACCTGCGCTCGAGAGACATTGAAATTACCTAAAAAATTAGGTCAATTAGTTTTTTGGCTAGCTCGGACAGGTACTTCCACATTGGCAGTGCCTAGCATACAGAGGTGCCCGAACGACGCTCTCTAGATCTTTAACTTTATAATTACATGTATAAAGTTATTGTGGATTTTATTTAATGACTAAAGTGACTTTTTTATAAATTTGAGTGACTTAAGTGATTTAAGTCATATCAATGAGAGATTAAGTCACAACCATCGATCTTAGGAAGACAAGATCTAATCTTGACCGTTGAGATCTTAGGGTTAGGGATTTGGTCATTAAGAGATTATAAAAAAATATATAAGGAGAGTGAGAGGCACACATTGTGTGAGGAGGTGAAAGTCACATACACAATGTGAGAGACTCACAAAGAGTTTGAGGGTGTGAGAGAGCACATAGGAGCAAAGATGGATTATTTGCTCATGAGCTTGTGACACAGTGAGCTGAGAGGAAGAGGGTGATTTGGCTAAGGAAGAGGACAAATTTACAACTAGAGGAAAGGTCGAAAAAGAAGCATGAAAAATAAGCTGAAAAAACTATGCGAAAAAGCAAGGCTGAAAAAGTTGGCCGATTTTTCTAGGTTGTAAGAAATTTATGAATTAGTTGCTGTAATTATTTTCTTCCTCTAAAGCCAATAAAATCCTCTCATTTACTGGTTTTTCCTTCGGGGTTTTTCCAGGGGCATTTCCCAGGAATATATGTGTTCAAATGTGTGTGTTGTTTATGATTTCGTTGTGCATTTAAATGGTTAAAACTCAATTGTAATTGTTTTGCATAGTTTACAGAATTTATATCAGCAGTAGATTAAATTCTGAGTTGTTAAATTATTGGCATGAAATTTCTGATTGCCCGGTTTCAAGAAATTAACATGGTATTAGAGTTGGGACTTTGAAGAGTGGCACTGAAGACATTGACACAAGGATTTGCAAGGATTGCAGGGGTTTTGCTCGGATAAATGAAGGGAGATGGAAAGAATGACATGAGCAAAATGAAATGCTTTGCATGTCATAAGACTAGCCACTATGCAAGCCAACGTCCAAACAAGAAGAATAGTAAGAAGGAGACACATGCATCAACATCAAATGAGATTGAGCCAAGTCAGTGCTCTTGGCATCAACATCAAATGAGATCGATGATTTCGCTTAGAAGTCTGAGAAGGAATTTTCTCTTGTGTCTTGTCGTTTAGGTAGTGATAATGCAGAGTTTGGGGAGATTAGAGCATGGGTTGTGAACAATAACTCATCTTTCCATATGACAGGAATGAGGTCGATGTTCCTTAGTGTTTCAGAATAGACTTAGACTATCATGTGGATTGTGGAACTAATACCATGCATGCAGTGAAGGGGGTTAGATGTGTGAGATTCCAACTAAAGTTAGGAGGATCTCTAGAGGTGGAAAAGGTGTTGTTTGTTTCAAAGATGAAGGTAAGATTGCTCTTAGTATCAACTTTGGAGGATGAGGGATATGGAGTTGTGTTCGAGAATGGACACGTGTTCATATACCTTGGACGTAGCAACAATGCTTGGTGTCAGACAAGGGAGGTTATACAGGTTACTGGGACAACTTGTGTGTGAATCCAAGGGGATTTTGGATTCAGGATCAGTGTTAGTGACAGGTGGTACTATCAGGAGTCTCGACTTGTATGAGATGACACAGTTGGATGCTCAGGAGTGTGCGGAAAATCCTAAGGGAATGGAGAAGAGGAATAGGTCTTCATCACATAATCCATTGCAATTGACAGGGAAGCTTCCTGGTTCAGAGGGAGCAACTATAACAATATATGGAGTGATGGGGTTGGAGACAGATCCAGGTGGAGGTTCTAGAAGTACCTTCCTTGCTAAAAGGGAGTGCTAGTTTTTGGGGTAGCTCGAATAGATACTTCTACATTGGTAGTGCCTAGCATGCAGAGGTGTCCAAGCGATGCTCTCTAGATCTTTAACTTTATAATTGCATTTATGTAATATGGATTTTATTTAATGACTAAAGTGATTTTTTTATAAAGTCAAGTGACTTAAGTTATTTAAGTCATCTCAATGAGAGATTAAGTCACAACCATCGATCTTAGGAAGGCAAGATCTAATCTTGACCGTTGAGATCTTAGGGTTAGGTATTTGGTCATTAAGAGATTATAAAAGCAGATCTAAGGAGAGTGAGGAGGTGAGAGAGTCACATACACAATGTGAGAGACTCACAAAGAGTGTGAAGGTGTGAGAGAACACATAGGAGCAAAGAGGGATTCTTTGCTCATGAGCTTGTGACATAGTGAGCTGAGAGGAAGAGGGTGATTTTGCTAAGGAAGAGGAAGAATTTGCAGCTAGAGGAAAGGCCAAAAAAGAAGCCAAAAAAACTATGCGAAAAAGCAGCTGAAAAGTTGTGCGAAAAAACAGGGCCAAAAAAGCAAGCTGATTTTTCTGAGCTGTAAGAAATTTCTGAATTGCTGTAATTACTTTCTTCCTCTGAAGCCAATAAAATCCTCTCATTTACTGGTTTTCCCTTCGAGGTATTTCAGGGGCATTGCCCAGAAATATTTGTGTTCAAATGTGTGTGTTGTTTATGACTCCGTTGTGCATTTTAATGGTTAAAACTCAGTGGTAATTTTTTTGCATAGTTTACAAAATTTTTAATAGCAGTAGATTAAATTCTCAGTTGTTAAATTATTGGCATAAAATTTTGGATTACTGGGTTTCAAGAAATTAACAAGGTTATGACCTCTAGCCATTGTCATATGAATTTACTCCCTTCCCACATTTTATTTGAGTGATTATAGCTTTTGTTGAATAAACATTAAGATTGCATATGCCTCCATATGCTTTTAAAACTTCATCACCAAGATTATAGATTTGGGAGAAAGCTATTTGACATTGTTCATCTACAAACTTTATTGCTCGATTAAACTGAGTCATAACACTAATCACAAGTTCAATTCTCGAAAAAAAAATCCATATATCAACCATTCAAAATGAGTGAATGACATATGTATTCCATGCAAAAACTTTTAGGCATATTTTCATAACATTGTCTTTTATTCTATTAATTAATTAAATTAGATGTATTTTTTTTTTATAAAGTTATTAGTGTAGGTGTTGTTATAGGACACATAGTTGTACATATAGACATCCTTACCTTAGAGACCAAAACTGAAGTATCTATTACCATGAAATGAATAATTTCAAATTTTATTATTAAGAATTTGATTAAGAAAGATGGTTGGGAAAATTAAAAAATCAAACAACTAGCTCTTTTATTAGTTGATCTTTTGCTTTTTTTTTAAGAACTGTTACATACAGAGGGTTGAACAAATATGAAATGGACCACAAATTTTAATATCAACTAATAATTTTGATTAAGGAACATGGTTGAAAAATTAAAAACCCAACAACTGATTTTTTATTCATTGAGCTTTGTTTTTTTAACACTGTTACATAAAGAGGGTTGAAAAACTCAAAAAAAAACAACAAATGGTTCTTTGATTTGTTGAACTTTTATCTTTTTTATAATAATGTTACATAAATTTATTTATTGTTTTGTTTAATGCTTTATGACAGTTTCTATGACTCTGAAAAAACATTGTCTTTTGCATAAAAGCTTTAATTTTGCATGGAATATATATATATATATATATATATATATATATATATATATATATATATATATATTGTGGACAGATATCTTATACTTGTTAGTTGATTTTACATATTTGTTACATTAAGACATGCTTTGAATCCGAGTGTGCTATATATGTTGTACAATAACATAATGTGGGTAATGTTGCTTACAACTCATTTAGATGATTGTTTTTCATGTTGATTGCCTATTACTTTTTATTTGTTAGTTTTTTTTTGTGTAAGATCATTGTTCTTTGCCACAGAAAAATGATTGCTTTTCAAAAACCAAAAATTGATCCATACTTTATTTGATGCCATGTGTTGTCTTCAAAGTCGCGGGGTTGCTCTTGGCAATGTTTGAAATTGAATATTGAACAAATATTAAATCTCATATCTCTAATTGTTGGTTTTTATACAATAGCTCTTCTTATGGCCCGTCTTTGCACCTTTTGGGACAATTACTAGTTAGCATGTTGCCCACTTTAGATATGAGGATGATTTTGACTCAATTCTCATGCTTGTAGTGAGCAAGATGAGCTTGGAAGAAGGAAAAAAATGTCAGAAAGGGTAAAATTAAACCATAGTAACCTCCGACTAAATCCAATGCAAGCCATAGTGAGATTGACCCTCAAATGATGTTAAATTTGAAGATGAAGAAAAAACCTTGTGCTTTGTGGCTCCATAGGGCCATTGGCGATCTTGAGAGGCCTGACAAGGCTCGAGAATATGGGGTGCTTATTCCTTCAAGACGAGCCTAAAAATTCCACATACATTCCTTTATCAACCATATGAATTGATCCTAGCTCTAACAACATAAAAAAACTGCTCAAAAGAAGCCTGAGAGAAATTTAAAATTTAATTAAAGGGGCATTCACAAAACCCCTTGTTTTTTTTCGAAATCAGAGGCATAACTCCTTAACCGCTCATCATATTGAAAAACTGTGAATTGCATTGTGTATTAGACTCAAACATCTTTCCAATGAGTGGTTGGACTCTTCATTTTGACCTTGAGAACCTACTTTTCATAATCCCTTAAGTTTAACAAGCCTTACCGACAAGAAATCATTAAAATGCATTTACCTACCTATGGGCATCATAATACAATTCCATTTGCTGCATTTGATTCATAGACCTTGAAAACCCCTAGGTAGACCCTTCCGACATTAAAATTGGCACTTTAACCTAACACCTAATTGTATGCTCAAAAGGATTTTTTGAATAGAAATGCAAGTTCTGCAAACCATAATGCTTTACCAAAATTAAGATTTATCTGCTTGTCATCAATCCATCTTATATAGGATTTTAAGATATTGAAAACATAGGTGAGATCATCTATCATTCAACCAATCTTAATTTACAAAAAGAGGCCAGTTGGCATCCCGTGCCCGTGCTTAACCAAAATTGCCAATTTTGTCAACTTGCCCAAAACTCGTTTTTAGGCTTGCTGATGATGGGGAATGATTGGTTGACCTTAGACGATGTAGGATAACATCATTTAAGGTAAGAACCATCATTATGCCTCAATTTTCCCACTTGTCCACCTTGACCCTCATTAGGTCATTAGGCCCTTGGAGAGGCACCAAATTAGTCAATAGTCAATCATGTAGTGCAACTATGCGAACGATGTTAGAATGAAATTGCGATATGGAATTCATCAAGATGACTAGCTTCACACCTCCATAATATCATCCTTTTTGCGATATGAAATTCATCAAAATGTCTAGCTTCACACCTCCATAATATCATACTTGCATTACGTGCATGCAGAAACACTTTCCTACTCTCATCAAGACTCGACTGGCACACAAACGCTAGAAAGTGCCCTCACATGGAAGTGTAATTTGATCATAAGGCATTCATGTTGAGGCACTTGATGATGGGGCTGCAATTGTGCTTGAATCAAGTCAAAGTTATTTCACTGAGCAAATCGTGAAGAAGAACCCAACTTACGATGGATTTAATATGAAACTAGCATGCGTGTAAGAAAATGTGCAACCATTTCTTCAATGATAACAATCCACTACCAATAAAACATAATGCAAAAAGATTGAAAAAAGAGAGCAAAATTCATGGACAAAACTCATCCTAAAGTTTAAAATAAGGTCATCCTAAAGTTTTAAAAACTCGAGATTTGTTGAGCCCCAACATATTGTTAAGAAACAATAAGCACAATCTGGGGATGGCTTTGCTCTGTGTTCATCATGGTTTCTTAGTAGCTATTACTTCTGGAACCATTGCAATTATACCCAATTACTTTATTGTTTCTTTTTTTAATTTCGAACTCATAAGACTCGGGGTTCTAAATCATATCCTGTCATGAACCTGCTTTTTAAAATACCCCGGAGGTATGGTTTGGCTGACACGGCCCTCGTGTCACCTCCAATCATGGTGCATAGTCAATGGGCCTCTAAACATCTAGCAAACCTTACAGAAATTATAATCATCCATACATTATGAGAATTACGAACATATGGGATTTCTGAAAACTTCATCTTGATTGGATTTTAATGTTCAAATCACATCTTATCGAGATTGGAATTTTCGAAGACATTGCATTTCGCCAAATAATCCACAACACGATTAAATTCTCAAGAATCTAAAACAAAGAAAATGATATAAGGTCTCAAGAGTGATGAAAGGGACAAAATAGTTCTCTAAAAGCTATAAATTGCTATCTTTTCTTGAGATGGTCTAATGCAATTCCTAGCTTTAAACCCAAATGCCAAACTAATATGAAAGCATCATGCCTGTATTTAATTTTTTGATCATTGGAATATCACCACAAGGAGTTAGTATTTCAGCAAATACCCCAACATTTTCATCATCAACAACAAGGTTTTTGAAGCCGAAATAAAAATGGCATATTGCCAAGAATAGGAATGAAAGGCAACTGTTGGATGGCAGCAACATTTATTTCTTCGCAGGTTCCTCTTTCTTTGGTAGGTACCTACGATAAAAAAAAATTAATCGGTCAAAAAGATCTGAAATATGAAAATACAAAGAAAACGTAAACTGTTGAAGCGACAGATTCTGACGAGTTTGTATATTCAATCTCTCTGTTGGCTAACTACAAAGCTCTCTTATTCCCAAACATAAGCCTAACAAAGGATTGCAGGAGAGAACACAATAAAAATAAACAAAGAAATTGGTAATTACACAAGTCAGAGATCTAATTCCAACAGAAGGTCTATTATCTAAAATTGAAGGTATACCGACCAGGAAGTTGTGGTCCTGTCGCAGCCACTAWAGTAGAGATAGTTCATTTCTTAACATAATTGGACCAACAACATATTAATAAAATATTAATTTACTAATTAAAAACAAACAGCTACAGAAGAAAACTGTCCAGACCAATACTCACTTAAAGGAGAAAATGAAGTACTAATAGCAGGCAATTTAATARAGAAAAACAAGGGGGCTATCTGATTAAGAGACAGTGCTATCTGATAAAAGGGACTTCAAGCTTGAAGTACTTGTTATCCCRTACCCTAGGGATAACTAAGTAGATCATGTCTCGAGGCCCACAGGTTCTAGAAATGGAGTGCCGAGAGMCAGATGACTTGAGCATAGCCCCAKAGGGCCCCTCTTTTCTTCAGTGCAGCCCATTTATCAGCAGCAGCAGTATCCATCCCACCAGCCTAGTCCTGAAGTAGCAATAAGTCTTTCTCCATGAGGTAATGAGTCCAGGTATCATGGTATGTGTCACTCTGATTCTTGAAGCACTTAAATATGTTGCATTGGATTCTCCTTCATTTCATAATGCTTGCTTGGAAATTATGCTCTTTAACTTGTTCATACCTGGAAGGGTGACATGATGCCCTAGTAAGTTGATTTTCCTTTAGGATGGGTTGCCACTGGGTGGGTCTATGAAAGGTCATCATCCATTCCCTCCATACTTGCCACTTTCCATTTTTATTCCTCTCATTTCCCCCCTACCTTTGTTCGGGCATTGGGATTTGCCACACTAAGAAGGGTTGTACCTTGCCTTGTGGGAAGAAGGGGATAAAGGCCCAGAGGGTAAAAGTAGTTGGCAAGAGTTAAAAGCCAAAAATGAAACCTTTGAGATGCTTCGCCCAGGGATTCTCGAGAAAGCAGTAAAAGGCTTCTCAGTAAGAAAAGGGAACCCATAAAATAAATAAACACTCAGGGTATTAGTTGGTGGATAGGAGGTCTCATCATGAGCCGACCTATTATGACCATGGGCATGTAGCGGTATGACACTACCATCTATTTGGTCACCAAACTAGGGTAGTGACTCTTGGTGGCATAGCCAAGAGAAAGGGGGTCTCATCATGAGCCAACCTTCTCATCTCCGTGAAATGTTTGTGGATAATGGTGTCACCTCTGGTCACCAAGCCAAGACAGTGTCCCTCAACTCTTACCTTGAAACATAAAAGAAAAAGATCAATGAAGCTAAGAATAAAAGGCAATGAATGGGCTAGAAAACAATGGCGTCCATGACAAGGTGCAACTTGCCCTCTACAAAGGCACCCATAGGTAAGATTTACATTTCCCTGTTATCACTACACCCCATGCCCAAACACTACCCCACGCCACCTCATACACTTACATGACCTGGATTGGTTCTTACCTGGGAAACACCCCAAACTTAAGGAGGATTAGTCCAATAGGACATCCTGAGACCTTCTCCAAAACTGACTTGTTAAATTGCATAACGTCTTTGAGAATTTGTCTGGGTAAAGGGGGGTTTGATGCACATGTTTGGGTAATTTAATTATTGGATGTGATTTACATATTATGATCCCTGTGACTTATGAACCCCTGGAGGTCGTACTTGTTGTTGCTGCAGGACCTTGCCTGGTGGACATGTACACATGGGGGAATGATTAGCTCGGACCTTCATGGGGTTAAAAGCCCCCAGATGGATACTGTAACCCCAGCTAGGGGCAAGAAGACATCATATATTTTCACCAGGAAGAAAGAAGGATGTCACCTTGGAGGCACCTTGGCAGACCTAGACCCAGGGGGATCTTGTTTTTCCACTTGGATGTTGACCTTTGAGAGCCCATGACCTCACCATCATGACCCTGGATGTCATCAAGAGCTAGGGTTTGCATTTTGAGGGAAGTTGTGAGCTAGTTGGGAGGCGTGGGCATCATCTAGGGCCTTTGGAGCCCAACATTCCACCTTAGGGGCTCAACGTCACCCTAGAAGGGCACGACGTCACCCTTGGAAGTGTTTTTAGATGCTAATTAATTTTATTTATGTTTAATTTGAATTTATTTGTAAATTGACTAGGTCGGCCTTTATTTGACCTGAAATTAATTAAAGGTCACCAGTTTTGTATAAATAAACAAAAAGTACATTCATTTTTACATCACAACTCCTCACACAAGAGGAGAGGTCTGAAATTTGCGCCCTGAAAGGGCTATTGGCTGAAATTGTGAGGTGTACTCTTGTATAAGGCTGATTATTTGCAAGTTGGACCAATCTTGGAATCTTTTATGCCATATGGTGATCTTGCATGGTATTTCATGATTATTCTTGGTGCAAGTAAGTAAAATCTGCATTTTTTGTCATCTATTGAATGGTTTATGTATGGTTTTATTTGCTCATACGAGATTATGAAATTGCATGATATGCTTAATGCTTGAAGTAAGTAACTTAAATTGCTACTTTCTTACTTTCTATTTGCCAAGCTTTTCATTGAATTGATCTAGTAACTAGTGAAACCCTAGAGCCCTAGTTTCCTAGCACTCTAAGGTTTTGACCTAGTTATCTTTGCCTAAGTTCTTATCCCATAAGAAGCCTAAGGAGAGCAAGGTGCTCGGGCCTAGAATTTACTACACCCTAGTATCTTGTTTTCTTGAGGAAAATGCATAGGGGGACTTAACTTACTACTTCTCCTATGCATTCCTCTTGGACTTTTGTGCACTATCAAAATTGATTTGCAGCCTTAGAAGAAGCCATCCACTTGACTCCATAAGCCCTAGAAGGCACTAGTACTAGCCTCTCTCTTATTGAAGGATTGATTAAACACTCAAACTCTCTTCCTTGAAGCTTTTGCTAACTTCTACTAACCCTAAACTAGACTAATTCATTAACTAACTTGCTTCTGTTGAAAATCACTGCTACAACCATACTAATTCATTCTAATTTGCTGCATTCACCTACATAACTTGCACCTAGCTCACTCTGAAATTGCTTGTGACAATTGCCAATCAATCTACTAGACAAATGCTAAGTTTACATGTTGTTTCCTTGCAATTTTGAGCACTAGAATTTGCTGCTGTTACAAAAGATTGCGACAGCCATCTAACTGCAGCAAATTCTCTGCATAAGTGACATTAAATGCTAGCTAGACATTGCCAAATTTGCTTGCGACAATTAATTATCATTCAGCCTAGTTAAAGCTACATTTTCTTGTCTTTTTCAAGCAATTTCAAGGCATATTTTTTGCGGCTATTACAAAATACTTATTGCTGTTGTAAATTGTTACATTGCTGCAACTTTATATCAGCTAGCCTATTTTTTGAAGGTTCATGGTCTTAAGAAACACTAACATCATATTTTGTACTTAAAAGCTGCCATATTTTCTTTGTTGTCTTGTTCTGGGTAGGTACACTCCATTTTTACTGTTGCTTCATCCCTTAAAGACCTTAAGAACCTTTTGGCTTGAGTGACCACTGAGAGGGGGATTTTCTTGCATCCTTTTCTTAGTCTTATCAGCACTTTAGGTCACTGGGGACGTCTCCCCTGGGGTAACTTTGATATACTCCTAAATAGAAAGGGGTTTCCTATTAAGGTGACAGTGATAGGTCACCCCCTGTTACGCCAATCTTGCATTCACTTGCCTTGGGCTTTGGGCAAGTACAAATTGTGCGATAAAAGTACTAATAGCAGGCAATTTAAGAGAGAAAAACAAGGAGGCTATCTGATTAAGACACAGTGCCATCTGATAAAAAAGACATCAAGCCTACCAAGGAACTTTACTTATTAATATCAATTCTGTTAAATTATCAACCAATTTGTTCATGAGAGGTGCCACTTGTCCTTCTCTCATGAAAACACCCGTCTTAGTGTGTGCATCATATTTTGAAGTCTTTTGACCTGGTTGTTTAATGTGAAAACTTGATGCTTCTTGGTTACATACTTTCCTTGCTTTTGTTGTTGTATGTTCATATGTGTGTCTTGCCCTTTTTTCATTAGTTCTAATTCACCTTTCTTGAGAGTGGAACTTTCAAGTTTCAACAACATATAATTTATAATGTTGTCCTTTCTAGTTAAATTCTATGAATTGTTCTTTGAGGTTGGTAGTCTAAGTGCTCAATTGCATCAACCATTTAGAACCTAACACCCTATCCATTTCGTCGAATAGTAGAGCATAGAATCCTATTTGTAGTTCCAATTCTTGTATTTGAACCAATATTTTATGACATCTTTCTACTCCCTTGACCTTTTGTCCATCAATGATTGTAATTGTGAGGTCCTTGATGGAGTACACAAAATGGTTTAGTAGCTTAGCGAAATTGATGTCTATATAGTTATGAGTACTGCCAAAATCTACAAGTATCATTACATTTGTATCTTTTATGATTCATTTAAGCTTCAAGGTCTTTAGTTGTAATATTACAAGTATCATTACATTTGTATTTTTTATGATTTCTCTAAGCTTCAAGGTCTTTAGTTGTAATATTTTCATCATGGTTGTAGGTGGAATTGTAGGTTTGTTTTTCTCTTTTCTTGGTTCCTGGATCTTATCAACCTTCCTTAGATGAGGTGAATATATTTTGTAGTTGGTTCTCATGTTTGTCCTTTTTGAGAAGTAGTTTCCTGTTGGGACATCCTATCTTCATTCTTATTTTGTGGTGTGCATGAAATTTGATGCTGATGATACTTTTGGTGGTGTTTCATCGTTGTTGGATTCTAAGTTGGCGCATTGGAGATCTTCAAACAATTAGGTGACATTCTACATGCTGGCCACATGGAGGAGGTTGCTTGCTTGGAGAACGCCTTGCATTGGAGGAGCAACGTTTGGCATTCAAGAGGAGGGCGTTGAGCACTAGACACTTGGGTAGCTTGGATGCTTTCATTATTTTCTTCTTGGAGTAAGGCACAAGGGTTTATGAGGAAACCCTAGGAGTAATTACGAAGAGGGAGGACGCCTTTGATGGAATATTCTTGTGAGATACTAGGGTTTACTCTAGCGAAGAAGGTGTTGGACATGATGATCATCATATCATCTCATTCTTGATCACTCTTGTGTTAGAGATGTGTCTAAGAGGAGCACGCTACTCTCTCTTTGTCTTAGATCTTCATCTTTGTACTTTCTCTCTCTTGTCTTGGAGGCACTAGGATTTCTTGGAGCATTTGGAGCATCTTGAATACTAGGGTTAGGGATTCATCCCTTGGGAACATTGGATCTAGGGTTTTGAGATTAAACCCTAGGTTATACTTGTTGAAGTAGAAAATAAGAGCTGTCTTGACAAGGAGGCTTGCTAGTTTTGATGCTAGTTTGTGGAGAATCTTTGGCGGAGCTAGGGTTTTCTTGGTTTTCCCTAGTTAGGGTTTTGGAGAGCTAGAGGATTGTACTAGCATTGGTATGAAGGTATGGTATGTACATGAACTTCATCTTCATACATATACATGAAGTTTTTAACTATCCAAAATTGTCTCTTGCAGATTTGATTTTCACCCATCTATTTCTTCATGGTTTGGTAATTTCCAACACTAGTTTGTCTTGCTGATTTGGCATAAGGTAAGGCTAAAATTGTTAACTGATTTAACATTAATATTGAAGAATATAGGGTAGATTTACCGTTGTAATTACAGCTTTCATAAAGTGAAATTCAGATCTGTTTTATGCATGATAAGATTGCCCTAGAGGGCTGAAACATGTTGGCACACTTTGGTATCTTTTCTCTTGGATTGCCTTCTTGGTTGGGGTTGTTAAGAGGGGAAATATTGTCCATTTTTGCTACTGTTTTATTTATATTTCATCACATCCCTAAAACTTAAAATTCACAGGGTTAAGATCCATGAAACCTCTAGAAAAGAGGTGAAATTTCTGTTTTGTATTAAAAGTCAAAGAACGCAGAAATTTCTACATGGTATCAGAGCTTTTGTGGCTGAGATCACTCTAGGTGTAAGAGGGAGTTGGTATTTCAGCTATGGTGTACCTAGGAGAGGTGTTTGACCTTGTTAAGGTTGTTGGGTGTGAAACCTTAGGTTGTTTGAGAGAAGCACTTGGACCCTTGGAGGGGTTATTCTTCTTCATATTGTAGATTTTTTAGGATGGATATGGCTATGGTGTCTTGCTTGTCTGCTAACATTATGTCTAGTGTTGGATGGTATGTGGATAGTGGAGCTTCAAGACATATGACATATGACAAGTCATTATTTTGCAGATTTTGGGAGCAAGTGGGAGGCATGAGTGTGGAGCTTGGTGCTGATGCTACTTATCCTGTGAGAGGAGTTGGCCCCATTTCCTTCCAGATGTTTTCAGGTGATGTTCAATTTGTTCCTAGTTTGAAGAAGAATCTTCTTTTTCTTTTATGACAAATGTAAAGTGGAGAGTTGCATTTGAGGGACAACATTGCACTATTAGTGATTGTAATCTACCTAGTTTGAGGACTTTGGCTAGAGGTGTGTGAGGGTGGAATTTATAGGTTGCTTGTTGATCCTATGGCACTTGTACATTTCAATGAGAGGCTGGATGAGCCTTCCAAAATTGAGGAGGCACATGTAGAGCATGCATGGTGGGATGCCATGGAGACAGGTTCAAACCTATTGTGGAATCTGGGATTGATTCTAGGCTTGCAATTGATGGGAGTGTTGTAGAGTACAAGGATAGAGTTGTTGGATTCTCTCGGGTAGAGGGAGTTGACTATGATGTTACTCTTGCTTTAATATTCTCTCAAAAGAGAGAGTTGACCTAGCTCATGTTATTGCTTTAGTCGCTCGCATTGGGCAATTTTCAGGTGCATGAGAGGGATTCTCATGCCGACATTTGATGATGACTCTTTTGTTGTTGTTCGTTTTTCCCTCAAGCTTGATATTTCAAGATTGATGAGTTGAGATGTATGTAGATTACATCTTATGCTTTGATGGATCTGATCCACTTGTTTTGGTCTTGTATGGTGATGTGATTATCTTTGTAGGATGTCACAAGTAGCTCTTGACATGGTCTCAGAGGATTTTGGCCTATGAAGATGATTTTACAGATGATGGAGTTTTATTGTTGATGTCTTCCTTGTTTTGGAGTGATTTTAGAGTTCACTGGGAAGCAATGATCTAGGGTTATGTTCCTTTAGTTTCACATATGGTCGTTGTTCTTTTGGAGTCCCTACCAGAGGGGAAGAGGGAGTAGCTTGGTTTGGTGGTGTAAACCAAGTTACCTTAATGTATCCTTCTTGCATGTTCACCATCTAGAGGCCAAGTTGTAGATTGCTTGGAGAGAGACACACCTTTGTGACCAGTTATTGCTTGGATGTTGAGGTGTGCAGACCTGTACTTGTGGGTGTAACTCTTGCAAAGTAGGTATAATGTTCTATCATGATGGAGGAGTATTCTTTTAGCTTTGTGGAGGCAATGGAGCTTCAAGTTCCAGTTTCAGAGGGAGTTGATGGTGTTCCAAAAAACACTTTCCTCGTATAGAGGAAGTGTTAGCTTTCAAGGTTACTCTGAAAGTGTTTACACCATGTTTGAGGGTGCTTCATGAGATTTGGAGCCCCTAGCAAAGGGGAAGAGGGAGTAGCTTGTTTTGGTGATGTAAACCAAGTTATCTTATTGTATTCTTCTTGCATGTTCACCATCTGGAGGTGGAGTTGCAGAGTGTTGGGAGAGAGACACATCTTTGTGAGCAGTGATTTCTTAGATGCTGAGGTGTGCGGA
Organism: Picea engelmannii; assembly: GCA_009831015.1. NCBI lineage: Eukaryota > Viridiplantae > Streptophyta > Pinopsida > Pinales > Pinaceae > Picea > Picea engelmannii. The sequence goes on along the minus strand of ML790532.1, from coordinate 245,051 downwards.
CCTATACTTGTGGGTGTGACTTTTTTTGTTTGTGAAAAATACATCTTATATTTACAAAAAGTAGAAGGGTATATACAATGAACCTCATAACCTTTTCCACATGGCAACTAATGCATAAATAAAATCAGAGGATGCTAAATGATCTAAAGATTGAGCATCTTTGATAAGAAGAGCACCCCTGGCCAATATTTAGGTAGGATACGTGGGTGTGACTCTTGCAGAGTAGGTATAATGTTCTATCATGATGGAGGAATATTCTTTTAGATTTGTGGAGGCATATTGGAGTTTCAAGTTGTATTTTAGAGGGAGTTGATGGGTGGTACATAAAACACCTTCCTCATAAAGAGGGAGTGTTAGCTTCCCGGGTTACTCTGAAAGTGTTTACACCATGTTTAAGGGTGCTTCATGAGATTTGGGGTACATGGTGTATGATTAGCCCTTGGATGGTCTATGATAGATGTTATCCCCCACTTTTAGGGATAACTAGGAGATCATGTCTCGAGGTCCACAGGTCCTAGACATGGAGTACCGAGAG
>ML790532.1:88937-113401 GCA_009831015.1 Picea engelmannii | reverse complement strand
CTACATCCAGAAGGATGCAATTATATCTCTGCAATACTAATTTCTTACAGCCTTGTTCATTTCTAAAGACTTGCTCTTTCAATCTTGAGTTAAACTAGTCATTGCTAGCTTGTCTCTTGCAAATCTTAACTAGACTTTTAGCAACTTTGTTTGCAATCTTTGTTGTTGATATATATTACTATTTATTGCTGAAATTAGGGACAACAAGCTTAACTTGCTTGTCCAACATATTATTGGGCTTGTATCTTTGTTTTCCTTGTGTCTCGGGCAGGTACAATCACTCCTTGGCAGGTCTTCTATACAGTGGCACATCTTCTACCATCTACGAGACTCTTTTCAAGCCCTTCTTACCTTCCATCATTGACCTATAGGGGGACTCTTCATCATCTCTTCAGTTTCCATCTCATTTCCCCCGGGGTCACCGAGATTCCCCCCTTGAGGTGATTACTTCATCTCTAAAGTCATGTGAATACCTATCTAAGGTGACAATGGGTAGGTGTTCTCTTAGTTGTCGCCATATTGTGGTTTGGGTCGGGCTTTGCCCAACCTACAACTTGTGCGATAACAGGGTGGTCTGAACCCTTTCACAATTCGACACTTCTACTCGACTCTTCATCACTCATATCATCTCATATCGTTAATTCCGACAACTTCAAGAACAAAGAATTCTGCGAAGACATTACAAGCGAGAGTAAATACGTAAATCCTTTTCATCAATATGCTTTGAGGACAAAGCATTTCTAAAGAGGAAGGCAATATTATGAACATAAATAATATAAATATCATTAAACAATAATTAATAAGTAATAATTAGTAATAATGAAAGGAATGTCTCAAAGGACACGACTCTTAATGAAAGAGCACTCCCACTTAGATATATATATTCAGGGCCCTCATTGTAATCTATCAGATCACTTGTATATTTTATCAATTACAATTATCCTTATGGATCTCTCTATTTTATCCTACTTAAATTGGATATTTTTATAGTTATCAAACAAGTTTGTTTGTAACACAAACTCAAGCTATCCACCTCGTGATGATCATCATGCGCCACTTCACCCCATAACTCATGCATGCATCCTGTTAATTGAAGATACTCTGAGTTTAAACTCAAGATGAAGAGAGACAAAAGGTGGGCACCCCTAGTGAGGTGAGAGAAGGATGGTGAGCGCTCTAGTTAACTCAACTAATGCACCTTATAAACTCCTCCATGTACCAACACACCTTCTAACTCAAGCATGCACTCTATTGACTTAGACATGATCTTAGTCAACTCTGGTACATGCCACATCACCCCAATCTCATGTAGGCACCTCGGTTCTACCACTTGTCACTGTTGGAAGCTGCCACATGTCACCTCCAAAAACTACCACATGTCACCTCATGAAAATGCCAAATGTCACCTATGTAAGGTTGCCACGTGGCATACTGCTAAAAATAGAAAGCACTTGCATGTCAATGAAATTATGCTCATCGGACTCGATTTTTTTGCAAGGAATATGAATATGTGTTCAGATTCGACATGCAAGACTCTAAATTGGGGTTGTTGTAACTTGTACGAAGTGTCATGCATGTAATCCTGATGAAACTCTTTGGAATCCTCGGCTCACAAGGATTCTGAATATACCATCAAAACGGCCATGCAAACCTCTGAACTCTATCTCCTCAAAAGTAGGAGAACTGCTAAAAATAGACATCTTTGACCAATCTCCTGAAAAAACGTGCATACTTTGTCTCTAAAGCAAGAAAACATCACTTAACCAATCTTGTATTTGAACTCAATGGGAACCATCTTTGGCTCATACAAACTATCTTTGAAAAACTATCTGAATGCCAACAAAATAGAACATGATGGCCCCTAACCCTCAGGATTTACAAGCGAGAAAATCCAAGGGTTAACAACACCCCACCAAGGGAAACATCAAAATGGTGAAGAAAATGATGGAAAATGTCACCAAGGGCGTGATCATTGAATCTTGTGCTTTGAATATGCTTATGCTCGTTGCTCTGACACTACCAAGTGACCATGGGATCCTCCTGCAAAACCCCCCATGCAACATATGTGGTAATAGTGACTCCACATGGCGACATGTGCTATGGCAAAAGGACATGAGGACTCTAGAATATTTGATAACACCTGTAAACACCTCAACATGGAATTGATAAATTACATGATAAAGACATGAGGCTCTCATCCTGAGAATCCATATGACAAAACCATTTGAGTTGCATGATGTCAAAAATAGATCCAAAAGCAAGCATGGAGTGAGATTTCTACATGAAAATTCTAGGTATCTCCATGGAGTGAGATTTCTAGAATTTTAGGTAGCTTCATGGATCCAAAAGCAAGCATATAGAATTTAGGTAGCTCCATGGATCCAAAAGAAAACATGTAGAATTTTAGGTAGCTCCATGGATCCAAAAGCGAGCATGTAGCATGTAGAAATATCACTCCATGCTTAGGTATCTCCATGGATCCGAAAGCAAGCATGTAGAATTTTCATGTATCTCCATGTATCACCATGTACCTAAACATTTCTCAAATGACAACTTCTCCAACGAAAACTTTCTCATTTGCAGTCTGTAGGATGGACCCAACAACAACTACAAATTTGCTACATCTTTCAACCGCCATTTCAACCTACTAAAAACCATCATGCTTTTCAAGAATCCCTTCACTTCACATCATATTTTAAAATGAAAAATTACATGCCCTCATTCTATGGATACAAAGAATACAAGATATTTCTCCTCAAAACCCAAAACCGGAAAACAAACACCAATAGATGTATATGTTATCCTTCGCCAATCCAACCAAGACCAATTACTTGAGGCTCTTTATACTGGAGACAACAATCCACTTAAATAGGCTTCCTTCACATCAATAATGTTACCCCCTGACATCTAGGGGTAACTAGAGAAGAATTTTCTCCTGTGATCCTTACTATAGATAGCAGTTCCATAGACGAGATCCATGGTTCTCCACAGACAATTGACCAGAGATGCTTCCCACATTTTGCTCATGTCACTCACATTTGATGATTATGGTGCTTGAGATCGGGGGACGATTTCATTGCTTATTCAGGAGGACTCAAACCCTCACGAGATTCTTCAGGTATCCGGATCAGAAATGCTTAGCCTTATATATACAGGAGGCTTTCAGGCTCCGGGCCCATACTCTTCAGCCTCCTACGAGACCAGATCTTATTCGATGGATCACCTCCTTCTCCACTGTGCTACCCTCTAGAAGGGGCACTAAGAGACAGACCGACATCAGCGCAACCCTGGACTCCAAATCAGTGCGAATCCGTGAAACCTTACCTCGTCCCACCAGATTTCAACGACATAACCAAACCAAATCCCTTCCTAGGAGACAAAAGAGATCTCCTAGACCTCGTCGGTGCACTACCTCTACCAGTCAATAGCACAACGGAAATCCAAGCAACCTACTAGCTCCCCCTTGGGACACCCTACTACACTATGCTTCCTTCAATCGGCCTCAGATGGTAGGAGAGATGGTTCCACTCCAGGACAGACCCATTTCCTTTCTTCTTATTCTTCTGGCTCCTCTTGTCCTTATATCTTCACCTACGAAACATTTCATCATCAGAGAAGGTCTCTGAGCTCGAGGTCGATGGTTCTTCATGCCTCGAAGTTGATCTCACTCTCTACCTTATTGCAGTTTACTTTAAGCATTGTGCCTTTTATAGGAGACCTTTTGGTACTCCCGCATTGTATTGACACCATTGTACTCAGTAGTCCCTTTGACCTACTTTTGTGGTCATTAGTCGGACATTAATAAAATTATCTTATCTTACCTTATCTTATTTCATTGTTTCACATTAAGTGTTAATGCCTTATGTATTCATCATGACAGTAGTGACCATTGGTTAAGTCGGATAATGGATCATGATACTCTAAATTTGTACCTTTTTGCCTTGTTTCACCTTGGTGCTCATCATCATCTTCTAGATAAGTGTTGTCACTCTTGGGTAGAGTTGTACTACTGGGGGGATTTGAGAGGTGTAGCGTGTCTATATCCTAAACCATACTTAATATTTTCCATCCTTCCTGATTTCCATTGTCCCGCTCTTGGGTTGGTTGGCATATGTCACACATAGGTTCATGCTTCATACTCCCATGAGAAGGACTTTGAATGCTTGAGGTGCATGCCACTAGATTTAAAAAAAAAAAAAAGCAAAATGAAAAGAAAAGAAATGTCAAAAACCAAAGGAAACAAAGCATGAGCAATGCCCCCTCGATATGAGGCCATAACCCCAAGTCTTATGCAATGAATGCATATCTGAAAGGGACTAAGTAAAACCAAAATAAAAGTCAAAAGCCAAATGAGGTTCAATGGACAAAGAAAAATGGAAATAAGGGGTGGAAAGACACAGTTTCAAGGAAAGGCCAACTCAATGCATAAGCGCTCCCTCATTCCAAAGGCACTCATGTGGATGAATATCTTACATAACCTCACATGACTATGCACTACAACTCATGAAGTTAGCCCCCAAACCATACCATCTATTACTACACATGCTCCTTGATAGGTTTCTTGGGAAATACTTCTCTTCTTGGGCACTCAGACATGTAATAGGGCTAATGATGACCCTCCCAGAACTAAACTTGGCAAATTGTATGAATTTTATGAGTTATTGTGAAGCTTGAAGATGATGCTTCATGTGATCTACCTAATGGAATTTACATTTGACATGACTCACTTTTTATGTTGCATTGGACTTGTGTGCATGCCTTTCGATTGATGACTATTTTGGGTCATTTGCACCTACTTTGGATGATGTGCATGGCATGGATGTGACTTGGATTAGCCTCGTCCCTTTGGAGGGCATTGTGGAGGTCGTCCCATTTCTTTTGGAGGGCATTGGGCTATTTTTGAGGTCATTGCACCCTTTGGGAGAGGACGTTGCACCTCCTTGATGAAATGTTGCACCATTTGGAGGGAACGTTTCATTTTTTAGAACATTTCACACCCCTTCACATGATTTTTGAGTGAGTCGTCTACTCTTGGGAGCCCACACATGCCACACGTGGGAGATCATGCATATGAGGAGGACAACTTGACATTTGAGGAGGTTTACTTCATCTTGGGAAGAGGGTCTTTTGACTTATTCACTCATGTATCATGGATATTTTATGTATTTTTACCTTATCTCTCATATAAATAGAGAAGCACTTCTCATTTGCGATTCATTGATAGAACTTGTGGTGAACATTACTTGTCTACTTCTCTTCTATATTTGCTATGGATGGATAACTAGAGTGACTTCTTGAGGATGATGTCTTGTGGATTGCTTTACAATTTTCATGGATGCTCTTGACTACGGTTTTGAAGATGAATCGATTTCTTAAGTGATCTAACTTGATCTTATAAATGTTTTTTATGAATGATTTTAAGTGTAGTTGTACTTCTCTAGTGGTGGTGATGCACTCTCTATGTCTTTCTTGAACAAGTCCCTTCTTCATAACTCTTGGAAGAATACTAGGGGAGTATCTTCTCTTGAACTATCTTGGAATTTGTAAGGAACTGGGTTAATTTGTTAGGGTTTGTAGTAGACAACCCTAACTATGACCCTAGTTCTACTTACACTTTCTCAAGGGAGTCTTTAGTTGGCCCCATATGCCCGAAAAAAAATATTAGGCACTAGTCTTCTCCCATCTAGTTCACTTTTTATTTATGTTTTAGGGTAAATCTAGGGTTTTATAACAACTTATATTCATTTTTCAACCATCTTAAAACCTAGACATCTTGATTTTTGTGCATGTACTTAACCTAAAAATCATTTTATTTCCATAAATAGTCTTGATGATTTATATTACAGCCAATTTAGGGCTGGACGTCTTGGTATTCTTGGCTGTTAAATACATTTCAATTTTCAAAATTAGCTAGTTGTATAAACCTTAGTTTTATCCATTTCTTTAGCCCTAATTTCTATTTGTTTACAACCTGTTTAAAGGGCCAAAGCTGATTGCTATTATGACTTGTCTATTGCTGCGATTTTTCCATCTTCTATACAATTTTTGCAACAGCCATCATTAATTTTCAGATTTGCATTGTTTGGGGATAATTTTACATTGGATAGTAACTTGATAAACCCTCTAAAGAACCCTAAAAGCACATGAAACTCAAATCTGGAATTTACCTTGAGTAACCACCTATTCCATACTTTTCTATTATATCTTATTGGTGGTGAATTGAGTAACTATATAGGTGATCCCATCTTTCCATAGGAACCCTAAAGGCTACTAGGGAAGTCTCCCTTGTGTTGGATCCACACTTCATTAAAACGAGGGAAGTTGTTGCCTAGGTGACATTGGCAACACTTCTAATGTTCCACTCATCTTTGTACCTTGTGAAGACTTTGGACTAATGTGAAAGATTGTGTGATAACAAATGCCATGGGCTAAAACCATGTGCCACCTTAAACTACCTATGGTAAACCCACCCTAATTCTTAGGCGTATCATCCGCTGCAAGCAGACGGTTCCACAGCCCATTATTCATGCAGAGTTTGGTGTCCACCCATTCCGCCTTGAGGTCATTTTCCAATTGGTCTCTTTCCTTCATAGAGTTAGATCTTTTAGAGACTCTACCATCGGGAGAGAGAGAGGTACCCCTACTTCGCTCTTTTCTCCTCGGAGACTCTTGCTTCGAATCCCCCCTCAAGTCGTGCATGCGGTTAGTTCGCAAAGATGTCTCGGCTTCTCCAATCGATGACTATCTCCCCTGAGCACCTTCTTCTGTTTAGTTTCTCCCTTGATGCACCACGCCATCTCTTACTAACTAGATAGGTACTGAATTGGGCTATCGAAGAGGACATCTACATACTATACATCCAAGTCACTTGAGCCTCACCTCCGACGAGCCTAGGATCGAGCACTTTTTGGAGTTGTGGGATGGCATCGTCGTTCGCCCCCCTTATACATGCAGGGATTGGATGCACTCACTCAGGATCCCATTGGGATAGCTTTGGGTCGTATCTCATTGACTCTGAATTGAGACGGGATACCATATACCATGGTCTGATAGGATCTGCCAGATGTGCCACTTACAGGAACCGAAGACAGAGATGCACCTTATCTTTAGGTGTCCCATATACTACGAGATCAAAGGACATTGCCATTGCCTCTATAGAGACTCGGGGGGCTCCCTCTCTACTTTCTTCCAGTACCAAGATCAGAGATTCCTAGCCCTCTTCATCAAGGAGATTTTCAGCCACAGATCTCAGTTCCTACACACCATGCCCAGCCTTGGGATGACCAGGAAGACCACCTCCTACTTTCATGTTGATCCATCAAATCGGAGAAACAAACAACAGGCAGAGTCCTAGAGTGCACCAGATAGTATATCGGTGAGACCTCATGTCTCTCCTTAGCCTCCCCCCTCTGGGAGACAGATCATTATCATCGAGATCGGTTCGGAGGTGATGAACTATAAATCAGTCCATACATCCTTAAAGAATTGGAGTGATTAGCTTCAGACGAATCCAGAATAGGGTACCTCCCGTCTGTCAGACTACCTCCCATATTCAGATGAGCTGTCAAAGATCTATCCAGTTTTTTCTTTCTTTTGGCCTTGGATGCTAGGAGTATCCCCTGCTCCTACATCCCTCCCAGGATCATACAACCGGACCCCCCGATAGTCCCTGAGGACTCTGACAGCCAGCCAATGCCCAGTTCGCCCCCCTTGCCCTCAGCCATCAGACCTAGGAGACCTTGATAGCCTCATCGTCAGTCCTCTCTCTCTTTCTCTCTCTTGACAAAATTTTGAGTTGTCCACTTCTCTTGGACATACTTATATCTTGGATCATTGTACTTTTGTCACGACCATATACATTCTGAGGTCGTACTACTGTATGCTTCTTTATTTATGCTATTTTTGGCATTATCTAGGAGCTGCGCTTGGACTCCCATATTGTACTCATACTTGTTGTAGTATTCAGTCCCATTGACCTAATTTTGTGGTCATTCGTTGGACATTAATAAAATTATTTTATCTTATCTTATCTTATCAATCCCCCCTTAAACTTGAATACCTATCCCCCTTTAAACTTGACTCCGAATAAAAAAAAAACATATCCCCTCTCTAAGTTTATCCAGGAATTCAGGATTATTACAACATACCCCCTTAGTTCTATCACCTAGCTCTATAAGACGCAAATAGCCCACTTCAAGACCATGCACCAGTGAATACCAAATTTAGGTAACCTTTACAACAATATTCAACTTTGACCATTGCTCTCACTATCCATCTTCACCTAGGATGTCATTGTTGTGCCTCGTGAATCCTGGCTCGCATGGCACTAGAACCCATTCCATCCATCCACCACAATCTAATTTCACAAGCAACAACAACATCAGCAAAAATGCTCACGTCATCACAACTACACCAAGAGGTCTCCTCATGAGCAAAGAAAATAAATTCTCAACACGCTTGAACATTGTTGCACACACTCTCCACTTTCATAAAAGAATCTCATCTTCCATGCAAGTCAAAGATGACAGGTAAACTTCCACAAAGAACATGGTCTTGCATCAATCCAAGCACAGGGCCCCCACTCTAGCCACCACTTATTTTTCTCATGGGAATAACCTCTATGTATCTAATTGTCATGGAAGCTCCTCGTCTCCTTCCAGGTAATACAAACACATACAGTGGGTGATAGAAAGAAGAAATTCATTACACATTCACCAAGAAAAATGCCCTTTCAGTGGATGTGAATAGACATGTCACCCACAAGCTTGAACAACTCAAATATGCATTGATTTTGCTCTCGATCAACATGCACTGACTTCATCTAGCATCTCTGAATTTCTAACAACATACTTGACTATGGCAGGGACAAAGAAAAACGCTCTCACTCGACATGAAGTGTGTATGCTACATTTCTCTATCCTTTACCAATACATTTGAACTGTTTGTCACTCACTCTTCTAACAGTTTCTGCAGGCATCAAGATAGCAACACCACAACTAGAAGATCGCTACATCCAATCTACTCCAATGAGCTCATCTCGATCTGAGGCTCTTGTCATTGACCATATCGCAAATTTCAATGTTCATTGCCTAGTGTGGACCCATCAACAAATCACTTGTGGCCCTCTCCACAAGAGAACTTTCCATATCTCTTCTATGAGTTACATAGATAATGTTGAGATTTGGGTACCTTGGAAAGTGGTCCCCTTGTGGTTGTGGGTCGCTAACCACAAGAGGGAAATATTTGACCCATTGTGCCTTATACTTTATGTCTAATTTCACTTTGACATTTTCCTAAATCAAAAGGGTGAAATTTGTCACTTGAGGCAAAAGTGACTATTAATTAACTTTGTGGGTGAATTGGGGGACATAAAGTGAGCTATGGAAACTTAACCCAAAGTGGGTTTTGAGTTGAGATTATTTTTGAGAGATCTCAACCATTGATTAGGGATGGCTTGGGATGATCCTAGCCATCTACTTTTTAGGTTTCCTTATGATTCCTTAAGAAGGGCACATCGGGCATTTGGAGGCTCATTCATTTGTATATTCACCAAGAGAGTTGGAGAAGGGAAAGAGAATGGGAATGGAAGCATTGAGAGAGAGAAGCTTGGGCGCCTCCATCCATGGAGGGCTCATGGAGGCCTAGGCCCTTATTATTTGTTGGTGTTGGTTATTGCTTGGAGGAGGACACACCACTAGCATGCACTAGAAGGACTTGTGCTATCTCAGATCTGTTTGGCTCATGTTGGAGGATACACACAACTAGGTGTTTGTGTGGAAGGGATTCTTCATTGGACCAAGGAGGAAGGAGGGTGCATCACTTTAGTGGATAGAGCAACAAGGGAAGAGGACCCACTAAGCTTGGGTGCATTTCTCTTCTTGGAACTCCAAAGCTTCTCGTGAGGAGTTGCTATTGTATCAGCTTCCATTGTATTAGCTTACTTGTTGTATTCACTACTTGAGATCATCATTATATATACTTTCATTCCAAACTGGTTTTCCCCTGGGGGGTTTTATCCAGGGTCATGTTGACCAAAAATACTTGTGTTCATTTCATGCATGCTTAGAGTATAGATCAGCTTGTTAGAATTGTAAAGATCAAGAGGAGTGGTATTTGTTTTGAGTATATTGCATGTGCTAACATTGGGGTATGAAAACGCTTGCAAGGGCACCTCAAACAAGCACTTAACCATAAAAATTATGAGCAGAAAGTTACTTGACTGTTTGCTGTCCTAAAACAGCAGCAAAGGACAGTCTTGGAGATTGAAACTTAGAGCCAAATTTCAGTTCAAGGACAGACCTGTTTTGGCAGCCTCATAGTACCTCAAATTTCTTTAGATAATGCACGGAATCAATACTACCTAAAACAAATGCACTCCAACATGTTAAGAATCTGTCCAAGTCAACACTTGCAGACAAACACCAACAGGATAAACTCCTTCATTCATGTCTCCATCCGCTTGGGTTCTCACACAAGCTGCCCCAAAAGTCACCAAAAACACAAAAAGGATTTAGGGTGAATATATTCCAGGAGAAGAGTGTCATGATCCATCAATGGTCTCTCTCCAGCACCTCTTCCAGTATGGGCTCACCCATTGTGCATATACAAAGGAGTCGTTGTATACCTAAAAACAATATGGAAATGTCCTACAAATTTGATACCCCACAAGCAACCTTCCACGTGCACAACCTGAAATGCCACTTCCACGTGCACAACCTGAAATGCCACTAACAATTCGACAAACAAATTTCTACCACAACAAGAACTCCTTGTGACTTGCTCTATAATCAAATGCCTCCACAAACTATGCATCACATGAAGCATTAGTGAAGATGTCTAGAAATTCATTTGTACCTAGTAGGATACCCTTTAGATCTCTCACCTAGGCCAATTTCTCCACCTACATTGCTTGCCAAGAGGCCACTGTTGTCCTTGGAAAAGGATGAAATTCCATGGCCCCAAAAACCCCAAGTTCAACTCTCCTCTTGTACAAGATCAAGAAACCTAAGTTTGAAGTTTGAACACCTTGACACCATAGTCATCCCGTTGATGCCAATCGACAATGAGCTCTGATACCATGTTAAAATTATTGGAGATCCAAAGAAACATAGGGACAAGCATTCACATAACAAAGAATACAAGATATTTCTCCTTGAAACCCAAAACCGAAAAACTAGCATCAATAGATATATCTATTATCCTTGGCCAGTCCAGCCAAGACCAACTAGTTGAGGCTATTTACAATGGAGACAATAAGTCACTTAAATAGTCTTCCTTCACATGAATATCATGGGCTAAAACCACGTGCCACCTTAAACTACCTACAGTAAACCTACCCTTTGCTCGAGTTAAGATTAACCTAACATAATAAACATCTTTATCTATTACCTTCTTACCTCCATGAATACCATGGGCTAAAACCATGTGTCATCTTAAACTGCCTACAGTAAACCTACCCTTTGCCTGAGCCAAGATTAACCTAACATAATAAACATCTTTATTTGTTACCTTCTTACCTCTTAGCCGAAGTAGGACATTCCCTATCCCGTAACCCTGTGTTCTTCTCCACCACTCAACACGACAAAATCAAATTGTGATTCATCATCCACTACAAAATCAGCATACCAATCAATTTTGTTAATAAAATGTCTAAATGCTTCTAAATCAATATACCAATCATCCTTACCACTCTTTCAATCCTTGTTTTCGTCCATGAACAGATATAATTCTTCCTCCTCCTTGCATTCAACCAGATTAACATGTTTCTTTCCAGATTTATCATCAAAAAAAATGATCTTGGTTGTGTTTTTTTATCCCACAACTGCTTCCTACAAACTCTGCTTATATGGCCTAACTTGCAATAAAAGCATTTAATAAAATTTCCATATTTAGCTAACTCAAAAGATCTATTTCCATCTTTTTCTTCTCTCTGTTTGCTGCCTTTGCTCTTAAACTTTGTTGCAAGTGCCATCTCAGAAGCCTCATTCCCACAACTACTCTCAAATTGTTTTTCCATCTATTTTGTTGCAACAACTTAATGCTCAACTTCTCTGCTCAAGTGTCACGATCTTCTTCTTCCATTTTCCTTTCAATTGATCTCTAATATCAATTAAATTTTCACGAGGTAAACTTTTCAAAGTTATAACCACCATATCTTCTTCTTCCATTTTCAACTGCTCATTTGATTGTTATCAAATGATCTTGCAATGTGTCAAACACCGAAATTATCTTATTTTAAGGAATAACACTCTACATTTGTTTGAGGTTTCATGCATATCATTCAGAGGTTTCCAAATGGTGGACGCATCATCTTCCTATTGAACCTCATATAAATTATCATTTCATTCAGAGGTTTCCAAATGGTGGACGCATCATTTCTCTATTGAACCTCAGATAAATTATCATCTGTAACCGAGAGCTTAATCAACATAACCGCCTCTCAATTCCTTTAATCAAACTTATTTTGATTATTTCCTGCAAACACCTGTACTCGTAGATTGCCAACATCTTTTGTTTCCAAGTTGACTATTATTTTTTTTCGGTTCGCGTCCAACATAATATGAGCAAAGATTGAAAAACTCTCTATTTCACTGTTATACTCAATCCCCTTTGTATCAAGGGAAATAAAACCTACTTTGTAATGACAATGACCGAAACCAATATCAATGTTTAATTTTTGAGCAAAAATTAATTTCTTTCTACCGATTTCAAATTCAAATACTCTGTCTATCAATTTTTGTAAGTGCTCATAGAGAAATTTCAGATTTTCAAATAATTTCAGACTAACAGATAACGAATTATGTCGTTTTCCTGTTCGAATCGACAGAGACTTCTTCCGTTGTATAGTCTACTTCTTGCAAATGGCTCACACGTGCCGACTATGCACGGCGGCTACACTCAGCAGAGATGGCGGCTACTTCAGCTGGGTGTCTCACCCTTTTGCAAATTTCTGGACCCCTTCCTCTCTAATGCGAGTCGATTCTACTGGCGATCACGTCAGCTTTGTGGTCGGCTGGCTTTCTCTTTTCTTTATCGTGACCCAATTCCAATTCTAATACGGCAGCTCCTTGAGGTGGGCCGCTATCTCTTCCCAAACTTTTCAAGAAAAAGGGAGAAAACCTTTTTTTTATTATTCATTAAAAATAATTCCCCAACAAAATTTTGAAAAATAAATTAATAAATTTATCTATTTTAAGCATAACTTGCTTTATGTTTTTACCTAATGTATGTTAATCTTAATGTCTTAATTCATTTAATATAATTTTTAAACTTATAATACTAATTTCAAAACTAAACATGATTTTGACCTTCTAATAATTTCAAAACTAAACATGATTTTGACCTTCTAGAAAAAATTAACAATTAAGAAAAAAAATTAACCCACATTATATGACAAATTGCCCCCATCAAATTCCATCCCTATCTGAACCAGTCACCCACTTCTCCTTGCTTCAACTCCTTTGAGCCCTTCATAAACATGAAAATATAGTAAAAAAACACTTACATCATAAAGTTATTTATGTGTGTTGTATATCTTAGGAAAGTATAAACTCTAAAGCATAAGCTCTAAATTTAAATTTTAAATGATTTAATTAATTATTAAGTTATTATTATATCACTTTATTAAACATATTAAGATTTTATTATAAAAACAGTTAAGATTACTTAAATTTAAACATGATTATGATTATTATTAATGATAATTTTAAACATTATATTTAAAAAAAAAGTTAGCCCATTACTTAAGTTTAAATATGATCATTATTAATGATGATTTTTAACATTATACTCTTAATAAAATAAGTAAAGTGTATTAATGATGATTTTTAACATTATATTCTTAATAAAATAAGTGAAGTGTTTGGTAAATTTATTCTTAATAATGTGTAGGTTATACTTCTTAACAAAATAGTGTAGCTAAAATGAATAATTGAATTTTGTTTGAAATGATTTGTTGTATGTTTTATTATAAATGTTGGAATGTTGAAATTGTAATTATGGTCGTTATTCATAATGTGAAAAGTACTTTAGTATAAATATATATAATAAATAAGTAGTTATTTATTATCCAAGGGACGCATTTTTTCATGGATGGTCACCATATATTCTATATATGTAAAACATTCATCGTTGTAATAACATCATTCAAATATACAATATCATCTCATTTAGAAAAATCAACGTGGTATTAGAGGGGGACTAGGTTTGACTCCCTCATGGGAGGGCCCAGGAAAATAAGAGAGATAGCTTGAGTCTTGTGTGAAGATTTCTATCTCATATAAAAATCAACACTAAGAAGGTAAACTAAAATCCTAGTGATACTCTATGCGTGATTTATGCAAATGGAAGAAAAAGTGGCTTGGAGAAGCCTATGGATTGATTCTTTGAAAGATGTGGTTTGAGGATATTTGTAATGTTCATATTGCAAAKTGYGTCGCGTGACAGTCACGACACTGAAAWTTACGAGATCTTCCCATTCATTTGAYTTTGAGAATTTTAAAAGGGTGAAAACAAGGCCTTCAGATTTTTAAAAGGAAAACAAACCTGGTACAARCAGATACCTACCTATGAAAGTAAGTAGGCTCGGCRTTTATAGCATCCTGGGAAGAACAAAAATCAATTTTMTTTTCAGAAACTGACATGGCCTGCAATTGAAAGYGGCRACGAGGCTTGTCTCTCTCCACCATGGAAAATCCCCATATATAACACRGACAAATAAACACCAAACAATGATACCATACTTGTGACCRAAGGYAGGCCGTGGAAGGCATAGGGAATACGACAAGACCCACATTTGGAGGTCGGGTCATAGTGGCGTTTATGCTTTTTTTTTCAATGGGTATATGTATATATTAACGAATTTAAATCCCARATAGGTGATAGTCGGATGCATATCACGCGAAATTGGTAGTAATCATGGCGATCCAAAATTGGCTAGAATTGGAAAGAAAACTACCAATTGGGGATGCAATTGTGAGGATCCAGGATTGACTTGGAATTCATGGAAAATAAATTGTCCCAATTGGCTATGTGTTGTTTTGTGTAGAGATGAAGTGGGAGGGATTTGCATATGCAGCAGGAGCAATTGTGGGTCACAGTTGCATTGATATGAGCAGGAAGATGGCAGCCCAACATTTCAGCCTTGTAGAGTTGATTTCCCTCGTGGGTCTCCTGGATGTCCTTTTGCTTTGCGATCTTGTTTGGGCTTTTGGGTCTAATAGCAACATTAGATCTATGGATTCTCTATTTCAGACCCATGATCAAAGCCTGCTGAGAATTCTTGTCATAAGTGCAGGGCTTAAGGTGATGGCAGGGTACATGTACCAAAGGGCGTTGCAGGTCTCTCCCATATCTATGATAGAAGTAGTGCCAAGAAGACAAGTAAAATTGACCATTATGAATACCTCCCTAGTTAAGAGGGAGTGTTGATTTTTTGTAACTATGGTCGGTCTTCATAATGTATATATTCGAAAAAGAAATTCGTGAAAAGAAGGCTCGTGGCAAGAGGGTTCTCTCAGAAAGAGGGAGCAACCAATGAAGCAAATTGGAAAAACAGGGTTTGCTTTAGTATAAGAGGGAGCCAGTTGGCTCATGCAAAAAGGCTGACATGGAGGGCAAGACCTTCCAACATGATCTCAAGGAGAGACATTGTTAGACGTGATGCTTAGAGGCAAAAAGTCTCTAGCAACAATTTTCCTTCAGGACAGGATCATACTAGATAGCAGAAACAGTTCTAGTGAACGTGGATACAACCGGTCAGACCCACTGTAACACATCAATGGTGATAGATCCAATGGAGGTGGCAGACACAGTATGAGTCCCAAAGGGAGCAGTTGTAGGAGCCCAAAAGGAGAAGTTGCAGGGCTCCAGAGGGAGCAGTTGTAGAGAGAGTGGAGGAGCTACTCTCAGTACATGCAGATCCACTTCCAGAGGAGCTAGTCCCAAATTGGTTATTCTTGGGATGATCCATTGTTCCTGTCAGGAGATTGAGTATTCTCCAAGGGATTGGAGGTGTGGCAGAGGCTAGGCAAGAAATTCCTCTGACAGAGGAAGCACGCGGTTGTGATCTTGCAGAGATATGGCATAATGGACTGCAGGTCCATGGCCATGCCCATGCTATCAAATTGAAGAAGTTGAATGAGGCAACTTCAGACTCAAATTTGGTGGACCCTACGATGTACAAAGAACTAGTTGGGTCCCGGATGTACCTGGTGAACACCAGGACAGATATATGTTTTATGAGCGCCTTGAGTTAATTCATGAGTGAACCAAGGCAATTGCATTGGGTTGTTGCAAAACATGTGTTGAGGTACCTACATGGTATAGTTGGGTATGGACTCAGATACTTCTCAAGTGGAGAAGTAATGTTGCAGGGATATACAAACTTTGATTGGGCAGGGAGTGAAGATGACAGAAAGAGTACCTTTGGTACCTGTTTCAGTTTGGGCTCATCCATGATATCTTGGATTAGCAAGAAACAGAAGTTTGTGGCACTTATCACTACAGAGGCAGAGTACATTGCAGCATGTGATGGTTGTACAGAAGCAGTATGGCTCTGTAAGCTGATTTATGGACTATTTGATCAAGTGTCGGATTCGACCTTGATATTTTGTGACAATCAAAGCTGTGTGAAGCTTTCAAAGAACCCAATGTTCCATGACAGGTCGAAGCACATTGAGATCAAGTATTATTACATTCGTGATCGATTCCAGAAGGGAGAAGTAAAACTCCAGTATATCTCCATTGATGAGCAGATAACAAATATTTTGACGAAGCACTTGTCCAAAGGGAAGTTTGTGTACTTCAGGGACAAGTTGGGACTTGTGGAGATTGTTCCCTTGGTTGAGAGGGAGTATTGATCTGTATCATGCTAGTACAGTTTAGATATGATACAAATGTCTTGAGATGCATCATGCTAGTACAACTTAGCTATGATGCATTAGCATCATGCTAGTACAGCTTAGAGATGATGCATATGCTTGAGTCGCATCATGCTAGTACAACTTAGATATGATGTAGTAGCATCATGCTAGTACAACTTAGAGATGATGTAGATGACTCGCATCGTGCCAATACAACTTAGAGATGATGCATTGACACCATGCTAGTATGGCTTAGAGATGATGCAGAGGCACTGATCTACATCATGTTATTACAACTTAGATATGATGCATTCACATCATGCTAGTACGACTTAGAGATGATATAGATGATACTCCACATCATGCTAGTACAACTTAGATATGATGCATGCATCATGCTAGCACAACTTAGAGATGATGCAGTCGCATTATGCTAGTACAACTTAGATATGATGCAGTACCATCATGCTAGTATAGCTTAGAAATAACGCAGATGACTGGCATCATGCCTAGATTACTCAGATAGAGTGTGGCTCATATAGTCACGTGACACTTCATTGAGTGTGTTACAACTACAGGACATGTGTGTAGTCATGAGACTACGGTGAAGACTGTGCATCTTTGGACAACATTTGTATGCTACTACAATGGTTGTGTACCACTGGCGAAGATCGTGGGTCTCTGGACAGTATTTGTATGCTACTATGGTGGTTGTGTACCACTGGCAGAGACTGTGTGTCTCTAGACAATAGTTATATGCTACTACAATGGTTGTGTACCACTGGCAGAGACTGTGTGTCTCTGGACATCAGTTGTATGCTACAATGGTTGTGTACCACTTGTGGAGACTGTGTGTCTTTGGACTGTAGTTGTGTGCTATTACAGTGCTTGTGTACCACTGGCGGAGACTGTGTGTCTTTAGACAGTAGTTGTGTGCTACTACAGTGGTTGTGTACCACTGGCAGAGATTTTGTGTCTTTGGACAGTAGTTGTGTGCTACTATAGTGGTTGTGTACCACTGGCAGTGACTATGTGTCATTGGACAATAGTTGTGTGCTACTAGCAGTGGTTGTGTACCACAGGACAATAGTTGTGTAATATTATGGATCAACACAGTCGTGTTCTATTGGATGGCATTGTAGTAGATGTGCGCTACTAGTTGATTGTCATGGAGATTACCAGATCACTTGGAGAAACTGTGTGTTGCTTGATCGCAAAGACTGTGACGGATGATTCAAGCTATCGATGACATGGTAGTAGTTGTGTGCTACTAGTTGATTGCAGAGCAKTCAGTGGACTACTAGATGAAGACATCATGAAAAGATACCTCCCTAGATAAAAGGGAGTGTTGATGTTTGAGGTAGCATCATGAGACATTCTCCTCGGAGGGTCCTGTATGGACTAGTAGGAGGGAATGTGGACTTCATCCTGACGTGCCTTAGATGGTCAGATGAAGGAACCAAGACATTGGTTTCATGAGGAAGCCTCTATATGTCAAATATGGTTCAAGATGACTTAGCTTGATCAACCCCAAGGGACTAGCCACCCCTTGTAAGATGAGCTAGTTCAAGTCTTGTGGATACCAACTACATGACATGTATAAACACAGGTGAATGGCCCTAGTAAGCATCGGGTGAACCTTCTCCTAGATTGGGCTGTAGACCAATGGAGATAGGATACATTTATCACAAGGGTGTACTTGTGATAAATGGGCCCAGGCGTAGTCCTTCCTTGATCATGACAAGGAATAATATGGACTCGAAGTGCTCAAAGATGCAGACCTAGAGTGAGCCTAATCTCAAAGAGAGTCAATTGGCTCAGAGGGAGAGCCGCAGAGGGAGTTTCCTCTCAGTTCAGGTGGGAGAGAGACATCTCCAAAGACTGACAGATAGGCGTCATGAGTCTAGAGTGAAGTTTGTATACTTCATAGACAAGCTTTGGCATGATGAAGAATGGCTCCCTCGTTGAGAGGGAATGTTGATGTTTGGACAACATCAGGAAGACATTCTCCTAGATCATGTGGCAAGTTGCTCCCGATGTTGCAGATGTTATGAATACCTCCCTGATGTTGCAGATGCCGTAACTATGTTACTACTTCTATGATCCTACCAATTAAAAGCTCACCATTAGACATGATGTCAAATTTGATGATGATGGTCTATGCTCTTCTTCTTCTTCTAGTGATTATGTTGATGTTCCTTTGCTTCTTCCTTCTCTTGATATTGATATTGATGTTCCATCTATCAATGTTTATCTTGGATCTAGGACTTTTATTTTTAAAGTGATGCTCCTTCTACTTCTTAACTCTCAAGTTATTATAGATTCTTAACACAATTCCAATGTTGAGACTATGGTTGCCCCAAAGCAAATAAAGTGGGCTAAAACAACTCTTTTTCCATTTGGTATAGATGTGAGTGAACCTTCGGATTCACAAAGGACTAGACAGCAAAATCATCCACCCAATTTTGCTCTCATGACCAAGATAATAGAACAAGATGATCCTAAAACTTATGAGGAAGCTAAAGGTAATCCTTTATGAGAAGCAACTATGGATGATGAATATTACGCTTTAATTAAAAATGGCACATGGAACATGGTTTTCATCCCCATTGTAAAAATTTAGTTGGATGCAAATGGGTTTATCACAATAAGTAAAATTTTGATGGTGCTATTGATAAATATAAATCTAGGTTTAGTTGTTATTGGGTTCTCACATATTGAAGGAATTGATTATTAAGATTTTTTTTCTCATGTTGCTAGAATGAATGCTATTAGGATCATGCTTTCTCTAGTAGCCAAATTTGGATTGCAAATTTGTCCACTCAAAGTCAAAAGTATCTTCTTAGATGGGGGACCTAAATGAAGAAATCTATATGGCTCAACTGTAATGTTCCCCTCCCCTTGACAAGAACAAAGGAGGACTAAGTAGTCTAGTCACCCCTCTAGACTATAGTCCAATGGGTAAAAAGGGGCTATGAGGTGCTAAAGGTCACTTAAAGAATTAATGTTATTTTATTAAAGTGACTTTTATGAAGAAAAGAAAAGGTTAAGTGACTTAAGGAGAAAATGAAACCACAACCTTAGTAAAAATCATAAAGCAACTCAATTGAGAATTAGATCAAGAGGTATAAAAGAGAGAGGAGGGCGCGTCACTCCTTATTCATGATTTTCTCTTATTGTGATCACTTGAGCTATGCAGCTTACGTTTTGAGGGTTTTGAGTCAAGAAACCCTAGAGACCAACAAGGAGGTGAAAGATCCCTTTGTTCCTGGTCCAAGCATGTCCAAGGAGGTGAAAGATTCCTCCCTCACCATTCTGTCCAATCCAGATCCATTTCAGAAGTCGTTTGTGCAAGCAAGGCACAGTTGTAGATTTTTTCCAGTAGACAGGGCGCACTAGTGGAGGAAGAAGAATTTGATTTGCTTGGAGGAGGCTAGATCTACAGGAAAATCCACTTCAGAAGTGATTGTTGGTCCCATAGCACCCCTTTGCAGCAATATTAGAGGTTTTTCTTCTGCATAACTATTTTATTCTTCAGTTGGGCAAATTGGTTGAAGGAGGGCGCACCATTGCTTGAGGAGGCAGTGAGTTGGAAGGTTTTATCAGGGGGTTTGGCTCCGAACTTGTTCCATTTGTGATCTACAGGTCCCGATCTACAGTTTGGTAGTATTCCCATAGATTTTGGAGGTCATCTTCAAGGAAGCCGAAATATTAGCTTGCTACAGACAAAGAGTAGCGCAACAGTACCAGATCTGAAGGTTATTGCTCATGAGGGAAATAAATTGATCTTGTAATTATCTTCAGTCAGTTGTGGGGAACTTGGGAGCCCTATTGCTCTATATTATTGTATCTAAAGGGCGCATGCATCCTTGGCTTCTCTATCTTATTCTATTGTACTAGATCTGCAGATCTATGTGTGAAAGATCAGCTTCTTATACTAAATAAAGGTCAGATATGAAGCTTTTCTCAAATATATTTGTTGTGTGCCTCTTATCTCTTGTGATCTACTTCATTGTTGTCTTCTATATGCTATAAATACTTCATAAAACACCAAGAGCGCAAATCTAGAAGTAAAACCCTGCAAAAACAAACAAACAATATCATAAAATCACCCAAAGTCCCGAGCGAATCTGCTTGGGAACATTACATCAACCACTTGGATATGCACATGATTCCGATTTGATTTGCAAACTTGACATTTCTTTATACGGTTTAAACCATGTACCTAAGTGATGCAGACCCCCTACCTCAGCAGGGTCCACTGACTTCCCGGTCTCTGGATCGATCTTCTTCTGAGCCGAAATGGCCCTCTGGTTCTCTATTGGAACCCTTTGAACGAATCCACAGGTCTCTTATGGAAACCCACTTGTGCGTCTGATCACTAAGCGCAAGCTTCACCCCCACGTGATCACCGGCTATGACCACAGGCCTTGTCCAAAAGGTGCTCGTCGTGTTTCGCGATTTCGCGAGTCGGGACTCCTTGTCTCACGACTCCTTCACTCTTGAACTCCCGGTGGCCGAAATGCTGAAAAGGGATTAACTCCACAGCTGGCGCCTCCCTTAACGCTCGACCATGAGACCACTACCCGTGACCACGATCCACTTTTCGGAGTTTTGTAATTCGCGATTTTGCAATTCCAACTGCAAACGATTCTAGGTCCTTCGAACTCTCGAGTCCCGAAATGTCGAAAAGGGCTTAACGGGCTTTGGCTCCTCCCTTAGCCTCTGTCCACGTGACCACCACTCTGTGTCCACGCGCTTAACGCCAAAGCGCTACCGGCTTTCACGATTTGGGGAATCGCGATGCAAGCGTTCCCCTGTTCTCTGTCTTTTGAAATGTCAAAACCTGAAAAGGGATTAACGGCTCCTTGGCTCCTCCCTTAAACCTTCTCCATGCGACTTGGTCCTGTGACCTGGTGCTATTCCTCCGAACCCTTTCGAGGTTTCGCGGTTCAGGGAATCGTGATGCAAGCATCCTGCTCCTTTGTCTTTCGAATCCACGGTCCACGAAATGCCAAAATCTCTCCCTCTGAGAGATCAACGACCCAGGCCCTTCTGGAACCAACAGCGACGATCCCACTGGATCGACGGCTTGAAATCTTTCGGGCCTTTCCCTGAAACCTTGACCGCTTTCCACATGTCCTCCTTGATGGACGGTCCTGGTCCTTTCGACGATTTCTACGAAACGCCGACCAGTTGCCACGTGTCCTCCTTGATGGACGATCCTGGTCCTTTCGCGAATTCTCCTTTCGTGATTTTTGGAGACTCTTCACTCTCGGTCTCCCGGTGTCCGAATCCCCGAAATGTGGGTCTCTTGACACGCATCCTCTGAGATGGACGGTCCCAAATGATTTCGAGACTTTGATAGGTCCTCTCTCTCCTCTGTTCTTACGAGGGTTAAACCTCGGGCATCTTTTATGGATCTGACGGCTCACGACAAATCGACACTTCTCCCTTGAAGTTTCTGCCGTCCATTCTACCCTTCTGTGCGGCTTCCCAGGGATTAAACCTCGCGCACCTTCTTCCGGATCCAATGGCTATCGGTCCTCTGCGCTAGATCTGATGGCCCAGATCTAATCTTTTGTGCGTCTCCCAGGGACTAAACCCCGTGCACTTATCCTTGATCCAGCGGCTCTCATGCCACTGCGCTCCCGATCCAATGGCTGGTGCGTTTTCGCAGTTTCACATCTATGGGAGTCGAAAGACTCTCCCTCTTATGCTTCCCGGTACACGAAATGCCGAAAAAATTAAACCATGCGCACCTTACTTCGAGATCAACGGATGTTGATCCATGCCTCCAGATCTGACAGCTCAGATTTGAACATCTCCTATGTGCACTCCCCCTATCTGAACACTGATATAATGGTCCAGATCTCGTCTTCCCAACTGATCTAACGTTAGTTGTGCTCTTCCTCCTGAGCTTTCTTGGCTTTTTGACTTAGAAGATTTTCTAAGTCTCGAAGGTCTCGAAGGTTCGAAGGTCTCGACCTTCGACTCTTCCTCTTGCGAGTCCGGTTCCTTTGGGTCTCGTCTGCGTTATAGAAACGCTCCCCCTCCTAAGCTTTGTCAACTCAGAAACCTCGAAAGGTTTCCTCTATGCACGTTCTTCTCGCGCTTTCTGTCACACCTGACGAGCATGGGATGGATGTTATACTTGTGGTTTATGGTGAAGACTATGATGCACTCTTTGCCATAGTTGGCAACAAACAATAGGCTCGGTGTTTGACCTTCCCCCTGGAAAAATAAAGGTAGTGCCTTTATATGGCAGGATAACACATGGAAAAAAAATATGGCATTATAACAATAAAAATTGTGAAGAAATCTTGCCAAGGAAACATCGACACCGACACCAATACCGCATCATGGAGACCCCATGGAAAGCCTATACTATGATAATTGAGTCAGTAAAACATTATACACTTAGTATTAGACTCATTAATGTTGAATATGTTATGATATGTTCATCCAATTTGAAGATACTACATATTAGACTATATATATCTCAGCATATACAACATTAATGAATATATTGTTGGATGTGTATCGATTACCATTGAGTTGACCTCTACAATGGCAAAGATGAATAGTGGGAAGCACATGGATGGTCATCTAAGATTGACAGGGCATAAGACAATGGGAAGCCCATCAATAATCATCTAAGAGAGATGGATGAACAAAGCATAACAAACGTCCAAGCAAAAACATAAACAACACAATAGAGAACATGTTACAGCGTAATTAAAATAATAACAATGAAAAGTAATAAATAAAAATAAAAACGAATATAAGAAAGATGAATCACTTACATTACATTCCAGCCTTATGAAACTCAAGGGTTCTTTATATACAAAATGTTGCTAATCTCAAGTAGAAAACAAAATCTAAACTACCTTACACAAGTAACTTTACACCACCCTCCGGAATTAAAAGACTAAT
The DNA here is from genome assembly GCA_009831015.1 of Picea engelmannii. Classification (NCBI taxonomy): domain Eukaryota; kingdom Viridiplantae; phylum Streptophyta; class Pinopsida; order Pinales; family Pinaceae; genus Picea; species Picea engelmannii. The sequence goes on along the minus strand of ML790532.1, from coordinate 89,603 downwards.
TATCCTTAACTTGCATAATTTTGCAACACACATTAGTACATACATCATAGTCTACTTCTTGTTCATTTGAAAAGACTTGTGGAAAAAACAGAATCAGCCCAAAAATATGGATTTTTTTGAATGTCAAAAGTGTCCATGGACATTTCACTAAGCCGTCTCCCCGAGTATACTTGCCCCCATTTTTAGACAAGGACATACTCTACTGTAACATTGTAATTTTTACTGTGTTCAATGATAAAGTAAGTTATAAAATTCAACTTAATCGTGTCAACGAAGCAGACTTTCAATCAGCTCTTTCAAGTCTAAAAGCCAGAATCATCAGCTCTTTAAAGTCTAAAAGCCAGCATAATCAGCCCTTTAAAGTCTAAAAGCCAGCATAAAATATTGTAATCATATCATATATGTGACAATGTTTCTAGTATCATACATGAGCTTGGGAATATTCGACAACATAGAAAGCAAATAAATGCAAATCATGTTCAAGATGTAATATGTTGTATGAAACCCTAAACTGAAATATTCTGCTCTGAGTTACAGAAGTACAAATTGGGGGTGAAGTGCAATCTGCAGCCAGGTATTTAGGGATGTTGAATCATAGAAAGAGAGACTTACAGCAATGACGAAGCTAAAGTTGGCAATAGGACCCCAGAAATGAGTTGTTTTGGG
>ML790532.1:58417-75607 GCA_009831015.1 Picea engelmannii | reverse complement strand
ACTATTTTTTGGGCTTGGAGGTTTGGCAGAAACCAGGAGAGATCTTTCTCTCACAGGGTAAATATGCAGTTGATGTGCTCCGCAGATTTGGCATGATGGACTGCAAGTCCATGACTACTCCAATGATCTCTAACCTAAAGAAACTACAAGATCGATTTACAGGTTCAGATCCTGAAGATCCCACCTTATATCGACAGATCATTGGGTCTTTGATGTATCTCATACATACGAGACCAGACATCTGTTATGCGGTAAATGCTCTCAGCTAGTTCATGTGTGAACCAAAGCATATACATATGATTGTTGTGAAGCATATTTTGAGATATGTTCGAGGAACCATAGCTTATGGTCTCAGGTACACTTCCAATGGAGGTGTAATGCTCCATGGTTTTACAGATTCAGATTGGATGGGCAGTACAGTAGACCGGAAGAGCACTTCCAGATATTGCTTCAGTTTGGGCTCGACAATGATTTCCTGGTTTAGCAGGAAACATGACTCTATAGGCCAAAGCACCGCAGAAGCATAATACATTGCTGGGAGTGTTGCTAGCAGAAAAGCAGTGTGGCTTAGGAAGCTACTTTTAGACTTGTTTAGTTTAGAGCTTGAACCCACAGTCATTCACTGTGACAATCAGAGCTGTATAAAGCTCATCGAGAATCCAGTGTTTCATGACAGATCGAAAAACATTGAGATGAGATATCACTATGTCTAGGACATGGTTCAGAAGAACATTCTCAACATTCAGTGTGTTCCGATGGCAGAGTAGACGATAGATATTTTTACCAAGCCATTGTCCCTGACAAAGTTTGTATACTTTCATGACAAGATTGATGTAGCTGAGAATGCCTCTCTTGCTGAGAGGGAGTGTTAAATTTAAAGCCGCTGCTAGAGCCATTCTCTAGGAGGATGGCAAAGACCCTAGCTGAGATCTAGGGCCCCCAGTGCACTCCTGGGGTACTTGGTCTGGGACCAAACAATCAGTGCCATGGAAAAAGACCCTTGTTAGGGCCCCCAATATATGAATAGGGTTATTGGTCTGGGACCAAGCAGTAAAGACCCCTGAGAGGGCCCCTAGTATATGACTAGGGTTCTTGGTCTGGGACCAAGTAGTTAAAGTCCCTAGATATGACTAGGGCCCCTGGACTTTCTCCAGGGTACCCATGCTTGGGGCATGAGTTGATCCTTGGTCTTGTACCTTGGTGGATAAAACCCCAGAATTGTTCTGGGGCAACCTGATCCTTGATCAGGTGTTTGTTGGTGTATGACCCTCCTTGAAGGTGGGCATGACCACATGAGGGATGTATCCCATATGCAATGATGATCAAATTAAAAAGGTCACTTTGAGAATGAATGGACAAGTATTGCCACCATGTCACCCTTCTTAAAACCCCCTCCTTTACCCTTGCTTATGTTTTTGGGGTTTTGGTTTTTTCTTTAGGGGTTAATGAGAAAATATAAATTAAATATTTAATTATAACATGTTTAATTAATGTTTATATTAATTAAACATGTTATTTTAAATGATATTTTAATTAATATTTTTATTAACTTAACCTAGCCTAAAAGTATAAATAGAGATCCTACCTCTATCCTTTTTACACACTCACTTGTTCTATTCTAAAGAGATCAGATCTCCTCCTTGAAGCTGCGGCCCTCCTTCAACAATCTAGTTCAGCCTTTGGTTAATTTTCTTGACAGGTCCATGAGCCCTTGGTGTATTGAAGATCCTTCCTTGCTGATTTCAAGTCTGTGGTAAGAGTGTTGAGCTGAGGTTTGAATTGTTTGTTGTTGCAAACTATGTGAAGCTGTCGTCACCTTCCTAAAACCAGATCCGTTGAGCCGTGGGTATAGATCTAACCTCTCTCACTGAGCCATTCCTCCTCCAGCACTGTTCGTCCCCTTTCTCCTTGAGCCGTGGCCCCTCCAAGCTGCCTGTAACCTTGCTCCTGTGTGTGAGGGTTTGGATCCATAAGATTTTTTGGCGTATGTGAGGATTTAACCACATAGTTTTTGTGTGAGGGTTTGGGTCCCTAAAATTTTCTGTGTGTGTGAGGGTTTAACCACAAAGAATTCTTGTGTGATGTTTATGTGGTTTCTCCTTATTGGTGGCAACTAAATCTATTCATCTCTTGAGAAGAGATCTAACCTATATGGTAGATCTACAATCCTGATTTTTTCTGAGCATAAGTACAAGTGGCTTTGCATCTCTAATGTGTGACTGTGTCTCCTTCAAAGGTAAGTCTACAAGGTAAGTGACTTGCTAAATTTTTATTGGTCTAACTCTTTATTTAACTTGAAGTTTATTATGATCTAGATCTGTCTAATATTGTTTAGATCTGATCTATATCATATCCATAGATTGAACCTTCTTCTACTTCTAGATCGGTCTTTTGCTTAGATCAATTTCTCATTATTAGATCAGGGTATCAATTTGTGTTTTTGATATGTATAAGATCTACATCAACATTGTAGATTATATTCTGTTGATTATTCCAGATCTTCTATTCTTAGTTAATATCTAATACTGTTAGCTTAGATCTGAGTGACAATACCCACTCAGGAATTTGTTTACAAATTAGAATCATTTTATTGTTTCTCTGTTCAGATTTCAAGCAGTATTTTTTTATTTACTATTATGAAAATGAGACATAGTTGTTTTTCTAACTGAAAATTGAAAAGACAACTATGTTCTGCATTATTTCTCTAATTCTAACAATCATCTTCTAGCGAGACCCTGCCCATCGATTCTTACAACCAAAACGAGCTTTATTCTCAGTGTTTTCTCTCAACTCCAAAGTCGAAAACCTCCTCTCTTCTCTTCTGGAGATTGTTTTCTCTACTCTGCTTCCTTGCCGATTTGCCTCTGTCCCCTGAATTACTTCCTTGCCTTCCTCAGCAAGGTTGCATGGGTCTGAATCCCCAATTCGTGGTCAGGCCTAGAAGCCTTATAGATGGGTACCCTATCCCATATCCTCATTAACTCTTGAGGAGGCCTTCCAACTACCACCTTGATTGGTAATTCATTTCTAGGTTAGAGGACTGTTGAGAAATTACACCCAATAGGTACTGGTTTGGTGAGGGTCATCTCAACCATTCTTGGTTTCCCTCACCATCTTTCTCATAGCATCCATGGTCTATCTTGGCAAACTTCTCCCTTTCAACAGTTGTGCAACACATCCAATTTCTATTAATAACAAAAAAGTCATACATTGACCCTTTTAAACAAAGGTTCATCAAGTCAAACATTCACAGATATTTAGTCCGCCATAGTCTCTTGGCCAGTTATAGTTATATTTACAAACTGGGGGAAACAGGGGTATTACAATCCCCTCCCCCTTAAAGGAGCATCGTCCTCGATGTTCTATATGTCGATGTGCTTTGTATGTACATAAGTAAACAAAAATGGATATGCATGTTTCATGACATCCTCCATTTCCCATGTAGCCTCATCTGGGACAAAGTGTTTCCACTGCACCTTGACCTATGCAATAGTTTTGTTCCTGAGTGGGGTTTCCTTACTGTCTATTATGCATTGAGGTTCTGGCAGGAATTCTCCCTCGAGTTCCACCTGGATCACAAACCAGTCAATAATATGATTAGAAACATGTACATACTTCTTTAATAAAGAAACATGGAAAACATTATGTGCTTTCACTGTGGGAGGAAGTGTTAGTCGATAGGCTACTGGTCCCACTCTCTCCAAAACTTTAAGGGGTCTACAATATCGAGGTGCCATCTTGGCACAAGCTCCCATCCTCAAAGAGATTTTCCTGGGTCTAACTCAGAGATACACATGATCCCCTACTTTGAACTCTCTACGAGTCCTTTTCATGTCTGCGTAGCTCTTTTGTCTATCCTGGGATATCTTCAAATTTTGTCTGATTTGAATTAATTGTTGTTCCACTTCCTTTAGCATATCTAGCCTGATTGTAACTCTGTCTACTGGGTTGTTCCAGCTTATTGGAATGTTGCATTATCTTCCATAGAGGGCTTCAAAAGGGCTCATTTTTAGTGACTCTTGATAGTCATTGTTGTAGGAAAATTCTACCAACGATAGGTATTCCTCCCACTTCTTGGGTTGATGCATTACATGCATCCTCAACATGTCTTCTAACACTTGGTTTAACCTCTCTGTATGTCCATCAATTTGAGGGTGATAGGCTATACTAAAGAGAAATTTTGTTTCAAAACCAACAAACAGAGATTTCCAAAAGTTTGAAGTAAATTTTGTATCTATGTCCGATATAATTTCCTTAGGCATGCCATGTAGTCTAAATATCTTGTTCATGAAAATGTTGGCAATATCTATTGCCTTGCAAGTTGACTTGATGGGTATGAAGTGAGCAACATTGCTCAGTTTGTCCACAACTACCATGATAGCGTCGTTCTATTTGGTTGATCTTGGTAATCCTGTGATGAAATCCATGGAGATGGTTTCCCATTTCCATTCGGGAATTGGTAGGGGCTACAATAGTCATGTTAGGTGTCGGTGTTCTCCCTTGACTTGCTAACATTATAGACACTTTTCTAAGTAATCAGTTATGTCATTTTTCAGTCCTAGCCAATAAAATAGTTTCCTAGTGGTCGTGATCATTTTCTGATAACCAGGATCCCCAGTATATGGTCTTTTGTGTAGTTCATCCATTATGAACCTCTTCAAGTCATCGCAGTTCGAAATATACAATCTTCCCTTGTAAGTTAGCAGTCCATCGTTAAGCATCTGACAACCTTCATACTTCATCCCTATGGTCTCTTTCTTTAAGTATGATATCATGGTATTGAAAAATGCATCTGTTTCTTGTGTAGTTTTGAACCTGTCTTTGACGTCTGATTCACTGGCGCTTACAACTGCCAAGTGAATTACTTTCATACTTCTACTAAAGCCATCAACCACCCTATTCTCCTTTCCTTTAATATGTTTGATTTCAAAATCAAACTCACTAAGGAGAGCCATCCACCTAGCTTGTCTAACATTGAGTTTTGGTTGGTCAAACAAATATCTCAACCCACTATGGTCTGTCATAAGCACAAATCTTCTACCTAAGAGGTAACGCCTCCACATTTTTAAAGCATGCAATATGGCATCTAATTCCACATCGTGGGTCACATAATTGACTTCATGCTCATTCAATTTTCTGGATTTGTAGCAAATCACATGTCCTTCTTGCATAAGAACTCCTTCGATCCCTTCCTTGGAGGCATCTGTACACACAAGCAAGTCTTTGTTTGGGTCTGCAATATTCAACACATACACATTGGTTAGATGGTATTTCATCTCTTGAAAACTCTTTTCACATTCTGATGTCCAAATGAATTTAACTTGCTTTTTCTGAAGGGAGGTGATTGGGCAACCGATCTTGGAGAATCCCTTTATGAATCTCTTATAGTATCCTGCTAGGCCCATAAAGGATCTGATATCAGATACATCCTTTGTGGTAGGCCAATCCATGATGGCTTTAATCTTGTCAGGATCAATTTCCACTCCTTCCTCATAAATAACATGGCCTAAGTAATGGACTTGTTTATGAAAAAAGTCACACTTACTAAGCTTAGCATAGAGTTGATGTTCTCTTAGTACTTGGAGTACTATCTTGAGATGTTCTTCGTGATCTTCCCTATTCTTGGAATAGATTAGGATATCATCAATCAAAACCAACAAAAACCTATGCAAGAATTTTATGAGTACGTTATTTATTAAGCACATAAAAGTGGTTGGTGCATTGGTAAGCCCAAATGGCACCACCATAAACTCATAGTGACCATATCTTGTCCTGAAGGTTGTCTTGTGGATGTCTTCATCTTTAATTTGGACCTGATGGTATCCAGACCTCAAGTCCATCTCGGAGAATATTTTAGCACATCTTAATTGGTCAAACAAGTCATCGATCCTTGGTAAGGGATACTTATTCTTGATGGTCATCTTAATGAGTTATCTATAATCTATGCACATTCTGAGTGTGCCATCTTTCTTTTTCACAAACAAGGTTGGTGCTCCCCATGGAGACACACTAGACCGAATGTAGCCTTTGTCCCACATATTCTTCAGTTGTAGTTTGAGCTCAACTAGCTCTGGTGTACTCATTCTATAGGGTGTTCTAGACATTATCACTGCTCCTGGTACAAGTTCTATTGAAAATTCAATATCCCTCCTTGGAGGTAGACCTGACACCTCTTCTAGGAATACATCTTTATATTCTCTTAATATGGAATGGTCCTCTAGGTTGGGTTTGTCGTTCTCAACAGAGTTCAGCAATTGTATTTCATATAAGGGACATCCCTTTCTGCAATACTTCTTCACTTGGAGGGCTGATATTTGTCTCATTGAGACATGCTTTTGAATCCCTTGTAGGGTTACCCTTCTTCCTTCTTCGTTTTCACACTCCAAAGTTTTACTGTAACAGTCCAACTTGGTTTTATGGGAAGCCAACTAGTCCATGCCAATCAGTAGGTCATAAGATCCTAAAGGAAGTATGTTTAGGTTCACCTGGGTGGGCAATGTACTTATAACGAATTGGCATGCTGGTATGACCTCTGTTACTTTTTTTTTGGTTCCAATGGCTAGTTGTACCAGCCATGATTTAACATGTTTAAGTCGTTGCAATTTACATTTCTTGACAGTTTGAGGGGCAACATAACTCAAATTAGAACCAGGGTCAATTAAAATGGAAACAAGATGGTTGGAAATCGTACCTTCCATCTCCACCACTAAATCTTGGTGGTCAACTTGTCTATTATCCAAGGCTGCATAAATTTGTGGCATGCTCCTAGCCACATCATTGATTGTGGTAGCCTCTTGGATGTTGTAGACTCTCTTATTGTTGTGTTTCCTATGCAGCAATCCCTCGGAAAATGTTCTTCTCCACAACCCCAACATTTCAAGGCTTCTCTCTTCGGGTTATCAGTCTTACTTGGAACTGCTCCGAATGGTTTATTTCCACTGTGGGATGGAAAAATTTATTGATACACACTTCTGTCAAGAAGGCTCATCGTGGAGCTCTTCCCATGGTTCTTAAATCTCAAGGATTTTAACCCCTTCTTCTTGAATCCTGAATTGTCTTTCTTCTTCCAGTCTTCATGGGGTTCTATCTTATTTTTGAATTGCTCATAGCAATACCTTGCCTTTCGAATAGTATCTTCTAAAGTCTTTGGCTCATAAAACTCAATTATGTCCCGGTAGGACTGAGGTAATCCACTAATAAATCATTGCATCTTCATTTTTTCATCATTTATATAGGGCACATACCTCGTCAACTCGAGAAATTTGTTGATATATTCATATATGGTGGATTGTCCCAACTTGAGTTCATAGAACTCCTTGGTCTTCCCATCAAAGTACTTTTCTGACAGATACTTCTTCTTGAAGTATTTCTCAAATTGTTTCCATGACAAATCTTTCTCATGGATTCCTTTCACATTCCTAAGGTCCTCCCACCACATGGAATCTTTCCCATTCAGGGTGAAAATGGCTATCTGAGCCTTTAAGTTTTTAGAGTAGTCATGGACTCTGAAGTACTTCTTCAAGCCGAGTAGCCAAACTTCTTCTTCTCCCCCCTTCTTAATCTCTCCATCGAAGGTGGGTGGTTTGGCTTTCTTGAACTCTTCAGGGTCATGACTCATGGAATGTTTCCTCTTCTTTCCTCTCATCCGAGAATGGGAACTAGTTTTTCCACTAGAATATTCCTTAGATTTGGCAGTGTCCTCAGAGGAATATTTCGGTGAATATCTCTTGGCCCCATGTTGGGCCTTCCTTGAGGTGCTCCTCTTGGCGTGGCCACTTTTCGGACCATGCTTTTGTATCTCAAGTGGACTTGGAGTTTTCTTAGTATGATGCATGTCCACATGACTGGCAACTAGACCATGTTGCAGTTTACTTTGTATATCTGATAGACTTTGCAGTAGGACTACATTAATTTCAGTCTGCTTTTCCTGCTCCTTTATCAGCCTTTCATTGTCAGCCTTACAACTCTGTAATTCTGCCATGAGGCTTCTTAAAGTTTCATCCAAATCTGGAGGGGTTTCCATCGCCCTCCTTTCATCAGATTCTTCCTCAATATTGTGGGATCTCTCCACCAACTCATGGTGTGTCACCATACCTTACGTTGTAGTTTTCCTGATGTTCACTGACTGCTTGAGTGATGATAAAACATTTTATGTTAGTTACTAATCTACCAATTCATGAACAACACATATCATTACAAAGTGAAGTCAGCTTCTTTATTTGGAAACATTAGCAACATACAGTGCATACTTCCAAAACATATATCAACAGTGGAAGTTTTTGTTCCTCTCTTCAGCAGAGGTTCGAACAAGTTTCTTATAAAAGGGGGGTAAAGTAGGGTGTTACCCCATAAAGTTCTCTAATAATATTTTTATGCGTCTCGTGAATGAGCCCAAGCAGGCCAAGTGTTGTTCTCATGATTTGATACCAATTTGTAACACACCTGACCCCTAAATACTCTTTTAAGGGGTGGGACATCATAATTTTTTTTTTCCTAACTATCTCAAATCCTAATTCCGAGATCTCCATTGGCTACTGCTCGCCACAAGCTTTCTAACGGTCGCCACCACAGTAAAACATGAGTTCTGGTTTACAATTTATTGCCTTCTGAAGTTACCAAGGTGTTATTAGTTGGGGTCTTCGATGTTCGACGCTGAATGCCCCCGACCCCTTTTTTTTACTGCACGCATACTCCCTGAAGTCTTGAAATCACTCCACGTGGCCTTGGCCATTCGACGATCGATGTTCGATGTTATACATTGTACGTCGACGTTCGGCGAACGATGTTGAATGACCCTATACTATACTATGCCCCAAATCTCTCTAACTTTTAAAGTCCAGTCGCATCACCAACCACATCGCCCAGGCGGGCACGAACCAGAGGCCGACACGCGACAAGGACCAAGGGTGACATGTGTCATGCTCTAATAGGCATAAGGGATCTATGAATTGTCCATATCTCAGTGACACGTGGCACCTTAGTTGTGGGTCCATGTCACCATGGATGAAGTCAGTGAGCCACGTTAGCCCTAGATATACAACCTTCTAACTTATTTCAAATCTCACGGTCGAGGTCTGTCCATGTAGATCCATAGATCCACAAATCCCGTTACTTCGCAAGTTAGGCAGTCGGGAGTTAGGCGTGCAACTTCTAGCGTCCTCCTGAAGCTTTGAATCTCTGAACCACTCTCGATCTATTGCCAAGTGCACCTAGCATTCACGACCAGGATTTACTCCGGCTTGCAGAACTCGGGGGAAACTCACATGTCCCTATGTATTCACATTGATACCACTAAATACATGAACTTCCAGATAGTTGTTGATCTATGGACACACGTCCCTCTATTCTCAATGGTCCAGATTAAATTCACGACTCCGACATTCGGGAGTTTCTCCGCTAGACCATCCCTATCCTCTTGAAGTAGGACTTCGTCAAAGTACTTAACGCTACCCCTTCCTAAGTCTGATCTAACGGATGAGAGAGATCTCTGCTGGATTCCTAGATCCACAACCCTCATCAATTCGTGATCCGACCTTCAGCTGTTTTCGAGAGTTGTGGAGTCATAAGTCCCGAAGTCCCGAAGCCAAAGAGCTCCACTCCTTTCTGACTTAGCGAGAGGTTTCCAACCCTGGGTCATATGGGATCATATTGAGGTTCTGGGATACACTCAACTCTTAGTCGAGACTTGATTAAGGCCATGGGTATGAATCCTCAGTCACATGGGTGGAAAAGGTCTGAAGGAAGCGCCCTTCTTCCATAGAATGGAACTTGAGATTCCCGCTAAGGTAGACTCAAAAGGTCGACATGACTTGGGTGTTTCAGTTAAGCCTACCCCGACTCTCCTGTGGACTCATATCCCATAACTCTCTAGCAGCTAGACTGATGTATGTCGAAGATCATGTAAATATAGCAGTTTACAAAAGCAAATGAGCATTTCTACTTTTCAAACATTGTAAAACTTAACCATCAACACAAACATTCAATCATTGCATCCATTGTATTACACATAGTATGAAAATACTTATCAGAACTGGATTGCATGTTTCCACCCAACCATAGGCACAAACACTCCTGACGGATTTACCGTTGGCCACCCTCGAGCTAGACCATGATTCTTTGAGAGAGATTCTTTCTCCTTGCTCCATGGCAGTCAGGGACGGAGGTTACTCTCCTCCTCCCACGGGCTCTTGGAAACTAGTTTTCTCCACACCAAGCAAGGAGTTTTGCGTGAGCACTTCTTCAGTTGCTTGTCAGCCTCGTTTATTAGCTTGTAGCGAGACCCTTCCCATGGCTTCTTATAGCCAAAACGAGCTTTCTTCTCAACTTTTTCTCTCAACTCCAGAGTTGAAAACCTCCTCTCTTCTCTTTCGAAGATTGTTTTCTCTACTCTGCTTCCTTATCGATATGCCTTTGTCCCCTGAATTACTTCCTTTCTTTCCTTCCTCAACGAGGTTACGTGGGTCTGAATCTCCAACTCATGGTCAGGCCTGGAAGCCTTACATATGGGTACCTTTCCCCATCTCCTCATTAACTCTTGATGAGGCCTTCCAACTACCAGCCTAACTGGTAATTCATTTCTGGGTCAGAGGATTGTTGAGCAATTACACCTAGTAGGTACTGGTTTGGTGAGGGTCATCTCAACCATTCTTGGTTTCCCTCACCATATCTCTCATAGCATCCATGGTCTATCTTGGAAAACTCCCCCCTTTCAGTAGTTGTGCAACACATATCCAATTTCTATTAATAACATAAAATTCATACATTGACCCTTTTTTACAAAGGTTCATCAAATCAAACATTCACACATATTTAGTCTGCCATAGTCTCTTGGCCAATTATAGTTATATTTACAAACTGGGGGAAACATGGGTATTACAAACTTAGGTTAGGGAAGGCTACTTGGGCTAGACTGTTGACAAAAGGATGGGTGGCAGAGTATGAAACGTCTCTCATATTAGAGCGAACATTGGTCAACTGGGTAGAAGACCCGCGGTAAATGGCTTTGGACTTCTTAGATATTTTCAAATGATTGGTATAGAGGAAGAAACTTAAACAAGGAGTGGAAGTAGTGCTCTTACGCAAGAATTGAGGAAGACCCACTTGGGAACTCGAGCTGGTGAATTTGATGGTGGTAGAAAATCAAATTTTGGACGGTTGGATTGCTAAGAACATTCTCTTTTAGCTTGGTTGTTTGAGCTCTTCGCATCCTCATGTTTTTGCATGTAATGAGGGGAAGAGAGCAATATCTTTAATTTTTAATGCGAAAGGAAGTTGTTTGTGTGTGACATTACTTCCCCTAGGAACCTTAATTGATGATTTTTAGGCTTCATTGTCTTTTCTTTTACGACCAGGACATGTGGAAGCATGTGGTTGGTTAGAAAAATCTACCTTGGGGGATCTGACGCCAAATTTGTTTCTTTGACAGTCCATAGGGATTCTTCATAGGAATATGTGTGGAGGTTGTTCCACAATTTTTAACACTCAAGAAGAAGAATCTCGCGGACCATCCTTAGTCGTTGATTTGGTGGACTGGGAATATATGGTTGTTCACATCTTTTTTCCCATCAGGGATTTTCCCTTTTGGAAAAACCCGCAAGAAAATCTTCTCCATTTCTCTGGCAGGCAGGGAAGATGTTGGCCATTCATGGTGTTTTCCTCGTCGAGACTTTTCCCTTTTAGCAAACCTTGCGAGAAAATCTCCACCTTTGATTTGGCGGGTGGGGAAGATCCTTGTCGTTTGTAGATATTTTTTCATTAGGACTTTTCCCTTTTATCAAACCACATCAGAAAACATCTATTGTTGATTTGGGAGGCTAGGAAGGTCTTGGTTGTTCACATTTTTTTCCCCATTGGAACTTTTCCCTTTTAGCAAAACCCGTGAGCAAATCGCCACTGTTGATATGGTGGGCAGGGAAGATCTTGGCCATTCGTAGATTTTTCCCCATCAAGACTCCTCCCTTTATCAAATGCCATAAGGAAATATCGATCGTTGATCTACCATGTGGAGATAATTTGAGTCGTTCATGGATTTCCTCTCCTTTGTGACCCTCGTTGAAACCATGGACACCACGAGGAACTATTGTTGGTAGATCTAAGCTAGCAGGATGAAGGATGACTATCAATTGCACTTAGGCTTACACACAAGATGCTTTTCTTATTTCAAAAGGGTTTTTTAGGAGGTGGGTGATCTTCTGATGACAAGGAAAACTTGGAAGGGGTGTTCTAGGGGGACCACAGGTAGTTTGAGCAATGGATAGTTGCATGGTGATTTTGGCAGTGGCATTGCTTAGTGGTTGAAAGATTCGATTGTAGATGGATGTGACAATATGAGTAGTATATTTGGAAGAACAAAAGAGTTCTTGGAGACATTTCCAAGGACAAGAACAATTTTAAGTGGGGTAAGATGTAAGGCCCTTGCCTTGGGGATGGCAATGGGTGCCCTTGTTCATCCATTGAGATGGTCATTGGTAGGTATCTGTTGGTTGCAACAATAGGTTGCAGGTTTGGACGAGCATGCCTTAAGTAGTCTTGCATGATGGAAAGACATGTCTAAGTGCCAGAGACCTTGGTAAAGAGATTTGGCTAAGTATGGAAACAAGATGAGTGTCATCGTTTCATGTTTCTTATAGAAGCCACACAATGGACGTGACGATCCTTGGTTCATGGGTGTGCTGGGAAGTAGTGCATTGGATTGTGGGTGCGACGCATTGGTCTACGGAGAGGAGTGCCTAGTTCGGTTAAGTGTGCATCACAAAGTTGGGTGAATGTCAACTCAACATGATGTGAAGCATAAGGAATTGTAGGAGTGCCTTGGCCATCATTCAAGTGGGACACTTGTGAATTTTGGATGCATGAGCCTTTGGGATACCTTGGGAACTAGTGCATTATTCAATTTGGATGTGGACCCAAGGGGTTGAGCATTCCAAGACTTGGTGGAGAAAATGGAGTGTATTGTGTGTTTGGGTCCACTTGGGTGTGAGGCATGGTGAAAGGAACCTTAGAAGAAGGAAACATCTATGCACCTCCTCCCTCTATAAATAATATGCATGCATGTGCCAAGGCATTCATCAGGGATGGATATTAAGGATTTATCATCCATCAAGTGGACAAGGATTTTTGAGGTGCTAAGTTTGGGTTTTGGCATAGTGAACAACTTGGAAGGTGGCCAAGTCTTAGGTGGTCTAGACGAAGGATTTAGACAACTTGGAAAGTTTCTAAGGCATGGCAGAGCTAGAATGAGACTATTGCAAGTGAGTAAAGGGAACAGTAGGAGGCAGACTCACAGATGCTTCAAGGGTTAGATTTCGCAAGTGTTGTGGCAATATGTAGTTGTGTATTTGGTTATTTGTAAATTTTCAAAACCGTAGGCAGTGATCGGACTCCCTTGTTGTATTCTTGTAACATTCTTCATAACATCATCCACCTTGGGCATACATCATTATTTTGAATGGTGTGCTGAGGGAGATTTCTAATTTATTTCATGCTCAACATGAACTTGAGAGGTGGCATTTCTATCTATCTATATGTGTATGTGTGTATAAAGAAACAAAGTAGATCTATATTAACTTTGGATCTACCTTGTGCCATAGGGATCAAGTCTCTCGAGCTAAAAACATTTTTTAGATTGAAAAAATTTGAGGAAAGGTTTTCACCTCAAGGGATTTGATCCCATTAAGTGCATAATGGACTTGGAGTTAAGATGGATCTTTAGAAACACCAATAACTAACTAAAATATTTTAACTAATTAGATAACTTAAATTATTCTACCAATGCATATTATAACTATGATGGAAATAAGAGGAAAAAAGGATAGAGGTAGGGTAGCAACAAGTTGTTATGCATGACCCCAACCCCATCCTTCACTGCAAAGGGATGGGGATCATGGACATGCACTTGTTGGTGAGGTCGAAACAATGATGTATTAATTTCAAATAATGGTTGATGCATTGGCAAACTGAATAATTAGAGACATTTGACAATTCAGTACAAGGTGTTGGATCAACTAGTCAACCTAGAGGTAAGCTATATGAGACTTGGAAAAAATAAAATTACCAATGTTTTGGGGTTCTACTCATGCAAAGTTTTTTCATATGGATAGAGTGTATGATCATGAAATTTGCATTATGGGATAGTGTAACACACCTAACCCCTAAGTACCCTTTCTATGGATGGGGAATCAAAATTTTGCTTACTCTAATCATCTCTATTTCCCTGTCCGAGGTCTTCATTCTCTTCTACTCGCGCGTAGCTTTCTAATGACTGCTACCAGGCTCTAATCCGACCACTGGTTGGCAAGTTATGGCCTCTCAAAGTTATTTGGGCGTTATTAGTTGAGGGCCATGTGGCGCCCATGTGGGTCCATCTTGTTTGTACCATCTCTAGGTTCCTACCTCCTGCAGGGAAGGTCCATCCACCATCCAATCCAATGGTTGGACTTGATCCTCATCTAACACATAGGTTAGAGGGGAATTCGGTGTTTGGCGTTGAACGTCCCTTTTCCTTTCTGCATGCATGTCCTCCAAAGTCCCGAATTCTCGAACTCCCGAAGAAGTCTGAAATCTTGCCACATGGCTCTGACCTTCGGGACTTTCAAATTACCCTTGACACTACATTCCAAACCTCCGGAGTCCTGAAGTCCCGGACTCCTGAAGGGTCCACCCTCGCACGTGGTGACATACTGGACGTGGATGAAAGTGCAGGTGGGTCCCGAATACTCCTCCCACCAAATGGACCAAACAAGTAAGTACCGGGGGTGACACGCGGCAAGGTAGAGAGGACATGTGGCCTCTACAGTGGGTGACATGTGTCACATTTTATTGGGCACATAGGGTCTGTGAAACACATGAATCCAGGTGACATGTGGCACGTCAAACGTGGGTCCACGTCACCCTGGGTGATGCCAGCATGCCACGTAACCCTAGACTGATAGCCTTCCAATCCCTTCAATCTCACGATCAAGGTGTGTCCACATAACCCCTTGATCTATGGCCTTCGTTACTTCGTAACTTCGACGTTTAGGGGATCCGTGGTGTGACTTCCTTCTTACTCCCGGAGCGGTCAATGTCAGGTTGACCATGGTCTAGATCTAACGGTTAGGGGAGATCCCAAAGGGTCCCTAGATATACAGTCCTCATCACTTTGCAGCTCCGACCTTCGGGGGTTTCGACATTATGGCCGCTCCACTCTTCCGAAGTACCATACGCGAGTCCCTCATCTAGATGATCAGATAGTTAAGAAGGGTTCTCAATGAACTCCTCAGATCCACATCTCTCATTGCTTTGTAACTATGACGTTCAGGGATTTTGGTGCTATCACATCTTTGTTCTCCTAAAGTAGGGCTTTGCCGAGGTCACCTCGGCATATATCCAATGGCCAAGGGGAATCCCAAATACCCTTGGATCTGTGGCTTGCGTTGCTCCGCGATCGATGAATGGATCAAGGTTTAATGGTGGGGAAGGTCTATATACCACAGTTAGGGAGACCACCATGCATCGGTCAACCTTGTGGGTAACCATAACAATTAGTCGCCTTCAGTTGGTTTACAAATGGTAAGGTTGAAATACTTTGGACCTTGGTCACATGGGTCCTTCGAAAAATCTCGTGGGATACGTGCTAATCTCTTAGCCGTGAGTTGGTTAAGGGCACGAGCATGAGCCCTTGGCCACATGAGTGAAAGGTTCAAAGGAAGCGCTCTCCTTCCATAGGGTTTGAACTTAGTATTCCCGTGAAGGTAGATTCTAGGGGTCGACAGGACTTACACATCCTAATAAACCCTTCCCCAACACTCATGCAGACTTACATCGCATAGCTCTCTAGCTGCTAAGATGAGACAAGCAAAAGATCATTCAAAAGCATAGGTCCATAGAGAGACAATACATATTTCTACCTAAATCATTCAATACAGAACTTTGTCATAGACATATAAATACATTCAATCATCATTTCCATTTCAATAAACAAAGTATGAAAAATACTTATAAAAAACAAGAATTTTGCGAAGCGACTGTTGAAAGGGGTTCCTGTTTCCACCCAACCATGGGCACAACCACTCGTGAACAGATTTACCGCTGGCCACCCCCGAGCTAGACCACGATGCTCTGAGAGAGACTTTTTCTTCTTGCTTAGTGACAGTCAAGGATAGAGGTTACTCTCCTCCTCCCATGGGATCTTGGCAACCGGTTTTCTCTGTACCAAGCAAGGAGGTTTGCATGAGTACTTCCACAGTCATTCGTCAGCCCTGTTTACCATCTTGTAATGAAAACCCTGCTAGCAGCTTCTTGCATCCAGAATGAGCTTATTTCTCAGTTCTTCTTCGAACTAGAGAGATGCAAGTGCTCTTTTCTCTTCTTGAGATTGATCTTTCGACTCTGCTTCCTCACACACAGATCTGCCTCTGCCCACGAATTACCACTTTTTTTGCCTTCCTTAGCAAGGTTGCATGGGTCCGAATCCCAAGATCGTGGTCAGTTCTGGAAGTCTTGCAGATGGGTACTCTGCCCCATCTCCTCATTAACTCTTGAGGAGGACTCTTCTAGCTACCAGTCTGACTGGTAATTCATTTCTAGGTCAGAGGATTGTTCTGGGTCTGAGTCATTAAATCCAGTAAGGTACTGGTTTGGTGGGGGGTCATCTCAACCATTTCTAGTTCCCCTCACCATCTCTCTCATAGCATCATGGTCTATCTTGGTAAACCCCCCTTTCAACAATAATGCAACACATCCATTTTCTATTAATAACATAAAATACATACATTGACCTTTTATAACAAAAAGGTTCATCAAATCCAACATTCACAAATATCTAGTCTGCCATAGTTTCTTGGCCAATTATAGTTATATTTAAAAACTAGGGGAAACAAGGGTATTACAGATAGAGAACATTTCAATGTGAGATTCATGTTTGTTAATTGTAACAAACAACAATGTTAACAATGTTAACTGTAAATGGTCAAAATTTTATGTAAATTCACCTTTTCAAAATAATGATGGCGTTGGGGAACTATGAAAATAAATATTGATTTCATCGCGAAATTTTGCAACTACATCTCCAACACAACAAAACATAATTAGTGCAGTTCACATAAAGAAACCGAGACAATTAAACATAGCTCCTCATGCAACCAAATTCAGTATCATCTTTCCCTGCTGCAATCTTTCAAAATAGCAATACAATAAAGTGGACTTCAATAT
>ML790532.1:45317-58367 GCA_009831015.1 Picea engelmannii | reverse complement strand
TCACAATATAACAGTTGAGTTACAGAACAATTTAAACGTTCAAAAAGCATAAGTGTAGACCCTTTACAAAATAATATTTGTTTTAGACTATCACTGCTATTGCACCATTGACCCTTAGAACTATTTCTACTATCAAAAGGGTTGGGGCACCATTTAAGGTGGAAAAACCAAAACCAAAACATAAAAAAATAAATACTTTTAAGAAGGTGAACCATGGGGAGCTCTAACAGCTGCATTCATGTGACCATGGCTCAATCCAGCTTCATCGGAGTGGGATTTGAGCAAGTGGTCCATCTTCCAGCCAAGGCCGAGAATATTCATCCTCCTTTCATCCAATTGGAGGAATATTTCCTTGTGGGCTTCATTGCACTCTACCAGGACCTTCCCCATCATTGTCTTTAAGAGCTAATACATGTCGATTGTCTTGGTGTAAAGGGTGGCACATTCCCTGTATGAGCTAGGGTCCAGTATCCATTGACCAATTTCCTCGTCTACTACTGCATGGTTGATGACGTCAGGAAATGAGAGACACTTCCACACTAAACCTAGCAGAGGAGAAGAAGAATTTAATCAAGAATGTAAATGACAAAGCAATCACACAGTACACAAAGATTTTACCTTGGAAACCCAAACCGGGAAAATTAACATTCCTTCAACGTTCTTCTCTCTTATTGTCTTATTCAATCTGAATGAAAGGTTACATGTCTAACCTTGGTCCACACCTAAGACAAAATTGACATCATACTCATCATATCCGGCTTACATATGCATGACCAACAACCTACACCTAAAGATTTCTCTAAAGACTAGCTATCCTACGATTTATTCATTCATTAGCCTTTACGACCTTAAAACACGCCTCTCTATAGGTTTTACAACAGGAAAAACCCTAAATACTTGGAACCCAAAAAATGGTTACAGATCCATGCATATCATTGGCTACAAATCCTGCAAGTATCGGGATTCTGTTACAGTTGACTCCAAGTTGTATTACCATTCGACTACCAATCAACCTTCATTCGGTCTTCAGTTGGTCGCCACATGCCTACCTGTCGACCTCTTGTTGGTTGACCTCTTTGACTTGTTGTTGATGCCTTTACCATGTCGAATTGCCTCGACCTTAGACTTCTACTTTACCTGGTCGAATAACATCGACCTTCGACTTGTTGTCGATCCACCTTGACTTCGACCTTCAGTCAATTCGCCTCGACTCGACTTTCACCGCAAAGAATATAACAACCCAATAGACGAAGCAACAAAGCACCCTAGCATCGATTTCTACAAGATCTAGTTCAACTTGAATGTGAGGTGGAGTGTGGGCTTTGTAGGCCTCAACAATGGGTGCAACAATGGAGTGTGCATGGTGTTCCACGAATCCTCCTTTGTGACTTCTTCCTCACTGCAAGTGACCACCACGAGGCATGACTGTAGGGGGGCTGAGACCAAGGTAACATATGAGAAGAGGTGGTCTAAATGCAAGTGATGACTGAGATTGCAGAGATAAGGGATGCAGGCTCATGTGAGAGTTCTGACGAGGGAAACAAACAACAGAGGGAACGACAATAGGGTAGACCCAATGCAACCAGGCATAATAAAACCTCCCAAATATGGACTCATCCATGGTTAATGATGAGTTTGCGGACTTGCAGTGAGAATGAGTAACAGTAATGGTGTCAAACGATAACATTACTTCACTGGATGGATACAACATCATAACACGATGTGAAGGAATGAACCTCAAACCGAATTCTTGTTGGTATAAGTGTTGGGTGGTCATGCTAACCGATGGGTTATGTGTTGTCCTTTGTCCAGGTCCACTTGCGTATGATGTTGCCAAGTGGATGGGAAGGGTGGGATGGTTCCCTATCGCGTACTCTCCTCCCTAACACCTTATCTGGGTATTGATGGAATTGGGAAGTATTAGACTGTGCTATGGTGTTACAATCTGATCACAGATTCATTGTCTAGGATTGATGCCACTTCCAAACAGTGTGTTGGGATTCTTGAAGCGCGTTGGTGTTAGCAAGTCTATCAACAAGATTGTAGGCCATTCTCTTGACATGAGAGGAGATAACAATTGTGAATTGGGGGAGTAAGATTTGTATATGTTCCAAGTTTCTCTTAAGGAGACAAATGTTGGAGATCTTAGCGATGGTCATACATATTTGAATATTGCGGAGCATCTGAGTGATGATCAGTTAATCTCCCTCAAACACAAGTTTGTGAAGATTCTTTTGGAGTGCTTGGGAGAGATGAAGCTCAAGAGCTTGTATTTCAACTGCGTTGTTGGTGTCCCAACCAATGAACTTAGAAAAGAGCCATAGGATATCCCCTTGAGCATTGCGTATGAGTCCCCCAATCCCAGCTCGACCCAGGTTGTATTTGGAGGCACCATCAAATTTGATCTTCAGATGATTTGTATCAGGTGGAGACCGAATTGGGAATAGAATGGCCTGATCACGAGGTGGGTTGATTAACATGGTTATTTAACTCAGCAATACCTAGCGCCTAGAGTATGGAAATCTCTTGGGCAGTGGTTGGATAGTCTTTGGGATCCCATTGAGTGGTGAGCATAGTTTCTCTGACATGGAGTCTGATATTACGTCATATGATGTCTGTCTCTGTCGCCTTGTTATTGAATATTTTTTTATTTCTTGTTTTCCAAATCTTCCACATCAAGAAACTAGGGAGAAGCAACCAATTCTTGTTGAGGATGGGGTTGGAGAAGGATCGATCCCTCCATTTGATGATGATGTCTATAATATTACCTTGAATGCGATCATATGTGTGGAAATTTGCAACACTGAGATCCTAGAGTTTTTTCATTGTTGGGAAATTATTGAGAAGATGCTTTGTTGTTTTTGTTTCCTGCTGACATACAGGGCACGTGCTTCGACCCACAAAACCTCATTTTATGAGATTCTCCCATGTGAGTATTTTTCGTCTAGTTAAAATCCAAAGGAAGAAGGATACTTTCAGCCATAGGCAGGAGTCCCAAATATTTTTCTAAACACTTTGGTTGGGTTGTTCAGGGGCATTGGAAGCTAGCATATATGCTTCTTGCAAAGTAAAGGCTCCCGAGGGTTTGTATCCCTAGCATAGAGTTTCCTCCCCCTCTTTAGTTTTGATTTTTCTGTGTCTTAATTGACATTAGAAGGCATCCCAAGTGAAGTTGGGTGGCATAGGTTTCCAACTGTCCTTGGGTAGCCAATTTCTCCATTTATCATTGGCTTGATAAGGTGCCCAGTAATGCTTCACAATGTCTTTCCCCTGACTGAGCATGAGTTCATGTAGCTGATGGAATTTTGAGATTCTATTGAGAGGTGCTTTCTATTGCCCAACGCCATCCCAAAAGAGAGCTTGTCGTCCCTTTTTGATTTCCCAAAAGTTGTATTGGTTGATTAAGTGCTTGTTGGCCCATGCAGAGTTCCAAATGGATGATACTTGACATTGACCTTCTAAGGGACTAAGGTTTTGATGGAAAATGGTTGGAAAATATTTATTATGCCAAAACTTGCTCCAAAGAGTTGCCTTGTTTTTAAGCCACTGCCACCATGTCTTAGCACCAAGGGCTTTGCTGAGGGTGGATAGATCTCTAAGGCCAAGGTCGCTAGAGTGCTTAGGCAGACATATTTTTTTCCCATGCAACAAGGGCACATTTGCGCTCTTTGTTGGCTCCTCCCCATAGAAATTCTCACTGGATGTTTTTAATAACATTACATACTTTTTGTGGAGTTGTTAGTGTTGATAGAAGGTAGAGAGGAATGGCCTGTAGGAATGATTTCAGAAGGGTGAGTCTGCTAGGGACGTTAGGCATCTGAATGTCCACCATGCTAATTTGCGGTCCATATTGATGAGGAGATATTCCTAGTTGGAGTAGTGAAGTGTTTTGTCAACGAGAGGTGCCCCCAGGTATTTGGACGGGAGAGAGCTCTTTTGAAAACCGAGGATCTTAGCAATATGATTCTTCACATCCATAGGCGTGTTAAAGGAAAAAAATTGAGATTTTTCTTGATTGATAAATGTACCTGAAGCATCTATGAAGTGAGATAGGATTTTCTTGATTTCTCTTGCTTCTCTGACTGTAGGTATGCCCATAAGCATAGTGTCATCTACAAACTGCTGGTGAGAAATGGGCAGTTGATCTCCATGGAGTATTGATGAATATTGGATAAGTGTTAAAGTATTGTTGGGATGCTTTAAGGCCATGGTTGGACATGTGCCTATTGTTAGAGAATTTTTTTGTGTTGAACTTAGTTGCAGATCTAACAAGTTGTAGCTTAAGGTGTAGTTATGGTCATGACCTTAAGTGAAGAGGAGTAGTTTAGTTGTAGTAGGCATAGGTTGGTCAAGCCCTTATGGTCGAGTCAAGGTAGTGTTGCATGACCTAGGGTGCTAAAAGTGAAAACTTTCGAGCCATGATAGGAATGAGGAGGCATTCACGCACCTTCTCTATCTCCTACATAATTGTAGCACTCCCTACAAGGAAAACTAGTGCAATGCCTTAACTCCACACAAACTCACTCTCTATCGGCATAAGAGTCAAGGTCAAGGGATCTACTAGAGCACCATCATTGTTGTTCCTCAATTGAGGTTTCGTCTACTATTGTTCCTATTACCATACAATCTAGCACCTTAGTGCAAAGCCTTCACAAGGTTGCAAGACTAGTGGAACATCGAAATATGTCACCATTGTCACCTAGGCAACGACTTCCCTAATTTTAGTGAAGGAGTAAATCCAACACAAGGGAGGATTCCCTAGTAGCCTCCAAGAATCTCTAGGCAAAACACAATCATGTCTAAGGCCTCTCGTGTAGCTACTCAATCTACCACCAATAGAATAAGATAATCAAGATAAGGACAAGGTGGTAAGTTTGTGCAATTTCTGGATTTGAATGGATGAGGATCTAGGGAAATTTAGAAGGCTTATCAAGTCAATTTTAGGCTCAAGAGGATCCACAAACACTACAAAAGAATAAAAAAGTTATTGGCTATTGTAAAACTTGCAAGAAAAACAATGAATTACAATAATAGTACAAGTTATAACAACAACAATAAATTCATCCCTTGAACAAGTAATAAACCAATTAAAAATAGGGCTAAGTAATGGTTTAAACTAGGGTTTTATCAACCAAAAAAATATGAAATTGCAAATGCATATTACAGCCCCAAAACCCTAGACGTCTAGCCCTAAAAGGCTGAAATAACAAATCAACAATACAAATTTTTAGGGTTTAAAGATGATTACTAAGTCAACAATATGCATGAATATCAAAACGTCCAAGTCTTTTATGGCTGAAAATGAATATAATGTTGTTACAAAACCTTAATCTAATCCCAAAGCAATAAAAAGAGGTTGAAATTTAGAATTTTGTGATTGACTATTGGGAGAATGACCAGTGACTCCTTTGAAGAGATGTAAGTGGATATAGGGTGGTATGTAGGGTTGTTCACTACTAACCCTAGAAAACCATCCTAGTATATTACTAGGTCTTCAAAGATAATTCAAGGGAAGGTTCTTCACTAGCAACCTTCCAAATTGTTTGACAAGAAGGGTCTGTTCAAGAAATATCCAAGAGAATGCACAACCATTACTAGAGAAGCATCATTACACTTACATTCATATAAACAAAACCACAAGATAAAATGAGACCACTTACTCACGACATATTTCATCCATCAAAACCATATCAATGGACATCCATGAAGTAGTTAAAGCATCTGTTGACCCAAAATTCTTCTCTGGGCTCAACATGGTGTTTTACACAGTTACTTCTCCATAAACACCCCTTGGTTCTATGGTTCCAGTCAAAGATAGTGGCGGGGGTCATAGTTACTATGGCCTCTGCCCTTGAAAGAGTATCAATTGGTTGCCTTCATGGAGTTGTGGGCCTTCCCATGACATTTCTTCCTCATGTCAAGGCTGTTCGATTTAGGGAATACAACACTTCCATGTGGTAGGAATCAAGACAAACTTTTCAATGGGATATCATGAGCTTGATTCCGAGTCAGTATGACCCCATGCGAGGGACACAAAGTCAACATCACCCGAACGATCGAAACCAATAGCTGTGACTTCTTGGTCTGATTCCATTCAGATTATGGTCTCAAAAGGGAAATCAAACCTAGATATGGTGTAGGGCAGTGTGATACCTTTCCAATGGTATATCTTGTGCTTGGTTTCGACCCCCAGTTGGTAAGAACGAGCTTTCACAAGCTCATGACCACTTCTGGACACCAAATTGGTTGCAGTGATTCATGATTTAAAATTGGTAGGTAAAGAGTTATAAATCAGATATTCAGTGATGCCATGCTGTAATAGACTCAGACACCTTTCCAACGACGTCTCATTTGCCTCATTCCGACCTCGGATGGCCCGATTAGAGCTGTCACAAGTTGGTCAATAATTTTAGGCAAAAAGGGGGCCACCGGCTCGCATGGCAGGGTTTCATAATAGATAAGACAGTCATAAGTGACCCCAAAACAAAAATATATTGTCGACTCATCAAAGTACTCATCGATACCTTTTTGACGGTACCTCATTTGCCTCGATTGGATATCGTATGGCGATTTGGCACCTTTTGCAAGATTGGGTGTCATGTGGGCCCACCAACAAGTCAAGAGTTTTAAGTGGCCACTGTTCCGGGCCGAATTTGAGGACTGAGGTGGAATTATTTGGTGATGACATATTCCCAATGGGCTTGTCGAGACCTTTCCAATGATGTGACTTGCGTCCAATTCCGACTCCGTCTCACCGGGCAACATTTTTGGGCTAAGTCAGCTGCAGCAGGGTCAAAGTCAAACTTTGACTTGCACATTTTTCCAAAAAAATATTAAAAAAATTAATTAAATATTTTCAGAAAATTGGAAATTTTGGGAGGAGACACGTAGCCTCATGCAAATTTTGGGGAAATTGTTTTTTTTTTTTAAATAAAAAAAAATCAAAACCCACCCTTCTCTCCTCTCCCAAGCGAATTGACAGTTTGGCCAAAGGGGGAGAGCTCTGCAACAGAAATTCATGGCAGCAGAAGAGAGTTTTTATGAAAGTAGCTACAACTTTGCAGTGGGTAGCCAGCTTGCATGCTACAATCTCCAAACAATTAGCTAGGTAACCCATCACTCTCATTTCCAAAAAGAACCAGGGAAAATTTTGCTGGTTGTGTTAAGGTCCTGCATGGAGAAATTGCATTTTTTAATTCAAATTGGTGTTTATTTGCCTATTTCAAGTGTGGTATTGGCTGATGGTTCAGAGTTAGTTGCTTGCTGGTTGCTAAGTTTTGAAGTTGTATGTGTGCTGAAAGATGCAAAGGAGAGGGGATTCGAACCCCTCTTGGGCACTAGACCCAAGCCACCATGGCTCCTTTTAAACTTTTTAAATTATGAAGCTATTTATTGAAGATTGCAGGCCTGGGCATGTCACTGGGAAGCCCTGGGCTTTGAACCCCAGTCCTCCCCTTTCTCCTTTGCTCAGAAACCTCAAAAAATTGCCCAGAAATCCAAATGGAAGGCAGGGGGTTTGAACCCAAAACTTCTCGTCCAGTTTTTGGACAAAAAACCCACTTTGTCCATAGTTTTAAGATTTTAATTTTAAATGGTGGCTGGCCACCCATCCACCACCTGGGCGCTACCACCACCACCACCACCACCTCTGCACCTCTCGTCCCTCTCTTTCCCACAGTTCTGCAACTCGGCACCTTCCTCCCCTCGTGCGCTATGATCCTCCATTCCTCCACGCTGCTCCCCCCCGCGCGCACTCCTCCTCCGTTGCTGCACCCTCTCGGTACTCACCTCCCAAACCCTTCTTCCCCGACCCCTTCCACCTCTGCGCGCGACCTCCTCTCCCACAGCCACCACGCGTGCCCTCACCTCCATTCCTCCCTTCCCACAGCTCCTCCATCATCCCTCCCTTTGCACGCTTTTCCTCCACCACCACGAACTCCCTCCCTTCACGTGCAGCTCTCCACCTCGCGCGCGCAATCCTCCACCTTCACGGCCTCCACCACCACGCGCCCTCACATAGCCCTGCCCTGCCCTCTCCTCCATCTCCCTTGCGCGCTGCTCCTCCATGCTACGCCCATTCCACAGCCACCACCTCTGCCGCCACCTCCCATCTCCCTCCCACGCGGCCACCGCCCAGCCACCAATCACCATACCCCGTGGGCTCCTTTGGCTCTTGGCTTGGTCACATGGCCGACCAGGGGCTGACAGGTGGGGAGGTGTTTCATTTTAATTTTTAAAATTAAAATTTTAATTGTTGGTGTAATTTTAATGTTATAAATTAAATTTGTTGTTTAATTTTAAATTTATTGTTTTGTTTTATTTTATATATATATATAATATATACGATATATATATGTTATATATATATATTTAATAAAACCATTATTAAAACTTATAATAAATTTATAAAAATTTTAATAAATTTTATTTATATATTTTACACTATACATTAAAATTTAATTCCCCCCCCCCCCGAAGGGTCACTGGACGTTTTAATTGCATAACGTCGCCATACGAAGGCGGATTTTCGCCCGTGAATAGTCGAAACGACCGAGGCGAAGTCTAGAATACATTCATACCATTCACCTTAGCAAATCCAGCCCAGATTTTTAGTGACAAGTCCCAGAACGATAGGGACTCATTTTGGCCCTACAAGCATGCATCGGAAAGAGGCCTAATTGGGGGCCTCCGAGGTCAAATCGGGCCTGGTGAGGGAAACCCATTTCAGCTACAGGTATACAGGCCTGTAGCAGCCCGTCAATTCTGGTGTCCAACCTAGAATTTTACCCCAACTTCAAATTCTTTCCCTGATCAGTCAATTGGTCGACTCCTTCCACGTACCTTCCTGGGGCCATATCTCACTCATCCGGAGTCGAATTTGCGCCAAACGAAAGGCAGCGGAAAGGTAGCAGACATAGATACAACATGGGAATAGTAAAGAACAACTTTGTGGCTGTTTGGTACAGAGGAAGAGCCTCTCAAAGTTCGGGTCCAAGGAGTCCTCTTATCGAAACAAGCCCAAATCGAAACCATGTTTTAGCCAACTCACAGGGAAACTTATAGGCAGGAAAGGGGAGGCATAATCAGGTCTGAAAAGTGCCTGAACAATGGGCATTTCCTTACTTACAATGACCAAATCCCGAAGTCCCCTTTCCCTCCAAAGCAACTCAGCAATTCCCCACACCTTGGGGCGTCATTCCGGTGAATCCGACAGCCATGGATGGCCGGATATTGTCCTAAAACACCTCACCTACAGCTACAAGACATGGAAGCAGTCAAAGAGCATTTGGGATGGCACAAATCCCAAGGCAAATGGTGATGTGGCATATCAAGCTTTGTCATTTTATGAAAAATGACTTTTTGTAATATGAACTCTCGCATGATTTACTTTTGGCATGTATTACTATGTAATTGAAGGGTCAAGTCAAATCTGATTTGATCCCCTTTTTTGGATAAGGTTCCCTTTTTGGATAAGGTTACTTTTTGTAAAAAGACAAAAGTACTTTAGGGTTGGTCCACTTGTCACTTTTCCAAAAGTGACAAATGTCTTGTGACCTAACCCTAAGCCTTCACCTCTCCTTTATAAATAAGAGGGTTGGCATTGTATTCTAGAGGATGAATATAGTAACAAAGCTCTGCTGAAATTTATAACACTCTTTGTGTGTGTGATACTTGTTGAATTTTAGTTGTTGGATGTGTCATTTGTTGGTTAAGGGTTGAGGGGTAGGGGTAAATGTTTGTTATGTTAGCTATCTTCAAGAGGGATTGGTTAGCTAGGTGTTTGTTGTTGCTTCCTTGGGTTTAACTTGCTTACTTTGATCTTCTAACGGCTTGGTTTAATTTGTTTAATGTGTTTTAGTGCAGATTTTCTGAAGTATTCAATTGTTTTCAGCCTTAGCTAGTGGCTGGGAGTCCCAGGGCCCCTTAGGAGAACCCTTAAATAGACCTCTTAGTTGGTTGTCCATACTTGTTTGCTTTATCCTTTCATTCATGTATATTTCTGTTATGTTTTCTTACCATTAACCTTGCTGTCCCAAACAGGAAAATCAATCATTTTGGTCAATTCCCCCCCACAGGACAACCATCTTAGTTGACTGTTATATACTTCTTATGTGTAAATTTCAGTTATGTTTATTTCAGTTTTTCCATGCATAAATACTAAAATTTCGTTGTTTGCCTGCAAGGATACAACCGGTCACCCACTCTGCTTCTCTTAAGCAGTTGGGGACCACCTAGAGACCTGTTTAAGGCAAAGGGGCCAGCAGGACATCGAAGAAAAACACACATTTCGATATGTAAATCCTATCCAATCACTCTCATATACACTTTAATTATCACTTGCACTCACTCCAAAAATTTCTGATACACATACCAATGTTTATATGTTTGATTTGTGTAGGTAGTTTGAATGCTTAACTTGTGAATTCATGTTAAAAATCTGGTTAATACTTGTGTAGATAACCATCACACATTTTTATTTTTCAAACACTAAATTTCCAATCCCCATACAAGGAGTTAGTTGGAGCTTTCATGCATATGGCGGCTTTGTCGTTCACAAAGAGCCTCAACCCATTCCTTTGGGTTGAATGGCGTAATTGTCATGTTGTAATTATCTAATCTTGCTATATTTTCATTGTATAAATTTTTGCTCACTAATCTACAGGTGGCTGCCCCTAAAAGGGCCTATGCAAAATCAACAAGCTAAATACATGCAAAACGCTGCACAAAAAACTTGAAAACAATTCAGGGGTCCGCCCCATACACAGAAAACAAAAAACTTATATTATTTAGATATTTACATATACATATTATCTAGCCGTGACGTATATGTCATCTATCTATTTGCTGGTTTTATGTATATAGTTTTAAATAGATTTCAAATTCAGTAACCAAGAGGCACGATTGTGAAAGAAAGGCGTGACCTCGCCACGTGGATGGCTTGGTATTTCATTTTATGCAATTTCAATTTCGTAGGATATTAAGAGTCAAAGCCAGGGAGTCTTCATCAGGAGCCCCTCAGAAGTTGTCTAGTTAGTACAAGTTAAGTGGTCTTTCCTTAGTACCACACGGTCAAGGAGTTGATTAGCTTAACTTGGTTGGAATACTACTCTGCTTGGGTAAGCTCAGCAAAAACCCTCTTTAGGGGGGTCCCGAGCCTCTTCCTTTTCGCAGGTATCCTTCTTCCATCCAAGCGGCTTTAAGAACCCAAAAGCGCTAGTGACGAGAAGTGGCTAATCCCTGCTTCTCTGAACTGCATGGGGCACTCTTCAACCTAACCATCGTGGTCTGATAAGAATACTCTTCTTATACTGGTTGACACAGTTCCGGGATGTGTTTGCCTGATCATGATAACCTTCAAAACAGTGTGGTGGCCAATGCATGTGTTAACAACAAAAATTAACCAATAAAATACTTTTAAAGTCAACCTTTCGTCAGTCCACCTTTTCATTCACGAACCAAAATTGAAGTTGTGAATACTTTCCCTTATATCATAGCTGTAACAACTTGTTACAAGGCTGTTCATCCACTTTTACAACCCAATTTTGATTTAACAACCTTCTGGGATCACTTCTCGGGTCACCTCGGGGGGTATCAAGCCATTCCGGGCTTGTTTCCCTGCCTTGAAAGCTTCGAACAGCTTGTTGTTCGCAATTTACAGCCATTTAAAAGTACTTCGTTGTAGCTTTTAAGCCCCCTTTTCACCCTTGTTTCACACCCTTTTACTCAAGGCATTCATTGGTTAATTACCCAGGATACCGGTTTATCCCGGCGACCCATTCTGGGATAGTTTCCAACGCTTCAAGGAAGTGAACAACTCGCTATCCACTTTATTTAGTTCGCTGTCCTAAAAATTAGCGAGCTCATTTTCATCCCATTGTCCATAAATTTCACCCCCCAAGCCATTTTGGCCATCCAGGAAGCTAAGGAAGGATAACACCCAGGGTAGGTGGTCCTGAGAACGACTTCTTGTAAGTCTTTCACCTTTCTTTTTCCCCTTCTTTACCGCCTCAGGTGAAGGACCACCTGAGGTACGGGTAGTCTCTGCCTCATGCCGAGCTATCAAAGAGGCTATAACCGACTTCACAGCCGGATAGGTCAGATCTGTCCCTACAGACAGATTTTGCTTATAACAACATCCAAAAGACATCTTTTGCAAAAGATCGCTCTAACTAGCCATCCTTAGTGATTTGTATAAGAGAGAAAGTAGTAGACAAGTAGTGATAAATCTCTACAAGTAGCAATGATTTACAAATGAGAAGTACTTCTCTTATTTATATGAGAGATCAAGCTCCCTTCTCATCCATTAGTAGCCCTAAAAACATAAAATAATGCCTTTATCTCTCATAAACCCTAGAGATAAGGCCATTAGACATAAAATATCCATGATACAAGAGTGGATAGGCCACTAAGACCCCCAACGATGCCTCTAAGATGAAGTAACAATGCTCTAATGCCAAATCATCCATCATAAATGTGTGCTCAACCTCACATGTGTGGCATCTGTGGCCTCATGAAGTGAACGATTCATTCTAAAATAATGTGTACGGGGCTCAAAAAGTGAAATGTTTCCTCCAAGTGGTGCAACTCTTCATCTCCAAGTGACATGTCATCCCCAAGAGTGTTAAGAAAATAGCGAGGATTGGTTTTACTTATACAGGAAAAAGTGAAATTCTAAGTTGTCCCAACAAGATATTAAGTCCCAACCATTGATTTAGAAATAGATCTAATGGCTGGGATCTCCTATGGATAGAGGGCCCTGTTATCGCACGGTTTGTAGGAAAGGTTTAAGTAGCTTGAGTCAAGGCTTGAAACCGGCGTAACAGGAGCTTCCCCACCCACTGTCACCTCGATGGGAAGCTCTTTCTATTTAGGATGGCTGGTCCAAGGGAGACGTCCCTATGTAATATGGATTTTTGAAGGGCTAAAGGTATAATGGATCAAAATAAGAGATTCCCTTTTACAGATTACTGCCAATACAGATAGTCAAAGGAGATGTTCCACTGATGATGCACCTGTTTGCGAGACAAGACAAACAAAGCTAGAAAATGT
>ML790532.1:0-18524 GCA_009831015.1 Picea engelmannii | reverse complement strand
TCTGTCCAGGGTGCACTTTAATTAGTGTAGGAAGAATGGCCCAGGGTGAGAAATGGTCCAGGCTCAGAAATCATAAATAATCCTTCTTCCTTGTTTGAGAAGAATGGGGCAGATAGCCCATTGTTGATATTCTATACTGAGGGAAAATATTCTTTCAGATCTCACAGACGTGAGTGAAAGATTGGCCCAGATGATTTAGTTTTTATCATAACATTGTTTCTATGTAGGTTGCTATCAGATGTTTGTTATAAAGAATAAATGACAGTAGATATACTACTGTGGTGGATTTGTTCCACTATTTGTGATTATGTTTCATGGATTGAGTAGTTGCATACTACCTGAATAGACACATCTGTGTTATATTAATTGATATTGCACCAGTTGTCATAGGAGATTATCCAATTGGATAATAATGACGGTGCTCGTAGTGCTACTAGTTGAATGGTCTGTTGTGCTCAAGACTATACCTCCCTAGCTAGGAGGGAGTGTTAATATTATGGTAGCTTCGGGAGGTATGAACCTCTATTGTGACTTATGACGAGACTAGAATCCTCCGGAAGGAAGCAAAGAATTGAAGGAAACCCTAGACAAGTTGTTGGTTGGACAAATACAATTAAAATGAATTTATTGATACCCAGAAGAAGAAGTAGGCCACGGTTAGCCTGCCCAGTTCACTATAAATACAGGGCGCCAGTTTTCATTATTCACAATCTCAGCAGTTGCAGAGAGAGCCAAATCTGCACAGGCAGTTGCAGTTTTGGTGCGCAAGTTTCTAGGAGAGCTGAGAAAGTGGTGCGCTAGCTTCTGGGTGGGATCATCTGTTCAGCTTAGTTTCTATTTCTTGCTTGGTGCATTAGCCTCTCTTGGCTATTGGATTTCTACCAGGATTCTCTTCTCAGTCAAGGTCAAGGTGCTCGGAGGGTGGCTTTGGCCAGTGGTTGGGTGACGAGGGTATCGTCAATGGTAAAACGAGCACAATCTTTTATGTTCTAATACTTATAAGAGGAGGGGACATCCTCATTCTTGTACTCTATGTGAACGATCTCTTCCTAACAGGAGAAAAAACTCTAATAGCAGCTTGCAAGAAAGATTTGGATAAGGAGTTTGAGATGAAGGATCTAGGCTTAATGCACTACTTTCTTGGGCTTGAGATCTGGCAACAAGAGGGTGAGACTTTCACTGTCAAGGAAAGTATGCAATTGAGATTCTCAAAAGGTTCGGGATGGAGGACTATAAACCCATGACCACTCCCATGATTATTAATCTCAAGAAATTAAATTCATCCGAGTCAAAAAAGGTGAATCCTACCATCTACAGATAATTAATTGGATGCTTGATGTATTTGACTAATAGTAGGCCTAATATATGTTTTTCTGTCAACACTCTCGGTCAACATATGGTGGACCCTGTAAAAATACATTGGGTTGCAACAAAACACATATTGAGGTATCTGAAGGGTACAATTAAATTTGGACTTCAATACTTACAGGGAGACCAAGTCAATCTAGTGGGTTATTCTTATTCAAATTGGGCTAGTAGTACCACTGAAAGGAAACATACCTCTCGTTATTGCTTTAACATAGGATCTGGCATGATATCGTGGTACAATAGAAAACAAAAATCAGTTTCACTCAATTCAGCAGAAGCTAAGTACATGGCAGCCAGTCAAGCAAGTTGTGAAGCCATTTGGCTTCGAAAGATTCTTGTGGATGTTTTTGACACAAACTTGGATCCCACCACAATATACTGTGATAATCAAAGTTGTATCAAGTTATCTGAAAATAGAGTCTTCCATGATAGATCCAAGCACATTAAAATTAGATACCATTTCATCAGGGATAGAGTACAAAAAGGGGTAGTAAAACTTCAGTATGTCCCCACTAATGAACAAGTTGTTGACATTCTGACCAAAGGACTGCCAAAGGGAATAGAAAACCCATTCATCACTAAGAGGGAGTGTTAAGAAAATAGTGAGGAATGGTTTTACTTATACAGGGAAAAGTGAAATTCTAAGTTGTCCCAACAAGAGATTAAGTCCTTGCCATTGATCTAGAAATAGATCTAATGGCTGGGATCTCCTATGGATAGAGGGCCCACACAAACCCTAAGCTAAGGTAAAAAGGTAAGTTACCTAGAGTCTTAAACTAGTTGAGAATGAAAGGAGGCATAGGCATACACAAAACAGAGCAAGTCGAGCCAGTGCGGCCTTGGATAACCCACACCTGGTATGAGAGTCTAGTGGTTGCCCAACCAAACAAAAGCACAGAGATTCATGCCAAGTAGGGCCACGATCATTTAGTGACAACCCAAGACAGTAAGGAATAACCGAGCAAGGGCCATATCGGGCAGGGAAGGAGAGACCCGATCTGTATTAGTCCGTATGAGCTACAAGAGTACGAATCCATGTCGTGTATGACAAGGTTGTAAGAAGTTTACATTTGTCTTGTATTTTTCTGCTGAAATAAAATAAGATCTTTCTTATCTGTCTCATTTTTGTTATGAAGAGGGCAATTGTTCTATTCCATATTCAATGTGTATATTTTCCCTTTTAGTTTTTACAAAGAGGTGTGACATCTCATCAACAAGTGCCATATCATCATCAAGTGTGCTAGTAGCCCCTCAATGCCCCCCAAAAGACCAAGGCATCGTCCAAGGATGGGCTCATGTAGTCCAATGCTCCATTAAAGTCAAAGGCATGTACACCAACACAATATATAAAGTGAGTCATGTCAATATAAAATCCACTAGATAGATCACATTAAGTATCCTCTTCAAACTTCTTACTAGCTCATAAAGTTTAGGTATGGGAGGATCATTATTACCCCCTATTAGGTGTGCCAATACCTAGGAGAAGAAATGTATCCCAAGAAAACCCATCAAGGAGTATGTGTAATGGCATATGGTATGGTTTGGGGTTTACTTCATGGATGATGGCATAGTCATGAAAGGTTATGTATGATAGTCATCCTCATTAGCACCTTTGTATGAGGGAATGGTTGGTCAATGAGTTACCCTTTCCTCAACATTTTGTCTTTCCAAACCCCTATTTTCCTTTTTCTTTATCCATTCAACCTTTTTTGGCTTTTGATTTTGATTTGTTAAGTCCTTTTGTTAGGTATGCATTCATTGCATAGAACTTGGGGTGATGGCCTCTTATCGAGGGGGTAAAGCTCACGCTTCTCATTATTTTTTGGTTCTTGGCTTTGATTTTCTTTTTTTCTTGCTTTGCTTTGCATTTTATATATACAATTGCATCAACCTTGAGCATTCTAGCTCCTTCTTCTCATGGGGTTAT
The DNA here is from genome assembly GCA_009831015.1 of Picea engelmannii. NCBI lineage: Eukaryota > Viridiplantae > Streptophyta > Pinopsida > Pinales > Pinaceae > Picea > Picea engelmannii. The sequence continues at coordinate 15,229 of ML790532.1, read as the reverse complement.
GAGGCATGAACCTTTATGGGTGACATATGACAACCAACCCAAAAGATAAGATAAGAAAGATGGGAGAGATGGAGTGTGTTGTGTATGGATTAGGATATGGACACATTACCCCTATCAAAGCCCCCGAGTAGTACAACTTTTACCAAGAGTGACAACACTTGACTAGGAAATGATGATGACCACCAAGGTGAAACAAGGAAAAAGGTATAAATTCAAAGCATCATGATTCATAATCCAATTCAACACATGATCACTATTTTCATGCCACGAACATTGAATATTATCACTTGATATGAAGTATCAAAACATGGTACCTCATGTTTGTCATGCACCATATGACCTGATATGAGTGAGTTGAGCATAGAGTGGAAACCATCTGTGGGCAACTATGTATGGAGAATGCAGAATGCCATCATCGAAACTGTTGTCTGTAATGTGGATCACGGAGAAAAATTCTCCTCTACTTACCCCTATATGTGAGGGGTAAACAGTTCCTTCAAGTGGCAAACTAGTTTGTACTTTCATCCACACTACATTGCCCTCACTGCCACTGCTAAGTGTGCCATGAAAATGTCAAGACTATTGCTATTGAAGGAGAATGTTGCTCCACTGTGGGAGAGAATAATAACTGATGTAACAAGTAAAAAATAACACTTTTAAGCACTGAGAGGTTTGTGGTTTGTTTTCTTTTTGATCCCTCTTGGTGCTTAATAGATCTGAGGTTAAGATGGATCTATGTTGGTTTTCAGAAATTATATTTATGCTAGAATCAATTGTTGCACTTATTGCCTCTAATTCTCCCATTGAGTAATCTTGAATAATGCATGCATTGTCAGGATCATATGAAGAGCTTTATAACTTGCCAACTTTGAACTAGTAGAGCTTGATGAAGCAATGTACGTCTTTTTCAAGGCATACCCTACACCTTCTTTGAGAGACTTGTGCATTGCTACATCTCCATTTTGAGCAACAAGTATCACCATATCATCAAGCAAGCTCTTACCCTTTGTCTCTAGTGCCTCATATAAGTTGGCAAGAACTCTCCGATTAGTCATAGAATCAAACAAAGGGTAGTCACTATTTAGCAGTATCAAGTCCAGGCTAAGTTGTGTACAAAGCAATGCATATGGATTTGGTCTTCTTTTTGTTGCCATATTTGCCTCGACACTAGTTATAATACTAACACCTAGATCCACTGAAAGTGATGAATGCTCTATATAAAAAGTTTAAACTCTTCCACCAACCCTATCTAGCGCTTCCAAAACAGTCACATGACAATTATCCTTTTTCAACCTTCTAAAGCAGACTTTGCATAATTAGCCTTTGATACTACCTTGAACTTTGCTTCTTGTTCAAAAGATTATGCAAAATTTTTGCACTGTCAACATCATTAAACTCATCTTCACTTAATTAAGCTTAAATTATGCTTTGAATAGGCATTATTTTCCCGTGACTTGGGTTGTGACCCCTGCTGCCAAGCCTCCTTGCTCTCGGACTCTTCCATCATGGCACATATGACTGTGAATCTAGTGCTTGAAGGAGAATCCACAACATTCTAGGCCCTCCTAGTTGAGATCGTAAAGAATGGAGCTCATCAACTAGACCATTCACATTTTGTCAAGAAGTTATCAGAAGTGTCGGAGATCTAAATCACTACTCCATCTCCCAGGAGTAAGGCTCTCCTCTTTGCAGAAAGGCTCCAATTGACAAGTTTATGGGGCAGTGGTTGAATCACAAGGTTCAAGAACAAGGCTGGAAGAACATGGCTTTGGTTAATGAAGGGATCCTTAAGCTTCTTCTTATGTTGATGTGGCTATATTGTTATCTCATTCCAGTTTAAAGAGGACATCAAATTAATATTTCACAGTGGTCCTTGTTGTATGGGCCCACGAGGGCTTTATTTGTATCGTTGGATGTTGGACTTCAACCGCGAGGAGGACATTCCCAAGGCAGTTCTAGTGTGGGTGCCCTTTCCGCACCTCCTGATAATTCTCTGGCATGATTCGACCTTCCAGGTTACTGGTAATAGCATTGCAATGTTTTTGGATGGGGGTTGTCCCAAATGCATGCCGATACTCTTGTGTGTGGATCTTTGTCGAGGTAGACCTTGATAAGGGGCTTTTGGAAGCCATTCATCTGATAAAATGTAGTATGTGCATCAACAAGTAAGCAGTCAAGCAGTTTATCTTTTTCTTTTGATCCATCCAGAAACTTTTCTTCAAGCTCATTTATAGAAAGCATCCAACGCTCCACAAGTTTATCAGACTTAAACAAAAGTCGAATAGGAAGAAACTTGCAATTTGCTAAGACAAACTTTAAAATTACCTTTACTACTTCAAAACACTTACTTCTTGCACAAGGTCTTGATTGAGGCACCACAAATCCTAGATGGTCTTGTCCTTCTTGTGCAATTGCTGATGCAGGAGATCATAATCAGTTTTTGGGTCTTGATGCTTGTCAAAAAGATGGACATTTTTTCTGAAATTGGAACAGCCTCCTCATGAAGATGGGAAACAGTCTTGCAAGAAACTGACCTCATCTTGTAGTGATGTATTAGTTTCATGCAAACAATCAGCCTGCTCCTTAAAGTCCAGTATCAGCAGGCTGCAACTTAGCAATTGTATCCTGCAGCGAAGCAACTTGATTTCTTCTCTCTTGCTCTCTCTCCCCTTCTGGTGTTTTGAAGGAGTGATTGTTATGCCTCATCAACTATCAACCATAGTGGAAGAAGATCAAGAAGAAACTTAGCAATAGTATCCAGCAGCGAAGCAACTTGATTTCTCTTCTCTCTCTTGCTCTCTCTCCCCTTCTGGTGTTTTGAAGGAGTGATTGTTTTTCATCATCAACTATCAGCCATAGTGGAACAAGATCAAGAAGAAATGTACTGTGCAACTTTCAGGATGTCACTGAGTGTTTGGCCCGCACACAAAGTGCAAGGCCCCCGTGTGCCCAAAATAATTTGCCCCCCTCTTCCAAATCAACCTTGGGAAAAATCCTCAAAAGGTTAAAGTGACCTTTATATTTTCCGAGGAAAAAAAATTCAACTCATCCTCCTTATCATAATATTTACTTTTTTCAGTTTTACCCTTGTCATTCACATTTCAGAAAATATATTTGTCACACCAAATTAAATAAAACCAAATTATGTGAATAGCCTTGATACCTTGTTTAGTTCACAAGCATAAGGTTGTCAATGCATGCACAAAACAGGTCATGATGGTGAACGAACATCACACCTCAGTCATATTCTCAGATCAGTCATCAGTGAGAGAAAATTGCAGCTTGCTAAGTCACATAACCCGAAACAACTCGAAAAGACTTGAAAATTTCTGGAAAATCACATACACAGAGTTGTGAGTCTGGAATCTTAGGGCTTTGGAAAATGTGCATCTGTAAATCTGCTCCTGCAATTTGATTGGAGAACCCAACCACTCCACAATGCATAAACCATTAAAGCCTCTGAAATTGCAGATCTTACACAAATCTGAAATTTGTGCTGAAATTTACTGAGTTAGGTCTGTAGCAGATGGAATAATTCTTGAGCAGAGATGAATCACAGCAGGATTAGGCTTGTAGATTGGGCTTGCTGCAGCCCACAGACAGAGCGGGCTTGCTGTAGGAGGGTCGAGTATGGCTCTGAAAAACACTGGCATAATAAACAGACATGCAGGCCAAGCTGAAATGCACGGAGTGAACTGTGGCAGCACCCAAAAATATATATGGTGAGGCAGATTGCCGTTAGAAGCCCAGAAGAATCACGTTCTGCAGATCTGTAATAAAATAAAATAAAAAAATCGCTCATATGAGCATCAACCAAACTGTGGATGGAGGACGAGCCCAACTATCACAGTATCACGTCAAAATACTAGTTTTTGCTGGGGTTCGGATCTATTCAGCTCTCTTTTCCTCCTTTTCATTGTTGGGAGAGTCATCTTTCACAGGGATTGACTACCCACCCACCCAAATAATCAAAGTGCATATACACTCGAGTTACTACAACTGTGGTGAGAACTACATTTATAGGTGCTAGCGCTAGATTAGCTAACCCTAACAACCATTGTTGGCAAATTAATGACCCACTAATAGTGTACAATCAGTGACATTAATGTTCACTAAATGACTACTAAGTTAACAAACTAACAACCAATGTGTGTTATAATAGCCCAGTAAGGGTGACTCATAAATGACTTAACGACCATAAAGTCGAGCTTAATCACCACTATACCAACAGGCATTCATCTCAGATTGCATCTATGAATCTTTTTCAATAATATACCTTGTCATCATTGAAAACAATTTTTATTTTTTTAAACAAATTTAGTGACTGAACCAAGTTTAAGACTATCTTGCAGGTTGAGTTTTATTTCAAGTGACCTCTAAAATTTTGTCAAAATTCACTTCAAGTGATCTTTAAAATATTTTCAAAATTCATAAACCAAGTCAGAGGATTTGTGATACATCTTGTCATATTCCAAAGCACTGCTTGATGTTCAGATACTAGTGATGATGGCACAATTAAGTTTTAATTGCTAATCTCAGAAACACCCAATAAGAGGTTTTGAGGTGTTCCTTTGCAACTTCATGATATTTTGTTGCTTTGACATTTCTCTTATTGCCCTCTTGTTCCACTCTATCTATATCTTTGCCCTCTTGTTCCACTCTATCTATATCTTTTCTAGCAAGTGGTATGTCTACTTGTATTGATATATGATTTTGTTTTGACTTGCACACTTATTTGTGAGAGGGTGGAATACCTTATTTCGCTTCTAGAATGGGTCTTATCCATTGATTTGTTTTTGAGAAATCATGGTTTCAATATCTATAAAATCTTGTTAGTTTTTTTAAAGTGTCTTATTGCAATATTTGCAATTTTTTGTGGTTTATGTCTATTTTGCTACATTTATTTTCTCTTTAGTTTTACTATGATTTTTTTTTTTAGAAATGTTGCATATATTACTTTATAGATCAAATAAGTATACATCATGGAACATGCTAATTTTTTTAATTGCTGATTTTTTGTTGCAATTGTTATGTTTTTGGGAAAAATATTAATATGAAAGCATTTATATTAATTGGAAAAAATGTTTACATGCATACTTCCCTATGTGATTTTCACAATCTGTTATTAATTAATTAAAATGTTTTTCTTTGAATTTAAGTTTGTAGATGAGATTTTGTTGTTGTTTTCTAGATATGCATAGTGCTCCTATCCAAAATTTAAAGGTTGGATTAAATATAAACATTTATGTTGACCTATGGAAACATCTTTGCTATTACTTGCTATGTGGAAATCAACAAAAGCTAAACTTGTGGCTATAAGATGAGCTGTAGGTTAAATGTTCTACGGAATGATGATTTTTTTCCGGGGATATTTACCTGAAATCTGATGAGAAATTGTTGGATTCGTAGATTTGAGTGATTATTTCTGTAGAATCCGAGTGCCCCGAGAGTTTTTCAGCATGTTGAATCCATTTCTGCATTCAGAAATGGATTTTGAACACCAAAAATAGTGATTTGTGTAAATTTATATAGCTAGATTACGACGAAAAAAACCATTTCGTAGAACAGCTAGTCAATGCCATAAGATGAAGCTATGCTGGACTAAATGAACTGAAAAATGAATGATTGAAGCCGATACTTCTTCTATATGTGGTGTGTATAGTTGATTAGCACCTAAATGTAAGGCTATCCTATATTATGATTAGACCAACAGATCTACACATGGTTTGATATTTTTTTAAGAATGTTCTATTGCTTTGGAGAAAAGTTATAACATGTTCTATTTTACACAAGTGAACTTTTACACTTCTTAATTTACAAAAAGATGAAATTTGATGACATACAATATCAAGGAATCCAATAGAGATACCCCTTATTTCTCTTCATTAATCTCCCATGTACCCTCTGATAGCTCCAATGCTTTCTTGGAAAGTGTTTGCTTCCATGTTTTGTTGTTTGTAGATGTGTGTATATGAGATGTTTGAGAAGAAACATTCCATGTTATTTACTTGTTCATACAACGGTCTAAAGATAAGGCTCTTCATCCCAACAACTCTACTTACCCATTTTATGACCAATTTTGAAAGTTTTGAATCCCCCATCACTTGAATGTGAGTAGTGCCTTTTTCCTTGGTGATTCTTAGTAGAAGGGCTAATGCTTTTTCCCTTGGCGTGTTTGTGTCCATTTTGTGCTATATGTAGTTGTGTGTATATGAGATGTCTGAGAAGAAACATTCCATGTTCTTTACTTGTTCATACAATGGTCTCAAGATGAGGCTATGCATCCCAACGAATTCACTTACCCATTTTATTACTAGTTTTGAATCCCCCATAGCTTGAATGTGAGTAATGCCTTTTTCCTTGGTGATTGTTAGTGGAATTGCTAATGCCTTTCATTTGGAAATATTATTTATGCCTTCACCTACAAAAGATCCAAAATTATTTTTGTGAGAATCTGTTAGGTATATTACATACTATTTGTATATGTGTAGTCCTATGTAAAATTTAAATTGCTAGAAGATTGGTTTGGCAGAAGCAACCTATCCTCTTATATTTATAAAGAAGAATGAATTTCAAGTTTCATAAGATGTGTTGACTTAAAAAGAAAATTTTGGAATTTAAGTAGACTTCATTGTTTGACTTATGGAAATATCTTACCAATACGATGCAAGGCCACTACTTTCTATTTGGAAAGTAGTTAAAGCTAAAGTTGTGTTAGCTTTCACAATTACTTTGAAAGTGTTTACACCATGTTTATGGGTGTTCATGAGATTTGGGGTACATGGTGTATGATCAAACCTTGGATAATTCATGATGGATTTGAACATGGGAGATGGTTCGTGATGAATTTGCACATTGGAGATGACTTACTTAGTTGTTGCTTGACCTCAGTTGGGTGCTTGGATGATATTCTTCCCTAGGGTGTTGGAGATCTCCAAACAACTTTGGTGATGTTCTACATGATGACCACATGGAGATGGAAATTTTCTTGGAAAACACCATGCATAGGAGAAGGATCTTTTTTCATACTAGAGGAGGGAATTGAGCCCTAAACAACACAAGGCAGCTTGGATGCTTGCATGGAAGATTGGAGTTGGATCGAGGACACCTAGGGTGCGATAGTGCTAATGAAAGGGGAGTGGTTATAATGGAGTACATAGCTTAAGAAGATTTTTGGAGTCTTTGGAGGCTTGTAGGAGGAGAGTTGAATGCACTGTGGAGGGCCCTTTCATTTGGAGCCTTGCTTGTGGATGAAATCACCTTAGACCTTGACATGTGTACCCTTGGAATGTAGTTCTCCACATGTGTGAGCCTACATGTGTTATTGTAAGTTTCTTGTAAGGGCACATGCCCATAATGTATTGTTGGCGTCCCTTACCTCTCATATATATAGAGGAAGGAGAGAGTCCTTCATTCACTCATCATTCTTGATCCCTCTTGTGTTATAGATGTGACCAAGTGGAGTGCACTAGTTTTCCTCTTTCTCTTGCAACTTCTTTTGTACTTAATCATTCTCTCTCTCTCTCTCTCTCTCTCTCTCTCCGAGTCACTAGGGTTTCTTAAACTTCTTAGATCATATTGAAGACTAGTGTTAGGATTTCATCCCTTGGAGATTTGGAGATTAAGCTTTTGAGATCAAACCCTAGGTTATATTTGGTGAAGAGAAGAAGAAGAGTAGACGTAGTGCCTTGGAGGACATGCTTGTGTGATGTATGCTTGTTGGATCTCCTTGGTGTGAGCTAGGGCTTTCATTGTTTTTCCCTAGTTAGGGTTTTTGAGAGCTAGAATATTGTACTAGTCGTGTGATAAGGACATGTATGTTCATGAACTTCATCTTTATGCATATTAATGAAGTTTCCTGGTGTCCAATACTTGTGTAAAATGCAAAAATGATTTTCGGTGATCTATATTCTTCATTGTTTGTAATTTCCATCACTGTATGTCTTGTTGATTTGACGTAAGTTAAGGGTGAATATGTTAAATGATATAACATTATAATTGAAGAATATAAGGGCAGATTTGTTGTTGTATTTACAGTTGTCATAAGTGTTTTTAGTTATATTATATGTATGATAAGATTGACCTTGAGGGATGGAACTTATTTGAACACATTGGTATTTTTTCTCTTGAATTTCCTAGTGGAATTGTGTTGTTAAAAGTTGAAATATAGTTTGTTGTTATTGTTGTTTTGTTAATATTTCATAACATTGAAAATTCACAGGGTTAAGATCCAGGAAACCTATTGATGAAAGGTGAAATTTATATTTTGTATTAATTGCTGCATTTTTGAGAAATTTCTACATGGAATCATAGAGTTTGTGTTTAAGATCACTCTAGGTGAAAGAGGGAGTTTGTATTTTAGCTGAATATCATCTAGGAGAGGTGCTTGAACTTGTTTGAGGTTGTTGGATGTGATACCCTAGGTTTCTAGGGAGAAGCGCTTTGACCCTAGAAAGGGGTTTTTATACTTCATATATTATTGATTTGTGCACTTGAGGACTTGTTTAAGATGTATAAGATGACTCTCAGCCTTAGAGAGTGTGATAGGTTGGATGAAGCTTCCAATTTTGTTCCATGGAAGCTCAAGATTCAATTACTTATGGAGGAAGCCAATATTCGAGGGTATGTATTGAAAGTGATTCTAGAACATACTGATCCAACATAGTTCACCACTCATCAAAAGAAGGAAGCCAAGGTGAAGAGAATCATTTTTCATTCTAGTGTGAATGATCATTACATCTCAATTGTAGATAAGACAATAGAAAAGAAAATTTTTGAAGCATTGGTTGATTTATTTCAAAACTCCTATGCTTCTTGATAGATGCTCTTATGAAATCAACTTTTAGTCGTTCATATGAGTAAGAAAAATGTTGTGGTGAGCTACTTGACCACGATCACTAAATTGAAAGATTAATTGGATACCATTGGAACAAAGGTGGAGGATTAGGAGGTTGTGACCATTGCCTTAAATGGATTTGTTCATTTATGGATGCCTTTTGTTCAAGGTGTTTGTGCTTGAGATACCTTGCCAAAGTTTTCAAAGATTTGGGTTGATATTGTGCAAGAAGAAATTAGATTGCAATCTTGTTTGGAGCAATAAGGGGAAGTAGATGCGATTGGTCTTGCAGGGAAGGTGAAAATGGTAGCAAGAAAGGATGCAAGGAGAAGGAATGTACATATACAAGAAAGAAGGACTTGGGTAAGGTGATGTGTTTTTGATTTCATAATATGGGACATTATTCCAACCAATGCCCCATGAAGAAGGGAAAGGGTATGGAGCAAGTCACAGTTGGGGATATGGTAGCTTTAGAGGAGGATCTTTCTTAGTTTGAGACTAATTTTTCCATGACCTATTTCTTGTCCTCTTACACTGTGTCTAGTGTTGGATGGTGTGTGGAAAGTGGAGCTTAAAGACATATGACATTTCATTATTCTACAGGTTTCAGAAGCAAGGAGGAGGCATGAGTGTGGAACTTGTTGATGATGCCACTTATCTTGTGAGAGGAGCTGGATCCATTTCCTTCTAGATGCCTTCAAGTGATTTTCTTGAGTTGAGTGATGTTATTTTTGTTCCTAGTTTGAAGAAGAATCTTCTTTTAGTTTCTTGTATGATAGATGCATATTGGAGACTTGAATTTGAGGGGCACCAGTGCACGATAAATAATTGTATCTAGCTAGTTTGAGGACTTTGGCTAGATGGGTGAGAGAGGGTGGCCTTTACAAGTTGCTTGTTAATCTAGTGTCACTTGCACATTTTAGTGAGAGGCTGGATAATCCTTCTATATTTGAGTTTGTTTGAGAGCATGCATGAGCGTAGATGTCTTCAATGAGTATGAGTATACCAAATGGGAGATATGCTAGTTATATTGCATTGGTTTCTTCCATCTATGAGCCTTACAATTGTCTTTGAGGAGGAGAGTTGTGATACCTTCATGAAGGATGATTCCATGGTTGCAGCCAATGGGATCATTGTAGAGTACATGGACAAGGTTGTTGGATTCCCTCAGATAGAGGGAGTTTCCCATGATGTTACAAATGCTTCAGGATTCTCTCGAGATGAGGGAGTCGACCTAGTTTAGGTTATTTAAGTTGGTGTATGTTTTGAGGTGTATTAGTGGGATTCTCATGTTCACAAGATGTTGGTAGCCTCACATGGGTTGTTACCTTTACCATGAGCTTGGTACTATAGGATCGATGACTTGATTGGTGTATATATCTATATTTGTGACATTGATAGATGTGATCAACATGTCTTGGTATTGTATGGAGATATGATTATCTTTAAAGGATGTGTTGGACAACTCATGATGTAGTTTTCAGAGACTTTGGCCCGTAAGGTTGACTCAGAGGATGTTGGGTTTTGGAAAGCTGCTTATGATCCATGGTTATGTTCCTTCATAATCATAAGTGGTCAGTCTTCTTTGGAGAATTGAGATGTTGTGATGGCATGGGTGACAATTCCTTTTCAAGAGACAAGGGTTGATTCTTGGACTATAAAAGGTACATATTTTTAGGTGGTAGGGTTGGTGGAATTGCATAGGGAGTTGACAAGTGTTGGTGATAACAATTTCTTCTTAAAGAGGGAGAGTTAGCTTTTGGGGTTACTTCGAAAGTATTTACACCAGTCTTAGGGGTGGTTCATGAGATTTGGGGTATGTGGTGTATGATTATCCCCTGGATGGTCTGTGATAGATTTTCACATGGGAGGTTGTCCATTATGGATTTTCACATTAGAGATGGCTTACTTAGTGCTCGCTTGACCTTAGTTGGTGCTTCCATGATATTATTCCCCGGGGAATTGGAGATCTCCAGACAACTTTGGTGATGTTTTACGTCATGGACACATGGAGATGGTCACTTGCTTGGAGAATGATCTGCATGGGAGGAGGGGTGTTTTGCATGTTGGGGGAGGGAATTGGGTCCTAGACAACTTAGGGTAGATTGGATGCTTGGAGTTGGCTTAAGGATGCCTAGGTTGTGACATTGTTCATGTAGGGGGAGGGTACACAATGGAGTACATGGCTTATGAGGGTTGTTGGAGTCTTTGGAGGCTTGTAGGATGAGCATTGGACACACCTCATGGAGTTCCCTTGCATTCAAATCCTTGTTTGTAGATTACATCACCTTGGATCTTGAAATGTGCACCCTTGGAGTGTAACACTCAACATGTGTGAGCCTACATGTGTTATTGTATGGTCCTTGTAAAGGAATAGGCCCACACATGTACTATTGGCATTCCTTACCTTTCATATACATAGATGAAGGAGAGGTTTTTTCAATCGCTCATTATTCTTGATCACTCATGTTAGATATGTGACTAACTGGAGTGCACTGATCTTCCTCTCTGTATTGGATCTTCTTTTGTACTTGATTTCTATATCTCTTGGAGTTGCTAGGGTTTCTTGAGCTTCTTGGAGCAACTTGAAGACTTAGGATTTCATCTCTTGGATATTTAGAGATTAAGATTTTGAAATGAAACCCTCGGTTGTACTTGGTGAAGATAAGAGATGTCTTTCCTTGGAGGGCGCGAGTTTACTTTTGATTAAAAATTATATGTTTTAGAATGAACAACAAGATGGTGGCATGTTCACAATAACAATTTTTTTCTCATATTTGACACATTTCTACTCTTTCTATGCTAGTTTGAAGTAAATAAAAACACGATTACCTCGTGTAGCTTGTTGATGTAAATTTCTAAGTAGTGTCAAAAGAGTTGGTTGAGTTGATTTGGATTCTCAAGTTCGATTGATATCATTGAGGAAATTGCATCAAGCCAACAAGATTCACATTCCAACTCACTTTGAGTAATACTCAAGGGTTTTCCTTAGATGTGGGAGTCATACTTAGAGGTTTTACCTAGATGCAAGAGTCATACTCAAGATTCATAATTGAGCATTGGACATGGATATGGATTTGTATCAAGGTTGGTTATCATCCCAGGAGATTGGTATGGATGAGAATCGACATCGTCATTGGTAGATGTTTATCCTAGAGCTACGTAAAGCCCATAATAGACTACATGAAGGAAATGATGAGTTGGTGTGGTTCTTTAATCCCACAGGTGGCCAATACTATGTGAAATTAGGGTATCAATCTATACAGGAGGCACACATGGGAGAAAATATTTGGTGGTATAAAAAATATGGAAAATAAAGGCCCCAATGAAAGGTATTCTCTTTTTTTGGTTGATATTGAAAAACCATGTTTTAATGTGGGATAGGATTTAGAAGGGAAATGTAGAGGGTCCATGTTTTTTTTTTTTCTCTGTGGTGTTGATGCAGAGTCCAATCATCATTTGCTCTTGGATTATTCATTCACTAGAATGGTTTGGAGGCACATTAAGGATCTTTTGAACATTCAACATCTTTGGGACAATCAATATATAGAGGAATGCTCAAAGGTCTATTTTAGTTCGAGTAGTCTTAATACTTTAAAATCTCTTCCCATTTTGGTTGCATGGGGAATTTGGTCAGCACATAATGCCAAGTTTTTCAAGGATAAACACTCTCCTCCTTTGCATACTGCTTCACAAGTTTTGGCTCTCTTTGACTCTTACAAATCCACAACAAAATTGAAACCTCCCCGTCCTGTTGTATAGGTCCTGATCAAAAAGGAAATTCCATGGGGTTGTTTTGATAGAGGATGCCAAGGTGATACTCCTATCTATAGTGCGGGGTTTATACTTCATTTATAGGAAAATCATTATATAGTTGGCAAGGAAAACTTGGGAGTTAGAACAAACAATTTGGGTGAATTTAGTGCACTCTATGCATTACTTAAATGTGTTGCAAATAAAAATGTTCAACAATTAAAAATATTTGGTGATTTAGAACTAGTCATTATGTGGATGCAATACATGTTGTAGATTAGGAACCTGGGTCTATTACGGCTTGCAAATAAGCTAAAAGTAATCTCACTTCTGTTTCAGGGGATTTGTTTTTCACATGTTTTCCATGAGCTCAATATGTAGGTAGACTCCTTATCCAAGGAGGCTTTACGCATTCCGAAGAACACACTCATCAATGAAGAACACAAAGACGGTCACGTGGTTGCTCAACTGGAGAGAAATTTCATAATCTTATAATTTTCCTTGCCGTTGCAACTTCATTGATTATAGATTGATAGTTATCACCTAGAGATGTTTTTTTTTTGAACATTTTGAAAGAACACTGGAAGAGGTAATTCATGTTGTTGTCAAGCAATTTGAGGAATATTGTAAATGTTGGCTACTTTCTTTTTAGTAAGAGTCTTGTTCATCATAGTGTTATCGCCTTTGGAATGTACTTTTGGTTCTATTATGGAAATAAAAAGTATGATTTTTTTCTTGGATACACACATACATATCCACACACATTTAATTTTTCAAATATAGTTTTTTTTTCAAAAAATTTGATGTTCATTAAGTTTTTCTAAGTGTTGAGTTTGGTAAATTTGATCTAAAGAGTAAATTGGGTGAAAAGTATGTTTATTTTATTATTATTTTTGAACATGCAAAAGTGGTATACATTGTGAGCCTTAGACTTGTAGCTCACCAAAAGCCTTTGCCCTTCCATTGTTCTCGGACATTGTTTTACAAAATAAAAAATATTGAAATGGTTTGGTCAACACTTATTAAAAAGCCTTTATATTCATATGAATACAATAATGGAGCTCGTTGCGTATGGTTCTCACAATATATCGATTTATGTTGTTTCTTATTAGCGAAATGAAGAGAGCATGTTTATTAAGAAATATCTCAAACCTAATATCATGGATTCAAATGTATCACGGATTCAAATGTATCACGGATTCAAATGGTTTAAGGAAATTTTTTATTATTCATTTTTTCTATAGCATGGATTTATACTTTTCCCACTTAATTTTGCTAGTTGCCACTACCATTTTGTCTCCCTAACACCATTTTTATATTGATCTAAAAATGACAATTACAAAATATTGAAACCATGCATATAGAGTAAAAAGGTTACAATCCACTATTTTCATCAGAGTTTACCCCCTCAATCCTAGTATCCATTAACTGGAATTTGAAAATGGTGTAATGTCAATATAAACTTTAACCCCATCTGAATCAGTAACTCAAGTGAGGATCTTTTATTTCAATAAGTGTATCATTTTATGAATAACTATAAAATTTTAAGTATCCATAGTTTTGCATTAGTGAAGAGTCATACAAGCACAATACATGTAGTAGTCCACCTCAAATCATGGTGAATTCTTGCTATCTTCTTTTGCGCATAAATTCGTCTACTACATAATTTCAAAATCAAGTTGAAAAAAAAAGGTAAAAATGCTTTAAAGAAATAATTTCAGTGCATATTTTACAATGAACAATTTCACTAATTGGATATTGCACTATGAATTTAAATTTAAATGGAAAATGACAATGAATGAAATAATTGCATGAATAATACATTTCTTGAGTATATATATTCTATTCATCTCATCCTCACACAAGATCCTTAATCACTCTTTCATGTTTTTGGAAACAAATATGCAAGTACATTGTACAAATTTAGAAAATTTTGTAGTTATTATTGTCTATCCCATTATAATCTCAACCAATCCCAAATATTTCAGGGATAATTTTGTGCATCACAATATTTTGAAATGTACCTTGTTCATTCAATTAGTTTTCATTCTCCAAGATATATATTTTGCGCATCACAATAGTTTGAATTGTACCTTGTGCATTCATTTAATTTGCACTCTTATAGATATTGTCAATTGTAGTCTGTAAGAAACTTGAAGATACACAAAACATGTTGAACTTTAAAATAATCACTAGATAAAGACCACAATATTGATGGCATATGCACTGACATTATAACTAAATTAATAGATCATACAAGTGACAAGACTATATATACATGAATGCCATTATAACTAGATTAAGAGAGCATAAAAGTGACAAGAATATATATGAATAAGTTTCACATTTAACAACACAATATACTCCATAACATTCATCTACTTATGGTATAACTAATTGTAATTAGAAGTAGGCCTACACATTTCATTGATTAATAACTTCTAAATACTGAGTGCCTGAAGCATTGTCACTCATCCTCAACCTCTCCATGTCTTAACACATACCCTTGTCATTGTAAAAAATATCACTATCAGATATTGTTATTCAACAAGTATCTCTTAACAATGACTAGTATGTTTTGCAACAAAAGAAAGGAGGTATGTGGAATATTAATTCCAACAAAATTCTATTCTTCATCCC
>ML790531.1:327907-375120 GCA_009831015.1 Picea engelmannii | reverse complement strand
AAGACTCTGGGAAGCAAGAGAAACCCTAATAAGTTGGTTAATAACCCTAGAAGCCTTGTCGACTCAAGAAGATAATTTATATTAGGCTATTAGCCTCCAAGAGAAGAAGTTGGCCAGAAATCATAATAATATACTGAACAGACACATACCCAGAAGGAGAAGTTGGCCCCAGCAAAACTGACAGGATTACTATAAATACAGGGCACCAGTTCTCATTTGTAGCAATCTCAGAATTGCAGTTCTGCAGTTTGGTGTGCACTGCAGTTGCAGTCTTGTGCGCAGGTTTGGAGGAAGAGTTGGTGCAGCAGCAGTAGCAGCAAGATATCAGTTTTGGCTTGAATATCTCTTGGCTAGGGTTTGGAACATCTGATCAGCCTTTTGTGATGCACTGTCCTTGGGGATTGATGCGCTACTCTTTTTTTGGCTATTTGGCCTAGGGTTTGCTTCCGGAGTAATTCTCAGTCAAGGTTAAGGTGCTCGGAGGGAGGCTTCGGCCTATGGTTGGGTGATGAAGGTATCGTCAATGGTAAAATGAGCACACCATCTTCTATATTCTAACATGATTATATTGGATCTGTGTGAATACTGCATTGCTCTGTTATTAGGGTTTTATCTGTGAAGTAGATACTGGTTAAATATTGATGAGTTGTAACTTCTAAGTGCTTTGTTAAGGTGTTGTAATCACATATCGGTGTCCCAGCTAAGGTTGCATACATATTATTCATGCAACCACCCCTACCTATACCTCAGGTGAGACTTCATCTACTTCCCAGGTGTTTCCAAAAGGGTCGGTAGTTAGGGTTTTGTTGGTGTGTTGTTGTAGCGTTGAAACCTAGGTCTGCCCTTGTGCCAACAAATGGTTCCATTGTCAGGACCTAAAACGTTGATTGCTGGGAACTGAAGTAAAGAAAAAGAGAAGCATTGTGCGTAGATCTATTGTTGAAGTGTGCAGTATTCAGGATGTGAAACTGTGATTGTTGGGAACTGAAGAAAATAAATCTGTGTGCATAGATCTATTGCTTTAGTGCATAGTAGTCTACTTGTGAAGCTCCGTGCTAAGAAGAAAAGAGATAAGATCTGAAGGCTTTGTGCTTTGTTAAAGGTAAGAATAGTGAAAAGTTTTGATTGAAAAGGGAAAGATAAGTGGAAATTTTTGTTTCAAAAGTATGGATCTAGGTATATTTGATAAATTTTTTCCTAACTTGAAAAGTAGGGCACATCTAGATCTGTCAAAAATAATGAAAGATTTGTTATTCCTAGATCTGTCATTCCTAGATATGAGTAGATCTGCCAAAAATAATGAAAGATATGTTATTCCTATGCATAGAAAGAATGTTTGGACTAACAAATGCATGCAAGAAACTAGAAATAATTTTTTGCAGGTTAGCTACTATGATCCTAGTGCGTTGTACATGAAAGGTTGGGGATTGTTTCAAAGAAAAAGAAGATTAACTCTCCATTATAATTGTAGAAGACCGGGACATCTTGCTAAGGAATTCCCTGGTAGAAATCCTGGTTGTCTTTGTTGTCAAGTTATGGATCACAAAGTTTTGTATTGCCCTAGAATGATTGCTAATGTTGAAAGAATGAATATGAGACAAGAAAACCCTAAGGAAGATCAAGAAGCTAAGACCATGACAGAACCACAGAAAGAATTAGAGACTGTATTACTGCAAATAAAAGAAACCCTGAATGATCAAAGAAATATCAACTTATCAGATATCTTCAAAGAAAAAGAGTGCATAGAAACAATAATAGGAGACTTCGACATAGACTGTTTTCTAGATGAGGAAACACAGACGGATATTATGACAGAAAGAACCTAGGAAATTTTAGGAAAGCCTGCTATGATTCCATCATTAGGAGGAATAGGATTATTTAGAGGAAAGTTGATAACCCTGTGTGGAAGACTCATCGAGATAGTTATGAGTGCTCATGGAACTACGATAGAGGAAGATTTTGAGATTGTTAAATTTATTGAGAACAACTCTCCATTTTCTAGGCTATTAAGAAAACCCTAGATTGAGAGAGATTAGACGAGAAGAAAAGAAGAGGGAGTCTTAGAACAAAATAAGCAAGAATTAAAAGATTTCATGACTAGGAGGATAATGCACTTGATATAGGAACGGGAGAACGGATAGAAGCTATTTAAAACCAGAAGCTTTGATGTCGAAGTTGAACGAACACAAGAAGGTTCACAGAAGAATGGAGCACCTACCCTAGACATAGAAGAGGTATTGCCCTTGAACCCTACGAAATAATCTCAACAACACAAAGTTACTATAACAAAAGGAGATAAGAATTAGAATGGAAAGACGAATATCGAGACGAAGATCACCGGGAAGAAGGCTAAAAAACTCAGTAAGAAGAGAACAAATATAGAAAAGTTACAGAAGGTCCCAAAGGGGACTTCCCAGAGAGAAGGTTTGCAAAACTAGAACTTCGTCAGGATATCAGAACAACACAACATGGAACTTCACCATGACGGAGCAATATATCCATTGAAAGCATTATAACTATTAGCCCGATGCCCCGAATGGTTAGAATAGCAGTTACGACCAGAAATCTCGCCATCAGACCATTGGGACCATGCCGTAATGGACAAAACTGCATTGATGAAGGCCTCTTTCCCATTGGAGAAGATCTGTTACATCACTGTCTACTTATTCCATCGACTGTTGCACCGAGAACACTTTTTCAAATTGTATCCGAGCCAACAAGAGAACTCATTGCTACCGCATTGTGTTTATTGATATTGACACATGTTCCATTGCTTTGAGCATTCATTCATCCACCTGATTTATCTGATCTGAGCGTGTATGTTAGATGAGCTCAGTGTTGCATATAAAGTCATCGAAGAAGTTCTAATCGACCTTATGGTAGAGAGAGTGATGTCCAAAGGAGTTCAAGATTCATCGACACGAGGAGTGAAATCCTCCCCATCAACTACTCATAGATCTAGACCATCACATGTTGCAGATGAGAAGAGAACCAAGAATAGAGATTACTTAGTGAATGCGAAGTTAATCTTGTTTGTTCTTTCCGATTACATATAGCCTCTAGTCAATGCGGTAAATCGTGATAGTGTTCCGACAGACTTCGAGTACACAATCATCACAATGTACCTCCCGAAGGGGATACATGCAGTTAGACTGTAGTTGGAGAGGATTCCAACCTTAAATATCAGTGACTATAATCTAAGGGACCGCAAGACCTATGACATGCTCGTGCCTCACAAGTACTTGACTAAGATGAAGGGAAAGAAATTGAAGATCATTCCCCAGCCATGGACCATGAACATCGTGCAGTCCACTATCCTTAATGTCATGAAAATTCCACACTTTGGAAGGCACTAGGAGGTTAAACTCTTTTTTTCATTCTTCCATGGAAGTTATTTATGGTTATAAAGGCGTATTACCATTGATCCGACGTTGATCCATATGATCACCGGATTGAGCATGCAAGGACCCGACCCACAAAACTTCTACCCAGGGAAGGTTGTAGATCATGCCCTGGCATAGAAGATTAAATACATCTATGGTGATGTAGAGAAGGGGACATGAGGCTACAAGGTAGCCTCCAATTAGAATGGTGCAGTGCGCCTCGGTTGCCAGTTGATTGTTGGTAAGCTAGTCTGAAAGAACAAACCCACACAAGTCACATGGTTTGTGGTTGACCTCGCAGGAAAGTGCATGGAGGGATTACAAATGAACTGGGAAAAGTACTTAGTCAACCATCTAGAAGTCGATTTCCCCAAAGCTCAAGATCAGGGCTACGAGTTCCACTTTAGCTAGTTGTTGATCCTCATCGTGTTTACAGCTTGGGAGATGCCGGAAGCTGCGACCTTCCTGGACATTGAGCCATTGGAACCACTTGCTATGAAGTTCACCACGCTTTGGTACTCGAGCGACATGGGAAAACAATGGCAGTCAAACGCAGTATTCCATACCTACTACCTGCAACTAAAAAGGGTTATCGAATCGTTCCCCTAAATGACGCCAAACACTCTGGATAGGTTCAGACCCCTTATGAAGTTTCACATAGATAGGCATTTCATATATATCACCATGCACATAGATGAGAATAAAGAAGATCTTCAGTCATAATATAAGCTCACCGAGGAGGACCTAGAAGAAATCACTAAGGAATGGCCCGCAGAGTTCCTTATACAAGTCGCTAAGGAATAATTGTCTGACCCAAACCTCATTGGAAGCCCGGTAGTTACCCACAAGGAGTATAATGCACCCAGTAGTAGTAGAAGGAAGAAGAATGAATATGTATAGTAACTGAGCAGTGCCTCAAAAGAGACTGCCTCAAATTCACCTGGTGGAGAAGGAGGTGACGAGGTGGACAAAGAGGAGAAAGAAGAAAAATAAGAGGAAGAAGCTAAGCAGGAGCAAGGCGAAGTAACCCCACCACAGAACCCCCTTGATGACGCATATCCATTGAAGAAAAAGAAGGTTTCCCCCACAAAATCTACATCGTGGAAAAAATCCAAAGCAAGCAAGTCGAAGCTTCAGACTGTACTCACGATCGATGACTTCGATTTCATCATCGCAGCTGTATCAGACGCTTCACAGGACATTTTTCAAAACATCGAAGCTAAGAAAGAATCCTTGTATGAAAGAATCACAACAAAGTTGAGAGGGGTATAGCAGGCCCTTCACTCCAACCATTCAGTATCCACTATGCCCCCACCATCAGAAGAACTAGAGCTGGGAGATGAGCCTGCCCAACTCCGCAAACTAGTTGATGCGACTGAAGCACACCTTCATCGAGCACAAGAAGAGAAAGAACAAGAAGAAATGATAGAGCAACGTCGGGTTGCACAAAAGGAGAAAGAGGACCTTCAAGCCAAGTTTGAAAAATAAAGAGCGCAGGCCAAGAAAGAAAAAGAACAGTTGCTCACAAAACAGCTGGGAGTCAAATAAACAATCAACAAAGCACTTCGCTCTGTGACAGGCTTAGAGACAAAGGCAGAAGACCGAGTGGATCATCAAATAGCGCAGCTTGCAGAAGCTATCCAACAAATACAACAAAGAATATCATACTTAGAGCTCCGAACAGTGCCCAATACTCCACTGGATGTACGAGATCAAAGAAAAGAAATTGCTCAAAGTGAAGTTGAAAGAATCAAGGCCCTCACCATGGAATGTAAAAAACTGAGTGATCACAGTGCCCAGACTTATGAGAGAATCACTAAGTATTCTGAATTAAAGGAATTGGAGTCACATCTCCAGGAGGCAAAGTAGCAAGCAAAAAAAATACATGCACAATTGAAGCCCCTGACAGCAGTCGAAAGGATGAAGCGATCCCAAGAATAGCATAATGCCCAACAGCAGATCCACACCATTTAGAGAAGAGTAATTGAAGTGACTCAGAGACTCCAACCAATTCAGGACGAGGCTTGCCAACTATTCGCAGAGATTGAAGGTCGAGGAACGGAATTGGAGCAAGTCGTCACTACAGCTGAACAATGCTTAGAGGGACTTGTTAATGAAGAAGTAATCCAAGAGTTCCTCGAATAGGAGGTCATGGCACATCAATAGGTTGAAGCAGCTCAAGCCAAGCTCGAGGCTTTCAAAGCAAAGCTACCCATACCAAAGTGACTCGAGACGAGTCACAGGTGAGTGTTGGGGGCTTGTTGGCCCTTGACCAAGTTTTGAGGATCCTTGGTCAGGTTTGACCTACTTTTGGCACTTCGACAGGTTGTCGAAGGTGGAGCGCAAGTCGAAGCAGAGATCACAAAATCTCGACCCCTTTTTAGGGCCTTTTGGGTTTTGGGGCTTATGTAATGGGTATGGGGATGTTAGCCCATGGGTTTACCCATGTTTAGGCCCTTTTTGTAATGTATAAATAGAATTCTAGGCGATGTAAGAAGTAACGTGTATGAGACAATATATGCATCTACTTAATGTTAGGTGTTAAGTGCAAGTGATAAGTGTAATTGCTTTGTGCATATTGTGTGAGACTTGCAGAGCTAAGTGCAAGTGATTGTAAGAGACTGTGGAAGGCTTTGTGTTGAAACTCAGGGAAGGAGGATCTAGCGAAGTGCATAGATTTCCTACCCTCTGCAGAGTAAGATCTCAAGGCTCTGGGCATCTAGCTGATTGACCGAAGATAATAAAAGAGAAGAAGAGTTGGTGGGTGTAGCCCTAGGGTGGGGGTGAACCATGTATATCATGTGTTATGGTTTCTTTTTTCTTTATGGTTTCCCTCTTTTTTATGTAATTAAATTCTTAGTGCATCGATATATGCTTAGAAGAATCTAATATGATAGCTTAATGCTGAATAATGTGAATGAATGCTAGATCTAATCTATGTCGTTGTTCTTAGTGCTTGATTATATTGGATCTGTGTGAATATTGTGTTGCTCTGTTATTAGGGTTTTATCTACGAAGTAGATACTGGTTAAATACTGATGAGTTGTAACTACTAAGTGCTTTGTTAAGGTGTTGTAATCACAGATCGATGTCCCAGCTAAGGTTGTAGACATTTAAGTCCTGCAACCACCCTTGCTTATACCTTGGGTGAGACTTCATCTGCTTCACAGGTGTTGCCAAAAGGGCCGATAGTTAGGGTTTTTTTGGTGCATTGTTGTAGCGTTGAGCCCTAGGTTTGCCCCTATGCCAACTATCATTGTTGTATAATAACAAGTTTTATGTTCCAAAAACAATAGAGATTAAGAATTTGATCATGGATGAATTCCATAGGAGACCATATGTGAGTCATCCTAGTTATCAAAAGATGATCACAACAATGAGGCAGTTGTACTTTTGGCCAGGAATGAAGTAAGACATTGTTGAATATATTGCTAACTGTTTGGAGTGTCAATAGGTAAAATTTGAACACAAACATCGTACATGACTATTGCAACCTTTACCAATTTCATAATGTCAATGGGATATAATATCCATGTATTTCATTACTGTTTTACCAAAAAAAGTTAGGGAACATGATGAAATCATGGTAGTAGTGGATAATTTGAGCAAGCAAGCTCACTTTATTCCTATCAAATCTACTTTCAAAGCTATAGATTTTGTTGATGTTTTTATGAAGGAAATAGTTGGATTGCATAGTTTACCTAAGATCATAATCTCAAACAAAGATGCTAAGTTCACTTCAAGTTTTTGGAAAATCTTGTTTGCGGGCTTGGGAACACATTTATCATGATCTACTGTCCTCAAAAAATGGTTAGATCGAAAGAGTGAATAAAGTTCTAGAGGACATGTTGAGGATGCATGATATGCATCAACCCAAGAAATGGGAAGAATATCTACTCTTGGTAGAGTTTTCCTATAACAATGGTTATCAAGAATAATTGAAGATGAGCCCATTTGAGGTTGTCTATGGTAGGAAGTGGAAATTTCCAATTAGTTGGGATAGTCCAGTGGACAAGATCAAACTTGGAGAAAAAATGTTGTAGGAAATGGAGCAGGCTATGATCAAGATAATGTAGAACTTGAAAGTAGCCCAGGATATACAAAAGAGCTATGCAAAGAACAAAAGGAGTCATAAAGTGTTCAGGGAGGGAGATCATGTGCATATCAGGGTGAAAACCAAGAGGATTTCTCCAATGATGGGGACTTATGCTAAGTTATCACCCCACTACTATGGACCATTTGAAGTCCTAGAAGGAGTGGGACCAATAACATATAGACTTTCCCTACCACCTACTGTTAGAGATCATAATGTGTTCCATGTATCTTTATTAAATAAATATGTTCATGATTCTAATCATGTTATTTATTGGACTGTGATACAGGTGGAACTAGAGGGAGAATTCTAGCGCGAACCTCAATACATCTTGTACATCAGAGAAGCGTTGCTCCGGAACTGATCCATCGTGCAGGTAAAGGTGAAAAGGAAGAACTTTGGAGTAGATGAGGCTACATGGGAGCTGGAAGATTCCATGAAAATGGCATACCCATTTTTTTTTCATGTATAACTTTATATATATAGTGTTTTAAACACCGAGGATGATGTTTCTTTAAGGGGGGGGTGGAATGTGATTCCCTGTTTTCCCCTCATGATTGTAATTATGTTAAGAATTCATATAATGTGATTAAAAAACATGTAATTGTGTTGTTGATTAATATAAAACATTAGACAATTGATTAAGTAAAATTCATTGAGTATTGGCCATGATATCACAAGTGGGATTGGTGAAGTGAAATTGGTGAGGTGGGATGGAGAAATTTCAATGAAGAAAATAGGAATCTTTCTCAACATTCCAACATACACCTAAAAAATTGAATACATCACCTGCCAACATACTTACATCTACATAGAGAAATGTGATCAGTTAATGAGAGCAATATTGGTGGTTGAAGAAATTATAATTGTTGGTAGATTTTATGTTTGGTGGAATCAAAGAGTGAATTTGAAACTTAAAGAAGGAAACCGTTGGATTTCCCCTTCGATTTTGAGTCCTTGATTGAAGGTTGTGTCTCAAAACAATCATGGGAATCCCAAGGAAAAGCATGGAAGAAGAGACCAAAGGTGACAAAAAATCACCAAAGGGAGATAACAAATAGATACTAGCATACACAAGAAAAGAAAGGAAGAGGGAGAACACAACAAAGGAAAAAGGAGAACATGCCCAAGAAGATATTTCAACAATTGAGAAGTTGAAGACGGGTTCTCACCGGGAACCACAAACAACATAGTGAGTTGTAGACTCATATATAGTTGAAGTGGTGAGGAGGATACTCACACACATTGCTCTGAGCAACAAAGGGAATCATGAAGCTATTTTGAAGAAAATATAATCTTTCCCAAGGAATTAATGGCCACCCTATAACAGATAAGACCTAGATCCATATTGGAACAATAGAGGACCATGGTTTGGTGCCTATTGGAAAGAAACTAACACTGGTAAGGGGAGGTCATTGAGGGATTATATAACAAATAAGGGAATATATTGTGTAGAGGAAATATAGTTGTAAAGGTGCTTGATAAACTAGTGGAAGTCTGGAGCTCAGTTGGAAGAGCATGACTTCTGTTGTTTTGAGTGGAGTGAGGGAGAGTGATCTGCCTAAACCATTTGTATGATTGGGAAGTCAACTGGATCAATCCCCTTGTGATATCATGACCTATCATGGGGGTGGCATGTTGTAGGAAGGAATACTGCAACATATTCTACGGTTGGGAGGAAAGGCTTCCTCTCTCAGTAAATTGGTTGGTTTGATATTTCACAAAACATATAAGTGTTTTAACCTTACATGTTTGATTTATGTTTAATGATGACAATATGTTTTTTTGTGGTTTTATGATAAATTTGAATGAATGAAGGAATGGTTGAATTCCTGAGTAAACTGGGATATGCATAATTTCTTTCAATAATGACCTGGTAAATATGAATAACCCAGTAAGTATTGTTAACACATAGTGTATCCCCGTGGAAATTGCAAGCCTTTTGAATGGAAGGCTTGCAAGATATGAAAAATTTCACTGGGAAATTGGTAGTGAAATTCCGAGATGCCTCAGAAGGATCTTTGTGTATCTAGGGAGCCTTAAAGTCCAACAAAAATCCCTGCTTGAAATGGAAATTTTGCAAAATCTACAAATCTTCATCTAATTTTTGGAGCCAAATTACCTTATCCTATGATGGTCGTGGAACATAGAGTTGAAGGAAGTCTGGTAAGGTATTATAGAATAAGCCTAAAGAGACCTCAAATGATTAAGTCCTGAATTGAACTGTCACTTAGAAGAAAACCTAATTTTTAGGTCAAGATTATTTATGACCTTCGATTTGACATAGAGGAGAGATCCTGACTATTGGTCAAACAACGCTACCATCAGAGTGACCTAGTATAAGGTTGAAGAGGGACTCCAATGAGGATGACTTAAATTCAATGAGGACCATTGAATTATCAAAAGAGTGGTAATGGTGAATTATGGACCATTGATGCCATTTATAATTTTTTCAGAAGGAGGGTTGTCGGAGGACTGGAAAGAGGATATGAGATGAGAGACTAAAAATTTGGAATTCTGAGGATCATCAATCCATCAAGATGTCTCCCATAATATCTCAATCATTGGATCCCATATGACCAGATCCAAGGAGGCAGGCTTAGGAACCTTAATTGTCGTGCAGTTGTAAACCATGACAGAACCCTAACCATCATATGAACAGAACGAGGATCGTCAGATCCATTGGAGTGCAAGTCGTCAGAGTGGTTTGTGGCACTACATCAAATGTGTTCCGATGGTGAGGGACTCCAAGAGAAAACAAGAGTCATCAATTTGCGAGTTGATGCATGATATTATCCTAGTCATAGATTGTTGGGTACCACTTAGACGAAGCTTGGGGAAAGGTGTTGAGACAAGTGGTAACTGTCGAGCTAGTAGAAGGAATGATCATATCATAGTCATTAGTATGCAAGTACGAGAGTCATTTGATCTGTTCGAACTATCCCATCGGAAAGGAGCTATCAGGATGGGAATTAACCCAGATAACCTGGTTTTCTAATGGAGAGGAATATAAATCACTATAGATCATTGATTTGGTGGTGATAATTAATTCTAATAATATGATTGAGGGAATATATCTCCCTAGTCATTGCAACAAACTCTGTAGAGGGATTTCGTTAGCAATTTTGGGGTCAAACAAGAAATATTTAACACAGTAAATATTGTGATAAGAGAAGTCCTTAGTTAAATAGTGATGAACTGAAACAAGGGAGAGTAAAACTGAATACTTACCCTGAGAAAAGATAGGAAAATTGAATATCCCACTAGCCTAAGGAGAAATAGGGGGTCATGTGTGTTACAAAGATCATCAATTCAGTCGAACTTGACCCAAAGAGAACTTGTCCAACTCTATCTACTCTAGCTCCATAAGGAAACACAAGTCGTCCAAGATGATGCGACTTGGCCCCTTGGGGAGGAGCTCACCTCTATGCCTAAACTCACCTCAGAATTCTTGGTGTTGATCTTTCCCAAGTGTTGTGTGTTTCCTTGGTTCATCCTATCTCACAACCCTCCTCACCGAACTGTCACGTTGCTTCATGTTGAACCATTGAGTCCCTTGGGTGACATTGAGTCCCTTGGGTGACGTTGATCCGACTCACCAAGTCACTCTATCGTGCAGAACACTTTTCCGCAATGCGCCCATTGTTGCTTCAATGGTTAGGTCATGACCCCAAATTTCCCATCACATGAGTTGGCCTCACCTCAATTCATCCACATAAGGTACCCAAAGGTAGCGTACCCAAGATGCCTACATGGTGAGCATGCCCATTGGTCATGATCTAAAGTGTTGTGTCCCACAAGGGACCAATATCGCCCATTGTGAACCCCAAATGCAATCCTCCCAACCATATTAGTCTTGGCTCACCTCCGCAAGTCACTTAGCCAAGTCCACCCTCATCACAGTGCATCCAAACTAGCCATCTCTTCACACATCCTACCCAACCGCAAGTGTGTGTGCCCATCCAAGTCACCTTAGCAACCCCAAATTCCATGACTTTCCTTCATACACATTGATCAAGCAAAGGTTTTGTGCACCCTTCTTATAGAAGGCCTTACAATATCCCTTTGATATATTCTTTTGTTAAGAGAGCTTAAGCCAATCTTGATTATGGTTTATCCAAGGTAAACAAAGATTTAATTCAATGAGATGATTGAATCCACACAAAAATATAACTCATAATGCAAAGGATTCCATTAACTTAATGACTTAATTCTTTAAGAAGAATATTCAAGAGAGAGAAAGAGAATAAACTACTAAAATCCACTTAGATTCTTGTGTGAGTTAGAAACAAGTGGATCAATCTCCAAATCTGATTTAGCATGTGTGCAATAAAGATAATCCAGACTTGCAATATGTTGATTAACATCCCAAGATATAATAACTTTGAAGAAGCGAACTACCAACCACTTAGGAAATGTAATTGGAAATATAAACGACTTCTAGTTCAATGAAACCACAAGAGATGCAATATTACAACACAAACTGACCTTAAATAATGTGACATTAAGAGAAAATCAATATGTTCTTAATGGAGGGAGAGTCCAAGGTGAAACATGGCTTGTCCTTGATCTCCAAATTTGTTTTATGCATTGATTTATGTAAATTCCAAATCTGAGATTAGAGAGCTATTAATCCAAGAAATATTGATTAAGTTTTTTAAATAAAGACATCTTCAATTATGAATTAGGGTTTTATGATATTTAATGAAACAACAACCCAATTTGCTTGAAACAAGTCCACAATAAATAAATAATATGCAACAACAAGAATAACTTGAATCAAGAGATAAATTTAGTTTAGGGTTTAGCAAGAATTTACTTTGAATTTATCAAGTATCTCCTTAAGTGAGAGATATATGCAAATAAAACCAACTTAAGGATGATTTCACAACTAGAAAAAGAAGATAAACTTGACCAAATATTTCTAGCTTATGAGATTAGTACCAAGTCTATGATAGTTATTCTTTAAATGTAGACTTGGGGTTATGCAAATCTATTTTTTATCCTCTTTCACGCAATTTCCATATTTACATAAATAATAATAACATCCCAAATAAAAAGGAATAAACTTTAAAGAGCATTCATAAGGTCTGATTTGGTAATTAGGATTTTAAGATATCAATTTTAAGAGACTATCTAAGCTATTCTAGAAGATTAAATATGCAATGAATCGAGCACATGATGGAGTGTTGACTCCAAGGGTTGGACAAACTTCCAAAACTAGTCAAAGGTGTGTGGCACCCTTGGAGCACGAAGGTGTGTCTTGAAGGGCACCTCACATAATTAAGACATGAGTCAAGAAATATAGATGGCTTAGAGAACTTAATGAAGTATTCAGACCTTGTTACAACATAGTATTAATTGATCAATAAATTATAAACTACAAGCCTAACATGAGTCTAAGCCTAAATCTAGACTAAGTCTAAGTCTAAATTTAAATAAAGAATTAATTAAAATATGAAATAAGTTAAAATATTTGAGTTAAAATCAAACTCTAGGGGAAAAGGTGAAAAAAATTAGAGTTTGGGTAAAATGCACATGTGTGCATGAAAATAATAAAGATATTTTTAAAATAAAAAGAAATTAAAACATGAGATAATAGGTGTACACATAGGATAGCATCTTGAGTCAAATTACCACCGAGTCTAACTAAAAGAAGACTCATAAACCAACTCTAACTAAGATCTAATTAGGGGACACTCATTAAATGAGAATTTGGGGAACAAAGGGACAACTAAGAGCAAAAATAGGAACACATTAAGGAATGTGAGGGAAAATGGATTTTTAAATAAAATAAAAAATGTAATTACTTGTGCAACTTGGGGAGAGTGTGACAAGTGTGTGAGTGAATAAACATCATTAAATTAATTTAAAAAGTTAATTATTGTGCATGAGGGCATGTTTCAGTGAGGGATTTTCTAGAAAACAAATAATGTAGGAGGGAAGAAGGGCTCTCTTTCCTTAGTATTGTTATGCTGCCAAAATTTGTTTGGTTGTTTCTTACTTGTGATATTTGGGATTTCAAGCTTGAGAAAGAGTGGAAGCTCTTCCTTGTGAGACAAGCTTTGGAGCTATTGTGTTCTGGTTTCTTATGTGTGGCCCCTTTGCGGCTCGAGGGGTTAAGGGGGGAGAAGAGTACCCTTAGCGTTGGCTGGGAAGTACCAGTAAAGTCTCTGGATTGACAAGAAAGTAGAATTATTGTGCAAGCTTTGGATTGAAGATGACCATCGGAAGCAATGAAATTTGGTTACAGTATTTAATATTTAAAATTGTTGATAGTTAGACCTCAACTTATACGTTGAAAACTGATGTTAGTTAAATATATTTTATGAAATATATTGTGAATGTTTTCATCATATCTATGCTAATTGACAATTATTCTTACGAGACTGCTTTAAGACTTGATCATATTTGCAATCCAGAACTAGTATACACAAGTTCATAGTTATGCTAATTATCAATTAAATGAAAGAACTAATAAAATGTATATGCTATTCTGTTGACGATAGTGATTAGAAAATGTGGGTGATTGTTAATTATAGTAAATCATATATATAGAGAGAGAGAAAATGGATGGATATAGTTTTTAAAATTAATGGTGTGTTGTTAATCTAATTGGTGTAAAGAATGGTAGCGTATGTACCAGCCGTAATAATTGAA
The DNA here is from genome assembly GCA_009831015.1 of Picea engelmannii. Classification (NCBI taxonomy): domain Eukaryota; kingdom Viridiplantae; phylum Streptophyta; class Pinopsida; order Pinales; family Pinaceae; genus Picea; species Picea engelmannii. Next base: position 360,984 of record ML790531.1, on the reverse strand, counting down.
TTACTCGTTGTGTTGACAATTTAACCTATTTGGATGGAACGATCCTTCAGAAATGAAATGGCTATTGAAGCCAACCCCGTTCAATGTGAAAATTAAATATCTTATTTTTATTTTTATATCAAAACATTGGAAATCTAATATTCGAACTACACCGAGAATGGAAAGTTTTAATAAATATAACTTGACTAATTTCGTACAACTCTGGTTAATTCATTGAAAAGTTTTTCCTGGGCGATTACAAAAATTTTCCCATTGTTTTACTCTGCTTTCATTTTCAACAAATTTGCTTCCAACCCCTCGTTGACAAGACATTGTGAACAGTTATATGGAATCGTGTTGTACATTATTAACCTTCCAAATCCCTTGTGCCTATATATATTTTATAACCTAGGATCCGAGAGAAATCGTTAATCTTTGTTTGGTAAGGATTCCGTTATTCTTTTGTGACTCTAATAGAATAGATATTTATGTTCATATATATATATATATATATATATATATATATATTTGAGTAAATACTTGAATGCATCCTTAGACTATATACATAATTATATAGTGGATCATAGAGTAAATATTTTGAAGAAATTGGTGGTAATTATGATAATGTTATGACTATACTAACTTTTTTATGGAATTATAGTATGTAGTAATTATTATTGGAACCTTTCTCTTTGCAAGTTTAGTTATAGAGAATGAAGTAATTAAATTATTCAAGGATCTAGTATGGAATAAATGTGTTTTAATTCTTATCCTTATTAGATGAGAAATAAATAGTGATAAAAGTTGCAATTGACATAAATGTAGAACTTAATCTAATGGGTGTAAGATAATATAACCTTGCTACAAGAATTATTATGTGCCTTGATTTTATGTGCTATTGAAATAAAAAAAATATTATTATCATTATTATGGGGTATTGATTCTAGATGAATGGTAAAATGATTAAATTAAATCTTATCTTGTGGTTTTTCTAATACTGGTTCTTTTTATTGACTATTTTTGTACTTTAAAATGGTATGTTACACAATTGCACATGAGTGTTGCTTAAATAATTGATTGAGCATAGTAGATTATTCTTTGTTCCTTGAAGGAATTATAGTTAATATGGTTGTTGATTCTAGTCTTGCACTTTAGAATAGGATTGGAGTTTTGGAATTAGATATCTCCTTGTTCTTCAAAACAGTCGCCAGTCCTGAGACCTTAAATGGTCAAAATAAATAGGATGAATCCTAGAATTGAGTGTTGATTATGTGTCTTGGAGGTCCTAACCTTGCAGGGTAGGTTGGGTGGTTAGAAATATTTTGTTATCTTTATGGGATGTAGTTAATCTATGAATAACATTGATGATGTTTCTGAATCTTGAGATGTAGAGAAATAGTTGAGAAATAAATATGTGAATATTGATGTATGTTATTTAAGTGTAACACTTATCCTAACCAATGTTATGGTTAAAAAAAAACATCTCTATTGTAATCACTTACATTTATGTCTTAACTAAGGGTATGTTACAATTATCCATGATGAATTGTTAAATGTTGATTTTACAAAGTGGATCGTAATACTAACATGTACTTGGTAATAATGATGTTTTTGTAATGAATTTTAACCAATTAATAGAGTAGTTTCTTATAGTGCAATTTGTATGATGTTTAACGAATTTGTACTAGTATAATGAACTATTGAATGAATTTGGTTGCATTGTGATCAAGAACCTCACTATCAAATCTAGTCCTGAGTCTAGGTTAGAGTTGGTTAAGAGAATTAGATACTTACATGTTCCTTAGAACAGTCGCCAAGCCTGAGACCTTAAATGGTCAAAATCAATCGGATGAATCCTAGACTTGAGTATTGATTATGTGTCTTATAGGTTCTAACCTTGTAGGGTAGGTTGGACGGGTAGATATCTCTTGTTATATTTATTTGATATGGTTGATATATGAATAACAACGATGTTGTATTTGAATCTTTTTGCGCAGAGATAGATGAGAATAGAATATTAATATTGTGTATGTCATTTTTGCCTAACACATGTCGTAATTAATGATTTAAAAGAAAAAAAAATACCACTAATATCTACTCACATTTATGCCTTAACGGAGAGGTCGTTACATATGGTATCAGAGTGGGTTCAACCCTGTGACATTGGACTGTTACAGCTTCCATTGTGTTAAATTAAATGATTAAAGATGTATCACTAATTGATTTTAAATTTTCCATGCAAGTAATCATGGTTAGAGGATACAGGGGAAGTAGACGTTGTGGTGCAGGAGGAAGAGGTGTGCCTCCTCCGGTTGTATCCATGCCAAAGGGATCTAACCATCATGGAGATGAGGAGACTACTGAGTAGGAGAAGGTTGTTGTGGGAGATGTGGTAGGTATGATGAGATCCTTCCAGAGGATGTCAGAGGTGTTGATCAACTACCTGGATCGAGATGATGGTAGAGCATATGTGCCTAATGAGGATTCACAACGCACTCCATCTAGTAGTAGTAGTATACATAGAGAACTCGAGAAAGTGAAATTTCTTGAGTTCTAGGGTGCCACGGACGGCTTATCCATCGAGGAATCATTGGATAACATGGAGATATACTTCACACTTCGTGATTACACCTCCAAAATGAAATTCCACATGGCGGTCTTTCAACTGAAAGGGAGTGCTCTACTTTGGTGGAAGACACTCCTACCTCAACTAAACATGGTCGTTGAAGACATGTCACAGGAATTGTTCGAGGAACTATTCTAAGAGAGGTACTTGTCTGATGAATTCATTGAGTGTCAGATTAATAAGTTCAACACCTTACGATAGGGTAGTCGTATGATACCGGAGTGTGAGGCCAAGTTCATGGAGCTACTTAGATATGCTCCACATATGAACACAAAGAAGTTAAAGGTCAACAAGTTTTTGTTTGGCCTTACATTCAACATTCGCTCGAAAGTGAAGATCTTAATGCCTCATACATTACGTGATGTAGTTCATAAGGCCCTCATTTAATAGGAAGAGTTGAACAGTGGCAGTCAGGGCAAGACTCCTTCTAGATAGACTGGACAGATGACACCGGGAGCACAACAACTTTAGACACCATCTAGAAAAAATTATGGGAAACAAGATATGCCCAGAGGACCTATGTTCTCGACACTGAGACGAAAGACTCCTCAGTAGAGGACTCCTTAAAAAGCACCACAACAACAACATCAACGTCGTCTGGTGTAGAAAAAACAATTTAGGATTGTTCAACAGAACACACCACAATCACAAACTGTTATACAAACAGTTTCTACTTTGGAGACAAGGAGCATTGGATAGAAGATTGGATGTTAGACATGTGAGGAGCCACATTAGAAATGGGATTGTCTGATTGAGAAGGACAAAGTGGCTACGTCATCAGGACCCACTACAGTTGGAGATTTGGAAAAGGTGCACAAGATACATGTAGTGGTGAACAACCACTAGGTTGAGCACCATTCCACTATGCTCAAGATGTCAGGTACGATCATCGATCAAAATTTTTGTATTTTGATAGATATAGGCTCTACAGAGAGATGTATTTCTAGTGCAACGCTTAAGAGAATTAAGGTAAATGGAGTCCAGCAAGACGAGTTCAGATACGTAGAAATGGTATTGGGAGCCAAACATAAAGTTGGAGGAAATTTTATGGACTGTAGCATTAACTTGGGTGATTTTTTAACAAAGTCCAACCTTTATGTCACGATATTAGGATCTTACGACATAATGATTTGCATGGACTAGTTGGAATTGCAAGATGCAATACTTAAATACAAGGAGAAACGGTTAAGTTTGATGGATGATTTGGGGTAGAGTAGAGTGATTGTACGAAGAAACCAGGGGGTGTCTCTAAGGTTTATTTCTTCCCTATAATTGTAGAAGAGTATGCACAAAGGATGCAAGTTATATGAAATCTTAGCGCTAAATGAAAAGGGTGAGGAGGAAGGATTAGAAAACCTTCTTGTAGTACAAGAGTTTGTCGATGTCTTTCTTGAAGAATTAGCAGGTTTTCTGCCAAAAAGAGAATTGGAGTTTACCATAGATATGAAACCCAGAACTGAACCTATTGCGAGAAATCTGTACCATATGTCAACATCGGAATTGCAGGAGTTGAAAATGTAATTGAAGGAATTATTGGATTTTGGACTTATACGTCCCGGCGTATCTTTGTGGGGTGCGTCCGTTCTTTTTGTGAGAAATAAGGATGGATCATGGAGACTTTGTATTGACTATCATCAATTGAACAAAGCGACGTTCAAGAACGCGTATCCGTCGCCAAGAATAGATGATTTATTTGATCAGATGAAGGGAGCAACCATGTTTTTGAAGATTGACTTTAGATTGGGATATCATAAATTACAGATGAATGAAGAATATATCCCTAAGACCACATTTAAGATGAGAATCATACACTATGAGTTTACATTTTTACCACTCGATTTGATGAACGACCCAAGGGTATTTATGAGTTTGATGAATGGGGTGTTCCATGAATACTTCGACAAGTTTTTTCAAGTATTTATTGATGACATGTTGATTTATTCTTAGACGAAAGAAGAGCATGACGAACACTTGAGATTGGTTCTACAATGTCTAAGAGAAAACAAATTGTACGAGAATCTATCAAAATGTTCTTTTTAACAATCAAAGATTCATTACTTGGGACATATCATATCTATAAAAGGTTTCGTTGTGGATCCAACAAAAGTAGAGGATATTATGGAATTTCCATCACTGATGAACGTACAAGAGGTATGTAGATTTATTGTTTTAGCAGGATATTATTGACGATTTGTCGAAGGTTTTTCGAAGATAGCAAATCCAATCACAGAATTGCAGAAGAAAAACAAGAATTTTGTATGGACAAAGAAATGCATGGAATCATTTCAAAAGCTTAAATATTTTTTAACGACATCATTGATACTGAAGGCCTCGAACATGGAAAAAGAATTCTTACTATGCATGGACACATCTGAGGATGTTTTAGGTGAAGTTTTGATGCAAGACGATCGAGTGATCGATTACATTTCAAGGAAATTGAGAAGGCATGAATAAAACTACTCAACCCACGACTTGGAGTTATTAGCAATCGTATATTCCTTGAGAGTATGGAGACATCATCTGATTGGACAAAAAAATGAATTAAAGACAGATCATTGTGGATTGTAGCATATATTTAATCAGAGTGACTTGAACACGTGATAGAGGCGTTGGTCAGAATTACTTAGTGAATATGACTTTGATATTAATTACATTAAAGGAATGGTGAAAATAGCAGTAGATGCATTGAGTCAGAGACCATACATATTATCGATAATACCTCTTAAGATGAATCTATGAGAAAAGATTCTATATCTACAGATTGACGATGATTGGTACAAGGAAGTTAAGGCTAATACCTGACAAGATACCATGACGGTACCGAAGTTTGAAGGTTATTCATTGGACAACAACGGATTGCTGAGATATAACAACAGAATTTACGTACCGCATAATGACAAATTAAGAAGCTTGATCTTAAGTGAAGCTCATCAAACATTTTACATGGCTCATCCCGAAGTCATGAAGATGAAGGAAGACCTTAAGCCTTTATTCTTCTAGAAAGGAATGAAATAGGACATAGTTAGTCATGTGGCGAGATCTCTAGAGTGTCAGCAAGTGAAGGTTGAACATAGACGTCTAGCAGGATTGTTACAACCACACGTTATTCCTGATTCGAAATGGGAGGTCATTTCGATGGATTTTATTGTTGGATTTCCACTGATGGAAAGGAGGCACGATTCAATTTTTGTGGTAGTTGACAATCTGATTAAGAGTACACACTTTATTATAGTGTGTACGACGTATCAGGCACCAAACATAGCTAGAGAATTTGTTAGTGAGATTGTGAGGTTACATGGAGTACCAAGAAATATCATATCCAATCATGGATCAGTGTTTACAAGATGATTTTGGATCATTTTCCAAGAGGCATTGGGAACACAATTGAATTTTAGTACAACATATCACCCAGAGACAGACGGATAAACAGAAAGAATGAACCAGATTTTGGAGGATATGTTGCGTATGTATGTAATGGATCAACATAAATGTTGGGAGGACTTATTGCCATTGGTAGAGTTTTCATACAACAATAGTTACCAGAGTATGATTAAGACGGTACTGTTTGAGTTTCTTTACAAGCGACCATGTCAGACGTCATTGAGTTGGGTTTGACTTGAGGATAGGGTCCTAGTGGGACCGGAAGTGATCCAAGAAATGGAAGAATAGATGCAATCGATAAGACAAAGTATTAAATAATCGTAAGATCAACAGAAGATTTATGTGTATGTGCATCACATTAACCGCAAATATGAGGTTGGCAAAAGAGTTTTCTTGCGGGTGAAACTACATAAAAGTTAGATTAAGTTTGGAAAGGGTGATAAAATATCTCCTAGGTTTGTAGGACCTTTTGAGGTTGTAGAAAATAAAGGACCCCTGGCTTATTGACTAGCCTTTCTTGATTCTTTGAGGTGTATGCATGATGTATTTCATGTATTTGTTTTACGACATTATATTAGTGATCTATCACATGTTATTGTCATGAGTTATTTGTAGTTTTCAGATGACAGTTCTCTCATGGTGCAACTAATCCAAATTTTGTACCGTCACACTCGACATCTATGACATCGAATAGTCAATCAGGTCAAGGTCCAATGGGACAACTATAATCCACACTCGGCTACATGGGAGGACACATATGAGATGCGTCAACAATTTTCTTATTTGTTCAATAGATTAGATATGTAGATCTATGTTAGATACATTTATTTACTTGCATTTATATATTGTACAAACTTCAGGATGAAGTTTAAAACAAGAGGGGGGGTGTATGTAACATCCCGTACTACTTATCACACTTATATTGAATTATTGTTTGAGGACACTTGCATGCAAGTGATTTGGCTATAGTACATTATGATTGTGTTTCGATTATGAGTTATATATGATGTTGATGATGTATTGTAATTCATTGTTTCTTTCAAATATATATGTATTAACATATATTATTGGCGAGTTCTCCGGAGTGTGTAGGACAAATGACAGGTTATGGATGTTGATGGCATCAATGGACTTCCTTGGACTCTGGATTGAGTCAGGGAGTGGATTGTATTTCGATTGAGTATTTCATTTTACGCACATGTGATATATGATTGATTACAGTATGATTTATGTATATGTATTATTGACACTATTTTTGTCAATGGATGCAAGCTTGACGATGCTTGTTGAACCGAATCACATAAGGAGTAAAGGTATCACCCACAAAAACCAAACTTTTGAGGGAGAGGTGTGGCAACGTCCCTATCAAAGCCTACTAGCACTCTCGTCGTGACCCAAACTGTAGGTTAAATATTACCTAGTTCATGAGGTGCACGATGCCATGAGGGCAGACTGAGATAGTCGCTAACGAGGAAATCTAAAGGGCATGCAATAAGGCATAATCCTTATTCCTTAGAAGCCCTTAGTCTCTCACAAGGTCGAACAAGTGGAGTGTTGACTCAAAGGGTTGGAAAAACTTCCAAAACCATTCAAAGATGAGTATCACTCTTGGATAACTGAGGTGCGCCTTGAAGGGCACATCACGAAAAAAAATAAATAACTTGAGTCAATAAATCTAGGTGGCCTAGAAAACATTGAAATGGTTAGGCCTTGTTAGAATAAAATAATTAATTAGTCAGTAAATTATAAAATTATAAGCCTAGCAAGAGTCTAAGACTAAGTCTAAGTTTAATTAAGGGACTAATTAAAGATATTAAATAAATTAAAATAATTGAGATAAACTCAAACTCTAGGAAAAAGGTGAATAAAATTTAAAGGTTGGATAAAATGCACATGTGTGCATGAAATAAATAAAAAGGATTTTTAAAATAGAAAGAAATTAAAACTTGAGAGAATAAGTGTACACATAGAATAACATCTTAAGTCAAACTACCACTAAGTCTAACTAGATGAAGACTCCTAATCCAACTCTAACTAAGATCTAGTTAGGAGACACTCATTAAATGCAAATTTGGGGAACAAAGGGACATATAAGAGCAAAAATCGGAACACATTGGGGAATGTGAGGAAAATGGATTTTTTAAATAAAAATAAAAATAAAAATGGTATTTACTTGTGCAACTTGGGGAGAGTGTGACAAGTGTGTGGGTGAATAATACTAATTAAATTAATTAAAAATTTAATTACGTATGCATGTGGACAAGTTTCATTGAGAAATTACTTATAAAAGAATTGGGGTAGAAGGGGAGTGGATCTCATTTTTGGATAATAATGTTATGTTTCCAAAATTTGGTTTGACTTTGTTTTACTTGTAAGAGTTGGGAATTCGAGCTTGAGAAAGAGTGGAAGATCTTCCTTGCAAGGAAAGCTTGAGAGCTATTGCATTATGGTTTTGTGCTTTGCCCCTTTGCGTCTCGAGGGGATAAGGGGGAAGAAGAGTACCCTTAGCGTTGGTTGGGAGGTACTGATGAAGTATTGTATTGAGAAAGCAAGCATGGTGACATTATGCAAGTATGTGACTCCAATCGAACATCACCACAAAAAATTTGACACTTCTTTGGTTATGGTATTTTCTGCTAAATTTCTCATGTTGTAGAATATTATTTGTTGCAATCATGTACGGATTATATTCAATATGTAAACTTGTGAATGAATTTGAATTATAGAACAATTGAAATTCCTCATGGTAAATTATTGGTTAAACCAACTTCTGAGTAAAATCGTGGTCGAATGTACATGTTTTCATTAGTAATGTAGATATTCTGGTTATTTTAATTTTCGGACGAATGATAGTCCTGAGGAATGAATTTATGCATGGTCAGAAGTTAGTTTTGGATGTTGGATACATTTTTTAATCTATTTGGTTTTATATATAAATTAGTAGTAGTTGTTATCAACACCATCTTTACAATTATTAAAGTTTCAATCGATTTTTTAAATGAATCTTGCCAAATTACAATTAGACACTTGACAAATTCTGTCTAGATCATAGATCAGTGGGAATACTTTACATTTGGTCTTGTAAATTTTATTGCAAATCGAAACCAGAACTTTTCATTTCCTTGTAAACTTATTGCAATTTTGAATTAGGAAATTCGTAGGGTCGGTGTCAAGTTTGAAAATCTAGAATGTAGAATTCGATGGATCACTGTAAATTTATTTTACAATTTCCGAAATTTGAATTTCTTATTAGTTGCAAATTTAATTCATACATTGGGATCAATTTTTATTTAGTTGCTACATAATTAGATACAATTTTTTGGAACTAAACTGTCATATCGCTGCCAAATTTAATTTCTAATTCCTAAGTTTAGAGTCTGTATGGTCGAGGCATTAGTTACTTGGTAAATTCAGAATTGGTGCCTCATCCTAATCACGATGTATTTAGTTGAATTTATAGAGACAAGAACCTTGAATGGCCGTTGTCAAATGCATTTCCAAAAACCTAGAAAATGATGTGTGTCTATGTAACAAAGTTAACTTAAAATCTTGGGGACTTGAAGTCCGTTATGATCGCTACATTTGGATTGGATGTTGGATACAAATCTGATCTAGGTGCATATTGGTGGCCACCCACCTGTTCCAACTGGCTTCTCTTATCATCTTTTAATTCAACACGTTCTTTTGTACTTCTTTGTGATTGTGGAGTCTACACTTTTGGGGATGTTTGAATACCTACACATCTTCCAGGTGGATACTGGTGGCCTCCCACCTAATCCAACTGGATTATTTTGTATGTTTTCATGTCATCACATCTTGTTGTACTTCTAGGGTTGTTTTGGGGCCCTAAAAAATGTTTTTTTGGCACACCATAGTAAAACTATAGACAGAGTCAAATTTTGATGGTGTAATGCATAGTTCTCAAAAATACCTTTCCAATGGGCTATCACATGCCTAAAACGAAGATCGTATGCAAAAGTTACGACCTCGGGAAGTTTATGTATTATCTTACCCAAACAGGGCCCACATGACTTTTGGCGTTTCATCTCCTAGGGTTAGGTTTTTGGATGTCTAGGGTTTTTGCATTCATGTTTATAAGAAAGGCCTTCAGATCCTCATTGTAATGATCTTCTTGCAAATGAGCGTAGCCGTCACATCTCTTCTCATAGATAAAGCTTCCACCATTCTAGCGAGTCTTGCACTCTGTATTTTTACAGTCTATTTACAATTCTTTCATTAATAGAAATCAAGTATTTGTATCTCTCTGTTTCTCGCAATTTTCATGAGTATTTCATTGTAATATATCTTCTTTCATTTCGTTCCGAAAATAATCTGGATCAGTGGTATCAGAGCAGGATGCTCTTGATCGTTTTTCAGCACATGTCCCCGACAAGGTCCGAGTATAGCCAGTTGGGTCTTGAGCTTGTCTCTCTTGAGGACAATCACTCTCGCATGCCCAAGAAACCCTCAATGGTGGTAGAAAATAAAAAAGGTGGAGCAGAAGATTATATTTGTTGCTTGAGCAAGCTCTCGCACAACAAAGGGACGAAATGATGGAGAATTTTTCACACATCCTTCAACGCCTATCGATAGAAACATACACATCTTCATCAAGAGGCCATTTTGGAGGAACCTCTCCCTTCAAGGTACAATTTAATTTTTATATTCCCATATTTGAAGGTCAGATAGATGCAAAGGCCATAGAAAATGGTTAAATCTATTAGAAGGTTATTTCTTTGTCAAAAAAAATTTCGATAGGGAAAATATCACCTTCGCATTCCTCAAGTCTCTCCCCCATGTCAAACATTGGTGGGAAACTTACTGGGAGCAAAGTTCCACAGAGAAATATGGAATATATGGGGTCGAACCCACTTGGGATTTTTTTGTGGATGCGGTCAAGGAATAGTACTACCCTGTTGATAACTATGAAGACCAGTACATGAGATGTACCACATTGTGGAAAGAGAAGAGCCAAACAGTGTCGTAGTTCACAAATACTTTCCATAACTTGTGCACCAATCTAGGTATCAAAGACTCTAAGCGACATATGGTTCTAAAATATTGTGGAGCCCTGCATAAGTAAATCCAAACCGAAATGGATTTCCTAAACATCTCATCATTGGGATCTACTTATGGATATTTTGTCAAAATAGAGTAGAAATTTAGGCACCAGAACAAACGGGAATTTGAGTCTGCAAATATGCAACAACCAAAGCATGGTAAGGACAACCCTAACCAACATCCTCCAGAAAACCAGTCCAAGACATAGGAAAAGAAGGGTAAAGGAAAGATGAATAATGACATTGGGAAGTGGTGTGACTTCCACAAAATCTCCTGGCACAACACTGATGAATGTCTCTCAAAACAATCATTGGTGGTCGAGGTCAAAGACACGGAGCCAAACCCTGATTCGAAATCCAATCCAAAAATTATTGAAAATAGACAAGTCATCGACATATACCCCACTGTTATTGTCTCAACCACAACAATTCAACCAGAATAATCAATAGATCTTGAAGAGGGGGAGCACCTCGTCCATTCACAGATGTCAGTGAAGGGGACCCCGTTGCATTTCATTGTTGATAATGACATCCAGAAGAACCTCATCTCATCTAAGGTCGTCAAACAATTAGGGTTTTCAACAACACCACACCCGCAACCACACAACATTGGGTGTCTTCACCAAGGACAATATCTTTCTGTCAGCCAACAGTGTTTCTTATCCTATGGCATTCATCCCTTCAAGGATGAGGTAGTGTGTGATGTTTCCCCTATTGATGTCTGTGATTTTTTTTTGGCCAACCATATATGTGGAGATTTCATGTTGTCTATGAGTCTATACCCCATAGTGTCATTATTACTCTAGGAGGTCATATCTATAGGATACCAGAGGTAGTTATGACTACTACTCCATGAAAATAGTGTCGCAAGGTAATCTCTCCTACTCCAAAATTCATCCTCTTCACAATCTATTCAAAGGATGCACATAAGACCACTACAACCACTACAGCCTTAAAACCTTATATCCAACAAAAATAGATTGTCACAGAGAAAGAAGATATTGTCTCTTCACTTACAATGGTACCTACAAAATCCCCCTCAAACCCAGATACAACAGGTTGGTGGATCGTATCCAACCTTGCCAACAACAGGTTTGTGACAATCTTCCATAGACCAAGCATCACAACTTCTCCAACAAGTCACACAACTTACCAAGCTTCAGATTCATAAAATGATTTCCCCTCTTCCTCGGGCACTCAACGCAATGGAGACCATTGTTTCCTAAGGGGGGAGGATTGTGTTAGGATATTTAGACACTTAGGAGTTAGTTAAGATCTACTTTGTGTAATGTGTCATTAGATAAAAGTGTGTTTCTTAGTGTGTTTATTTAGTATGCATTAGTATGCATTTGTATTTAGGAAATCTGATGGTCACGATATGTTCCCGACATAGAGTGATCTGACGGTTCATACTCTCCTCCATCTTAACAACCATTTATACATGGCTTAACACCTGATTGTTCCATGATATCTATTTAAAGAGCATGTAGGGTCATTTTCCAATGATCAATTGTGAGAAACTCTCTTGTAAAATCTCTCTGCAATATTTTTGTTTTGCATTAATAAACTGCTCCAAGTGGTCGTGTTGGTTGGGGCCGTGGATGTTTCCCCATAGGGGTTTTACCATGTCAAAAAATCGGTGTGTTGATATTTTATACGGTTTTGTGAGTGGTTACTGAAGATGTTCTTCCTCTATTGGAATACCTGTTTTTTCGAGGGTATCAGAACCTATTTGAAGACCCGCTCTCGTTGTAGATCGAGATCATGAAGCCAAGTTGCCTCATCTCCATTTTCCTTCATTTATGTACATTTATGGGCTAAGAGGATTGTTCCATTATGTCCTGAGCACTCGTTACAGTTAGGAACACTTTTTGTTTCACTCGAAAAGTTTTATCTTTTCCCAAGATACGACCATTTCAGTCAGATCCAGAGGTATAAAGCCTGAATACACATTTTTTTTAATTTTTGCAAAGTATTATTTTGGTTTTATTTCGGTTTTATATTATTTGTTTTTGGGTTGATACTCTTTTAGATATGGGTATTCTCTTTGCTCCACACCCTGTGCGATCTCGGAAAATCAGAAACAGATAGGAAAAGGTGCATCTTCCAGGTAAGCTAACCGAGATCTAACCCTTGTTGTCATTGAGAAGCAAAAAAATTTTCTTGTGTGAAAAGAGTTTTTTTTTAGCAACAACAATCCTGTTGTGAAACAATACAATATGTTTTGTTAAAACATTTGGTTAAAAGTTGCCTTATTAAGTAAGAGGTCTTGAGTTCAGGTCTCTCTTTTGTTACTTTTTTTTTTTTTTTTAAGTTCATGCTAAAATTGTAAAGTGTATTTCACTTCAAGTATAAAAGTGAATCACTATAAGTAGCTTTAATATTTTATTTTAGAGTTATTTATTTTGCATGAAGCAACTTCATTGTAAAAGTGATCCCCCTTCTCTTTATAAAAGTGGGTCACTTAATAAAGCAACTCACACCATCACGTGGTCCTTTGGTTACCTTCTATGCCTTTTTTAAAAAGCGCATAGCTCTCACATCCAAAGTCTATTTTCGGAGCCGCTTTTATTAAAAACCGCCTAAATTTTCGAGATATTTCTATCTAGAACATCAGTTTCAGTTTTTAAATCCATATTATCTACAGATTTAATATGGATTTTTCCAGTAATATTTTTCTTACTAGCACCAACTACTTCCAATGGAAATCTCATATGGAAGATTTATTAAGAAGTAAAGGCTTGTACCGGATTACCTTGGGAAAGGAAAAAACACCCATTGATGATGATAAGAAATTCAAATGAGCTAATAGGAGTGACGAAGCATGTGGACTAATCGGAATGTCAATCTCTCCTGATTTAAGGTTTCACCTTAAATAAATTGATGACCCCGAGGAAGCTTGGGAAAAGATTGAATCTATGTTTGGTAAACTCAGTATTATTTGAGCACAACAGTTAGAAAATCAAGTACTAGCCTTAAGTCCAAGTGATTTTTCTTTCCTTGGAGACTATATATCTAAGTTTAAAACACTCAAAATTTTATGTGAAGAATGTGAGATAAAAATGGAGGAAGAGCGTTTCATCTATCTTATTATTTCTAAGCTAGGTAGTGCATATTATGTGTTTGTATATACCTTTTATTCCATGAGAGAGGATCTAGGGAAATCTTATCAAAAACCCACTCTTGAGTCCTTTTGTGATGCTTTGATTAGAGAGGAAGATAAGCTTGTACAACTTGGAGTAATCAGCATTGTAGGTATCTCCAACAAAGCCTTAGTTTCCCAGCAGAAAGATAAACCCAAGTATCACAAGAAGCAACATCCTCCCTAAAACAACAAGAAACATAAGGATCCCAAACCCGCTCAGACAAATTCATCTCCTAATGGTGACAAAGGAGAAAAATATAAAATGATAACATTGATAGACATTGCAACTTTTGTGATAAAGATGGTCATGATGAATCCAAATGTTTCAAGAAGATGGCATCTTTATAAGCAACGATGAAGAAGCACAACATCAGTATTGATTCTAGTTCTTCTTCTTCTTCTCATGGACATGCACTTTCTAGTTATGGTTTCTCATTCAATGCAACTTCCACTTCTTCTTCTGATGAGTGGCTTATTGATTCTGGAGCATCTTATCATATGTCTAAGGATAAAGACATATTTTCTACTCTAAATGAATGTAACACCAAGAAAATATTTTTTGGTGATGATAGATCTATTAGTGTTGTAGGATCTGGAATAGTTCAAGTAGATAATGGTCATTTCAATGATGTATTATGTGTTCTAAGTCTTTCTTGTAACCTTCTATCAGTATATCAAATCACTCATTTAGTTCGAGGTAAAACCGTAGAGTTTTCACCTCACCAAGTTGTAATTAAGGATATAAAATATCCTAAGCATGTTCTTTCAATTGGAATTACTAATGATATTACCAGGTTGTATAACTTTGACAACTTTGGGTCATCATATTTTTCATCAATTTTTGTTGCTCATAACGATGACTTGAGAAAACTTTGGCATGAGCAGTTTGGTCATCTAAATTATTGCTCATTGCAGCAACTATGTAATCAAAAGATGGTGATTAGTCTTCCTCTTGTTTCATGCAGAGATGGTGTTTGTCCCGGTTGTGTTCTCGGAAAACATCATCAGGACAGTTTTGACAAATGTGCCTCTTTCCATGCCTCGGGCCCTTTGCAACTTCTTCATAGTGATTTGTGTGGTCCACTTTCTTCTCCTTATTTTTCTGGGTGCAAGTATTTATTAAATTTCATTGATGATTTTTCCAGACGTACTTGGGTTTACTTATTAAAACTTAAGAGCGAAGTTTTTGACAAGTTTTTGGTCGACAAGGCCCTTGTAGAAAAACAATTTGGACATCAAATTCAAAAGTTAAGAACAGATAAATGAGGTGAATATGTAACCAATAATTTTACAAGTCATTGCACTACACAGGGCATCCAAATGCAACACACTGTTCCATATACACCACAACAAAATGTTTTTGCTGAGAGAAAGAACCACGCATTAAAAGAAATGGCTAATTGTATGATCCAATCTAAGGGATTAAGTCTAAAGTATTGGGCGAAAGAAATCAACTATGCAAATTACATAGTCAATCGCACTCCCACAAAGGCTCTTAAAAATATAACACCAGAAGAAGCTTGCACTAAAATTATACAAAATGTAAGTCACTTCCGTGTATTTGGCAGTATATCATGGGCTCACATTCCTGATGAGAACAGGAAAGCATTACAGCCTAAAAATGAGAAGTGTATATTTGTTCGTTATTCTGAAGATGTCAAAGGTTATCGACTTCTTCAACCACATTGTAATTAAATTATTATTAGAAGAGATGTTATATTTGATGAAAATATCTTGGCCTGTGAGCCTAATTCGGTGATTGTGCCTTCTTCGGCCTGTGAGTCATCTTCGACGTTTGTGCCTTCTTCTATTCCTATTCTAGTTTCATCTTTAGATGATGACAGTGAGGATGAAAATCCACCTTCGCCTCCTCACCTTCCTCCAAATGATTCCTTTGAACCTGAACCAGCACCAGTTCCATCGCTTCCTAGATGGGTATGTTCAACACAAGAAGCAGTTGGTGGTCTTGTCGGTGATCCTTCATATCAGCGTCGAACATGTTCACAGTTCCAATGAGCCTCTTCTCTTTTGGCTCAAGTTTCAGAGACTCGTGATCTAGAGACATTTGCAGAAGCTTTAGTTCATCCAGATTGGGATACAACAATGAATGAAGAGTATCGTTCTTTAATGTACAATGATACTTGGGATCTTGTACCTCTTCCAAAAGGAAGAAAAAATGTCATATGTAAATGGGTCTATAGAACTAAGTATGCATCAGATGGAAGTGTTGAAAGACACAAGGCTCAATTAGTTGCCAAAGGATTTTCCCAAGTTGAAGGAATTGACTATAATGAAACCTTTTCCCCTGTAGCCAAAATGAATTCCATCTGTCATGTTCTTTCACTTGTTGCCTCACATAAATGGGAGGTCCATCAGATGGATGTTAAATCCACCTTCTTGCATAGATATTTTCAAGAATAAATCTACATGGAACAACCTCTTAGCTATGTCCAAAATGACTCTAGCCTTGTTTGTCACCTTAAAAAATATCTTTATGGTCTTAAGAAAGCTCCCTGAGCTTGGTATGCCAAAATGGGCAGCTTTCTTATTGACATTAGATTCTCTAGATGTCATTCTAATCCTAATATCTATACCAAGAAAGTAGGAAGTCATCTCATAATCCTTTTACTTTATGTTGATGACCTTATCCTTACTTGTAGTGACTCAAAACTTTTAAACCATGTGAAAACCAACCTTAAGAAGAAATTTGAAATGACAGAGTTAGGGTTTTTGCACTATTTCCTTGGCCTCCAAGTTTTGCAAACCAATGAAGGAATTTTTCTTTTTGAGTCTAAGTATGATTGTGACCTTCTTCGTCACTTTCACATGGATGATTGTAAACCAGCCTCTTCTCCCTTCTAGTCTGGAGTCAAGATTATTGCCACCTGTACTTCTCCTAAAGTTGATGCCACCCTGTACCGTCAGTTAGTTGGTAGCCTCTTATACTTGACTCATACCTGTCCTGGTATTTCCTTTGTTGTTGGTATTGTTTCCCAGTATATGCAAACACCCCATGAAAGCCATTGGAGAGCAACTAAAGTGGTACTTCTCTATGTTTGTGGTACAATTCAGTTTGGGATATATTACAGTTCATGGGGGACTCCTTTATTGGTTGGTTTCACTGATTCAGATTGGGCCGACGACCATGATGATAGGAAGTCTACTTCAAGTTATGTTTTCAGCCTTGGTTCAGGACCTATCACTTGGGCCTATAATAAAAAACAAGCTATTGCATTTTCTTCAATAGAAATATAGTACCGAGCAGCGATAAATGCCAATCAAGAAGCCTTTTCGCTTCGACGAATCCTTTTAGAGTTTGGATTCCAGTAGCAGCATCCAATCAACCTTTGGTGTGACAATCAGAGTTCCATCAAGCTCGTCAAATACCCATTTAACATTAGCGTAACAAACACATCGAGATACACATCCACTTCATCAGAAAGCTCATTCATGATTAAGTTATTGAAGTGCTCTTTTTCACAAAGTCTCTTACAGAAGCGAATTTTTCCAAACTTCGATCTATGTTAGGAGTTCAGGAAGTTGTCATTAAGGGGGGATAGGCTCTAATGCCTCCTTCCTTCTCCTATTATGTCAACATTGTAAATCCTTCAATCCTATCCCAAGTTGTTCTTAAGGGGGGATGTTAGGATATTTAGACACTTAGGAGTTACTTAAGATCTACTTGGTCTAATGTGTCGTTAGATAAAAGTGTGTTTCTTAGTGTGTTTCTTTAGTATGCATTAGTATACATTTCTAGTTAGGAAATCTCATGGTCATGATATGTTCCCTACATAGAGTGACTTAATGGTTCATACTCACCTCGATACTAACAACCATTGATTTATGGCTTAGAACCCGATCGGTCCATGATATCTATTTAAAGAGAATGGAGGGTCATTTGTCGATGATTGATTATGAGAATATCTCTTGTAAAATATCTACGTAACCTTTTTCTTTTGCATTAATTAACTGCTCCAAGTGGCCGCGTTGGCTGGGGTCATGGATGTTTCCTTGTAGGGGTTTTACCACGTCAAAACATCGGTGTGTTGATATTTGATCTGGTTGTGTGAGTTGTTACTGAAGGTTTCCATCCTCTGTTGGAATACATGTGTTGTCGAACATATTGATCTAGGTGGATATTGGTGGCCACGCATCTATTCCAACTGGCTCCTCTTGTTAGTTTTTAGTTCAATAGGTTCTTATTTACTTCTTTGTAATTGTGGATTATATACTTTTGGGGCTATTTGAAGCCCTACACATCTTCCAGGTGGATATTAGTGGCCTCCCACCTAATCCAACTGGCTTATTTTGTATGTTTTCATGTCAACACATCTTGTTGTACTTCCAAGGCCGTTTTGGGGCCCTAAACAATGTTTTTTTGGCTCGCCACAATCAAACTGTATATTGAGTTAGAGTTTGATGGTGTATTGTGTATTTATTGAAAATTCCTTTCCAACGAGCTATCATGCACCTAAAACAAAGATCGTATGCAAAAGTTAAGACCCCGGGAAGTTAATATACTAACTTACCCAAACGGGACCCACATGACTTTTGGTGTTTCATCTCCTAGTGTTAGGTTTTTGGATTTCTAGGGTTTTGGAATTCATGTTTATCATAAAAAGGCCTTCAGAACCCATTTTAATCATATTCTTGCGATTGAGCATAGTCATCACATCTCTTCTCAGAGATAAAGCTTCCACCATTATAGCGAGTCTTGCACTCTGTATTTTTACAGTCTCTTTACAATTCTTTCATTAATAGAAATCAAGTATTGTTGTATCTCTCTGTTTCTGGAAATTTTCATGATTATTTCATTGTAATATCTCTGCTTTCATTTTGTTCCAAAAATAATCCGGATCAAAATCTCAAGGTTCACCATAAATTTACTTGCCAATCCTAATCTAGAATTTTGCATGACAACTGTCATTATATTTGCACTTCTAGATTGAATCGTATTGTCGTTGTCGAACTGAATGAATATAGAACTAGAAATTGTGTCCTTTCTATGTTTAGTTGGTATAATTTTGTGCTCATTATATACTATATGTATATGCTATGTGTAATGACCCCTCTATTATGACAACAATTAGTGATGTACAAATAGGTAAATATATATATATATTTTTGAAACAACAGACGTTGAGATAAGTGACATGCATCACGACATAAATTAATAAATACTCAATAAATTTCATCACAATCAACTGAAAGAAACATCACTATTATTCGATCAACCATATCTCAAAATGAAAACATAAGGAAACTACCCGCCCAACCTATCCCCATTAATTCAATCACACATCGCTATTCTAGACTAGAGTTATAATCATACTTAATCATCAATTCATCATAGTCCAAATAATAATCTACTCTACTTAATAAATGTTTCAAGCAATGCTTAAGTGTAATTTCGAATAATAAAATAATACATAAAGATTAATAAAAACCCCATTATCATAAGTACAATATTAGGAGTGGGCAAAGATGTAATTCAATATTCATTAGTATCTTGTCAAGTCAGGCTCAGTCTAGGTCAAGCATCAAATCAAGTTTTCACCATTTGCAATAAATACAACTCCTATGTAACTCAACCATGTACCTTAATAACATGATATATCTTAATTAAGAATTCATAAGTACTTCATATACTAGATACACTTCCAATCATAAAATACCATAAGAAGATTTGATGTCTTCCTTAAGCACCACATACTGAATTCAATACCACTTTAAGTATCCTCTTTAACTATAAGAAATCAATCATAATTAGCAATAATAAGAATTCAAGCTGTATGCATACCATTTAAAGAACCATGAGAAGATTCAAAATCTTATTTTGCAATAGGAATATTCAATGTTACTTTACCTATCCAAATCATATTCATTCAATGTTACTTTACCTATCCAATATATATATTCCAACCATCTCTTACATATTCATTCAAAGGAACTAAGGAAGATCTCTTATATTTTAGAACTACAAAGGTTTCACATACTAGCCTACATATCGTAGATTAAAGGAAAATCAAACACTTCACAACTTCATTTAAGAGAAACCAACAGGTCCACTAAGGAACTGAACCTAAGTGAAAAGGATAACATGCAAATCTCTCAACCAACATAATTCTAGAAATCTAATCCAACCCTTGATCCAACACTTGTTCTGGCACCTGATCCGGTAAAATTTCTGATAAAACAAATTAACTTAAAAGACAATGAAAAAGAACTCAAAGAACATGAGTTGTAAAATCAAAGGAAGTTAACATGTCCCCATCAAAATCATGGTTTACAATAAGAACGAATTGACCACAATTTCTTAGTTATAGAATTTTAGTAGCAATGTGCCCTGAATGAATTAAATCCTTGCAAACTACCCATCATTGAACCAAGGATAAAAATTAGACTGTAGAAATAAACGTGAGACTTCCATTGACGTCATAGAGAACAGGTGGACAGATTAGCTATTGATTTGTAAATAATGTCATTGCCAAAACGCCACACCATCCGGAACTCGTTCCAAACCTTAATCCGACACTCAATCCAGACCTCAATCCGACACTTAATTATGATAAATTCGAATTTAAATTTGAAGGAATGGAATAAATATTTCTTGATTGATATGCTTAGGGAAAAAGACATTTAAATTAATTCAGAGGTTGCCATTGACACGTGGCAACGATTTGGTAAATTCACCAATGGGTAATATTTAAATGGAAGAGGTAGTAATCATAGAGATCGCCATAGAGATGGCAGGGAACAGGTGAATCATTGTTAAGTTATAAAAAGGAAATCAAATTATGATGTCAAAATTAAAAAAAGGAAACAACAAAATCGATATCTGAGTTAGATATCAAGGGCGAAAAGGTTCCTTCGACAAGGAAATAAAAATGTTTGGCAGCAATTTCTTAGGCAACAAAAATGAATATCTTTCAAGGGATTGGGTAGTGTAAAGCCCCTAAATGAAAATACACCATTAATTGACACACAAAGGTATTTAAGGTAAACACAAAGAAAAACGATAGTTAAGGAAACTCTTACTCACAAGTCGACAAGGGAGAGTCTGTGGAAAGTTGCATTCAACCCCAAATCTAGTTACGTCCTTTGTAACTTTCTAGACATCAGAAAAATGTTTTATTATACATACTTGGGATAAATAAAACAAAGATAAGGCACCAATCTAATGCACACTCAGGAACATGGTTTAATACTACTGAAAATCTAAACTCCAATACAATCCTTCTCCCAGGTGGACTCGTGGTAGACGGTTTAAACTCGCAAACAACAATAAAGAATTCTGACAGAGATTAAAATCATGCCAAACACAAGACAACTCCCAAATCGACACATACAGCTCGACCAAAGCTACCAATACCCAAATTCTAATACCATATGCCAAGGAGGAAAAGCACACAAAAATTTAAATGCATATCACATGACAAAACTGGAACTTTTCCCCTTCTTATTAAAAACTAACAGATCATCCTAATTGTTGCAAGAAGGGCGTAATAATTTGATACCAAGGTTTATCAAATATCCAAGACTGGAATCGATCATACAATTTCTAACACCAACTGAAACCAAGAACAAACATCAAGACAAATTATACGCAAGTGCCAATTTAAATCCAACGAATGCAGAAAGAAAAACAATCTCAATGTTAAATTCAACAACACTATAAACAAAGTTATATCCTCATAAACTAAACATTGAATCAATAATTGTAAGGGTTAAGAGTTCTTCAATTTTTTTGCAACCCAAGCCTATATAAAATAATTCCTTCTCGAATTCATAATCCATTCCACAGCCTAAATCGCAACTATATAGACTGATAATTTCAATTAAGACAATTTTTTATATGCCAAATAATGACAGCGACCAAGAATTTGTACTATGTTTGCATATATCCACTAGCAACCATTATCCATTGAGAAATTGAAAAGGAAAAAAATACCAAATTTTCTTCTTAGATCTCAAAAACCAATAAGGAACTTATCAATTCAAACTTAGGATTACAACACAGTTTACAATGGATTTCTAAAACTCTTATTATACAATTAAAATTTAAAGCAATTACAATTCTCACAATAAGAATACTGCAACCGACGATGAAGAATCAAATATGTTCTTCGGTAAATTGTGCTCCTTTCCTTCCTCCCGCTTGTTAATCGCAGAGACCTCACCGATACCTCCCAGACAATGCTAGGGGTACTCTTTTTCCCCCTTAGCCCCCCTGTTATCCCCTAGCCTAGGGATAACTAAGGAGATTATGTCTCAAGGCTCACAGGTCCTAGACATGGAGTACTGAGAGGAATATTGACTTGAGCCTGGCCCTGGAGGGCCCATATTTATTCTTCAACACCTCCACCTTGTCAGCAACAACATCATCCATCCCATCAGCTTGGTCCTTCAACATAAGTGGGTATTTCTCCATGAGGTAATGTGTTCGGGTATCATGGTATGTGTCACTCTGATTCTAAAAACATTTGAATATGTGCATTTAATTCTTTTTACTTCTAAAGTGTGTTTGGACCTTATGCGTTTCCACTTGTCCACACCTGGGGGGAGTGCCAGGATGCCCTAGCAAGTTGGTTCCCATAGGGTTTGAGTTTCTACTGGGTGGGTTCATGAAGTTCGTCGTCCATTCCCGCCATACTTATCACTTTCCATCTTTTTCCCTCTCATCCATCCCCTACACTGGTTTGGGCATTGGGTTTTCCAAGCTAGCAAAGGGTGGTACCTTACCTTGTGGGAAGAAGGGGCTAAAGGCCCAGAGGGTAAAAGTAGCTGGAAAAAGATAAAAGGAAAAAGAACAAAACCTTCATATGCTTCACCCAGGAATCCTCGAGAAATAAATAAAAGGGCTTCTCAACAAGAAACAGAGGGACCCATAAAATAATAAAATCAAGACCTAGTTGGAGGATAGGGGGTCTCATCACGAGCCAGCCTATTGGGTTCATGGGCATGTAGCGGTATGACACTATAATTCAGTTGGTCACCATTCTAGGATAGTTTCTCTTGGTGCCATAGCCAAGAGAAAGGGGGTATCATCACGAGCCAACCTTCTTATCTCCGTGAAATGCTTGTGGGTAACATTGTCACCATTGGTCACCACGTCAGGGCAATGTCCCCTGACTAGTCTCTTGAAATAAAAATCAATAAGATAAAAAATATAAAAGGCATTGAATGGGATTGGAAACATTTTCATCCATGACAAGGTGCAACTCACCCTCTTCAGAGGAACCCACAGGTAAGCCATACATTCCCCTTTCATCATTGTCCCCATTCCTCAAACATCCCTGCACCACCTCATCCACTTACATCAACTAGATTTGTCTTCACTTGGAAACATCCCACGTCCAATGAGAATTATCCCAAAAGGACCTCCTGACGTCCTTACCAAACTTGGCTTGTACAATAGCATAACGTCTTTGAGCCCTTGTCTGGGCAAGAGAGGTTTTATGCACATGTTTAAATAACTTGATTATTAGATGTGATTGGCATTGCCATGGTCCATGTGACTTATGAGCCCATGGAGGGTGTACTTTTTGTTGTTGCAGGGCCACACTTGACAGACATGTACACATGGGAGATGATTAGTTCAGACCTCCATAGGGATAAAATACCACAAAATGGATTCTGAGACCCCAACCGGGGGCAGAGACAGATTAGAGGTTTGCACTAGAGAGAGAGAGGAGGACATTCCACTAGATACATCCTAGCAGTCTTGTACCCAAGGGGGTCTTTCCCTTCTCACTATGATGTAGACCTTGAAATACCCATGACGTCACCCAACATTTTGGACACTTTGGAGGCAGTTGTGTGCTAAGTGGCACGTGTGTTTTGATCCAGAGGTCTTAGGAGGCCTAACGTTTTTCTCCCGGAGGCCAAAGTTGCACTAAAAAGTCCTAATGTCACCCTAAAAGATCATGACATCACCTTTTCTTCTTGATATAGGGTTTTATTTTGTCATTTAATGTAAAAACTGGATATTACATGTAAACTTGCCATGTCGGCCTTTTTGACATAATTTTGATCATTATAACTGTATAAATAAGGGATTTTACCTTGTATTTTTTCATCATATTTCACTCACACAAGTGTGAGGTATGAAATTTGCGCCATAACTGGGGTTACATGACTGAAATTTAGTGCACACTTCTTGAAGGAGGCTTGTTTTGGACTATTTTGGCGATTTTCTTGGTGGAAGTGTTCAACTAGAGTATTTGCTAGATGATTCTTGGTGGATGTAAGTAAATTTTCTGCAATTCTTATTCATTGAATGGTTATAGTTTCATTTATCTTTCATTTATACTAAGATTATGAAATTTCTATCTTAAAACCCTAGGAGGCTAAGCACATGTTATTGTCCTTGCCTTAATAGCTTTCACTTACTAGATTATGCTAGAAAGTCAATTTTCTTGAAGCTTTTACTAAGGTCCTTGCCATTGCAACACCCTAGCACATTTTGCTTCCCCTAAGCTGTCATCTTTTTATCTTTAAGCTAATGGAGGAAAACTACTAGGGCCTAGGGTTACCTACTTCCTAGTAGTTATTTCCCCCCTAGGGTTTGGTAATTGAAGCCTTGTATTACCAACACTTCAGTTATTGACCCCTCTTGTATTTACTTCTCTTATTATCATTTGTTCCTTCAATATTTGTTGTTGCCTAAAAGACTCCATTTTCCCTAAAAAAACATTGATTTAATCCTTGCTATTGAATGATTGACAAAAACCACCATCAAAACCTTTACCTTAATCTCTCTATTAACTACTCCTAACCTTAGAATAGTCTAATCTACTAACCTATTTGTTGTTGTTACTAAATAATCTACAACCATCTATTGCAGCACTAAAATCACCTAAAAGCAATTGTGAAAGTTGATAAATACACTACCTTATTTGCTTCTGACAAATGCTAGTATTTTGGTATTGAATAGTAATTATTCTTGGTCATTTTGAAGCCATTTTAAGGCACTTATTGTGAAGTTATTGTCTTACAAACATTTCTGCTACAAATTTATGTTTGCTTCACCATCTATCAACTATTTTATTTTATTGATAAAGTCCATGGTTTTATGAAGTACTAACAACAAGTTGTACTTGCAATAGATATATGTTCTTGTAGCTTTGTTCTAGACAGGTACATCTTAATACTTCACTACTTCATCGGTTAAAACCCTGGGACTTTCTGATCAATGTGACTTGTGAGAGGGGACATTTTCATAGACACCTTAACCTTATCCTTCTCAAACCCTCGGGTCACCAGGGACGTCTCCCCTGGGTCATCAACCCTAAATAGAAAGAGGCATCCTATTGAGGTGACATTGATAGGATAACCTTTGTTACAACAATTTTCCTTTCCTAAACCTTATCCTTTGGAATAAGTACAAATTTGTGATAAAATTTTGGCATCGTTTTCAGGGAACACTGAGTCAATTCTCCTCAAAGATGACACTTTTCGATAAGCCTTTCCTCAAAATCCTTTACTTTCCAAAGCTTACCTGGCAACTCCACTGAGGGTGATCCCCTCATCCCTTTGATAGTTTCAAGGAAATTATCTGGCAACTGCACTAACCTTTTCCTAGGTGCCACCTTACTCTCAATTATGTGTTATTTCCAAGTTATGGGATCATGGCTCCCTGGGAACAAATGTATTCGACTATTGATTTCAAAAGTTTTCAAGGATACCTAAGTTATTTTGATACAAAATGGTCAAGCAACCCTCCAATATTTGGAGGCCTCCCAATTACTCACATTGTAGAATTCTTGAAGTAGATAAGCGAGATAGAATTGGGAGGGGAGGATGTTCTGGTAAAATTATCCGTAATTTCTCTACCATCCTTTTTGCAAGATTGGTTTAAGGGTTGTTGCAAAGATAGGGGTATATCATCTTTCGTACACCTCATCAGTAGGTTTATTGAATTTGTCAAACCACGATGCCATACATATGAAGATGCCCTTCAAAATCTCACAATAGCCTTAGAGAACGAAGGTTTCACCACTGAGATTGTAGAAGAGATTAGGAATGTATATCATGCTCAATGACAAGAACCTTATGATATACAAGAAGAGATTTATGAATAAAATTGTCAACCCCTTGAAGAGGAGCAGGATTTCTCCCATGATTCGATAGAATGCAGTGAATATATAACTAGAGAAGTGAATTATGAGGATGAGGCACTAGTAATATTTCCTCCATCCGACGAAGCTCTCCAAGATCCTATCTCTCCTGCACAAGATGAAGATAACTAGGTGATTCATTTTCCTTTCCAAATTTTTGATGATACCTTATTCTATTATTCAAATAGTGAAGAAGAAATGGAACCCTTGGACAAGCTAGAATATGTAGAGGCAAGTCTTCCATTTGATGAAGTTATACAAATACTTGAATCTCCTACACAGGAAGAAGTAAGCAAGGTGAGTTACTTCCCTTTCCAAATTTTTAATGATTCTCTATCTTATGATGTGGAAAGTGAAGAAGTGTTTGATGTTCTAACCCCTTCATGTTATGATGAAGATGATGACTTTATTGATAATATTGATGAATTCATACATGTCAGGAAGCATAAATTGGATGTGATTGGATATGATGGGGATCCCATTTATGACATTGGGGGTTGTTTCCAAAAGTTTCCTTTACCTTTATCACATGAAGTTACTAATAAACTTGACAATTGGAAACAAGAAGATGGTATGATTACAAACCTGTTTCATACACCCAATGATGACCTGGTGTTATATTCTTCTAGTGACTTTCGGTCATACCAGGAGGATTTTGATGATTTTACCTCTGAACACTTAGATTTATTCTAACCACCGTTTTGCTTAGATCTTGCCAACGACATTATTTTCCCAAAGAGGGATCATTGTGATAATGTTTTCGAGCCACCTTCGATTATTTTATCTTGTTGAGTCATTAAAGGTGTAGTTGGGAAGTATGTCTTTTGTATTAAGGTTCCTTTGAGTAAAACCATAGAGTTCAAGGGTAGGTTGAAAACCTCAAGAAGAAGTTTGTCACCCCAGTCTTTCACCCTTCCCTTAATAATTTTCCATTCATCTTCTAGAACCTTGATAGTCCCTTCCCAGACCTCAGATTGTGAAGATGTTAGAGGTAGCCAACCCTCAGACTCTTTGAGTCATACTATTGAACCTTTGAATTTTCACGATCCCTTTCTGAGATGGATTAAGAACTTTCCTGCGAGTATTATTTGGCATGATTTTGTCCCTCACGCCCGCCTCCATGAGATAAAATTCATGATCTCTGATGATACAATAAATTTTCTAACTCATGATATTTTTGTGCTTAACTTATCACTATTTTAGTTTATGATGAAGCACAGAGGCAGGTATTATAATACATTGCTAGGATGGTTTCATTGGCTATTTGACAAAACCTAGCATTCAACCACTAGGTAAGTACAGGTAAGTAGGTAGGCATTTTCATTCATTGTATATACCATCTACATTTCATGCCAGATTATTTTTATTTCCATTTGTATATATTCTTGTTTATTTTCATTTATTGTACCAAACGTGAGCCAAGGGTGATATCACCACCCCAAATGATTACTAATAATATTTTTTTGAGATCAAGAAGGTCACAGATCATGTCAGATATGTTGAAGTTCTCATGCACTCTACGGTGAGCACATTTCCCCGAGTTGGAGCCAGATGTTATCCCCTAGCTTCGGGATAACTAAGGAGATTATGTCTCGAGGCCCACAGGTCTTATACATGGAGTACCGAGAGGAATATTGACTTGAGCCTGGACCTGGAGGGCCCATATTTCTTCTTCAGCACCTCCACCTTGTCAACAACAGCAACATCCATCCCATCAACCTGGTCCTTCAGCAGCAGTGGGTCTTTCTCCATGAGGTAATGAGTCTGGGTATCATGGTATGTGTCACTCTCAATCTCAAAACATTTGAATATGTGCATTTAATTGTTTTTACTTCTAACGTGTGCTTGGACCCTATGCCTTTCAATTTGTCCACACCTGGGGGGAATGTAAGGATGCCCTAGCAAGTTGGCTCCCATAGGGTTTGAGTTTCCACTAGGTGGGTTAATGAAAGGTCGTCATCCATTCCCACCATACTTATCACTTTCCATCTTTTTCCCTCTCATCCATCACCTACATTGGTTCAAGCATTGGGTTTGCTAAGCTAGCAAAGGGTTGTACCTTACCTTGTGGAAAGAAGGGGCTAAAGGCCTAGAGGGTAAAAGTAGTTGGCAAAATATAAAAAACAAAAGAAAAAAACCTTCAGATGCTTCGCCTAGGGATCCCTGAGAAAGAAATAAAAGGGCTTCTCAACAAGAAACAGAGGGACCCATAAAATAATAAAATTAAGACCTAGTTGGAGGATAGGGGGTCTCATCACGATCCAACCTATTAGGTCCATGGGCATGTAGTGGTAGGACACTACCATTCATCTGGTCACCACACCAAGGTAGTGGCTCTTGGTGGCATAGCCAAGAGAAAGGGGGTCTCATCACGAGCCAACCTTCTCATCTTCATGAAATGCTTGTGGGTAACATTGTCACCACTAGTCATCACGCCAAGGCAGTGTTCCCTGACTAGCCTCTTGAAATAAAAAGAAATAAGATAAAATATATATAAGGCATTGAATGGGATTGGAAACATTTGAATCCATGACAAGGTGGAGCTCACCCTCTTTAGAGGCACCCACAGGTAAGCATACATTCACATTTCATCATTGCACCCATTTATCAAACATCCCTACACCACCTCATCCATTTCATGGCCTAGATTTTTCTTCACCTGGAAACATCCCACATCCAATGAGAATTATCCCAATATGACCTCCTAACGTCCTCTCCAAACCTGGCTTGTAGAATAGCATAACGTCTTTGAGTGCTTGTCTAGGCAAGAGGGGTTTTATGCACTTGTTTAAATAACTTGATTATTAAATGTGATTGGAATTGCTATGATCCCTATGACTTATGAGCCCATGGAGGGAGTACTTGTTTTTATTTCAAGGCCACACCCGACGGACAGGTACACATGGGGAGATGATTAGTTTGGACCTCCATAGGGATAAAATCCCACCAGATGGATGCTGAGACCCCAGCCGGGGGCAAAGACAAATCAGAGGTTTGCACCAGAGAGAGAGGAGGATGTTCCACCAGAGACATCCTGGAAGGACTAGACTTAGGGGGGTCTTTCCCTTCTCACTATGATGTAGGAATTGAAAGACCCATGACATCACCCATGTGACCCTTGACGTCACCCAATGTTTTGGACACTTTGGAGGCAGTTGTGTGCCAAGTGGCACGTGTGGTTTGATCCAGAGGTCTTAGGAGGCCTAACGTTTTTCTCTTGGAGGCCAACGTTGCACTAAAAAGGCCTAATGTCACGATAAAAGGGCATGACGTCACCTTTTCTACTTGATTTAGGGTTTTATTTTTTCATTTAATGTAAAAACTCAATATTACATGTAAACTGACCATGTCATCCTTTTTTACCTAATTATGATCATTGTAATTGTATAAATAAGGGATTCTCCCTTGTATTTTTTTCATCATATTTCACTCACACAAGTGTGAGCTCTAGAATTTGCGCCCTAATTAGGGTTACATGACTTAAATTTAGTACACACTTCTTTAAGGAGGCTTGTTTTGGACTATTTTGGCAATTTTCTTGGTGGAAGTGTTCAACTAGAGTATTTGCTAGATGATTCTTGGTGGATGTAAGTAAATTTTCTGCAATTCTTCTTCATTGAATGGTTGTAGTTGCATTTATCTTGCATTTATACTAATATTATGAAATTGCTAGCTTAAAAGCCTAGGAGGCTAAGCACATGTTATTGTCCTTTCCTTAATAGCTTTCACCTACTATATTATGCTAGAAAGCCGATTTTATTAAAGATTTTTCTAAGGGCTTTGTCATTGCAACACCCTAGAACATTTTTCTTCATCTAAGTCGTCATCGTTTTATCTTTGAGCTAAAGGAGGAGGAAAACTACTAGGGCCTAGGGTTACCTACTTCCTAGTAGCCATTTTCCCCCTAGGGTTTGGTAATTGAATCCTTGGGTTACCAACACTTCAAGTATTGACCCCCCTTATCTTTAGTTCTCTTATTATCATTTGTTCCTTCAAGATTTGTTGTTGCCTAAAAGACTCCATTTGCCCTAAAAAAACACTGATCTAAATCTTGCTATTGAGTGATTGAAAAAAACCACCATCAAAACCTTTACCTTAAGCTCTCTACTAACTACTCATAACCTTATAATAGTCTAATATACTAACATGTTTGTTTTTGTTACTAAAGTAAGCTACAACCATCTATTGCAGCACTAAAATAACCTAAAAGAAATTGAGAAAGTTGATAAATACACTGCATTATTTGCTTCTAACAAATGTTAGTATTTTGGTATTGAATAGTAATTATTATTGGTCATTTTGAAGCAATTTTAAGGCACTTATTGTGAAGTTATTGTCTTACAAACATTGTTGCTACAAATTTATGTTTGGTGTTATCACTGAAATTTCGTCAACACATGGTTACAAGAACTCAGCATCGTCAAACAGTAATGAAGTCATTCATGGCCAATGAATTAATCTCACAGCATTCAAAAAAAGCAAAAAACTATACAAAGTAGTAAAAAGTTGAAGGGCGCCTTGCAGACATTGGGCGCGCGTGCGCATGCGCGTAACAGAAACGTGAATAGCGTGCATAAGCACACGATGCGTGGCTGATAGCTCAAAAAGTCGCACACCTGCTAAACGACGCATTTATTGAAATGGTCGGCCTCCCAACCACTTATGGATCAGCTCCCAAGCTGATTTGACCCTCAAATCTGAGCTGAATCTGAATGGTGGGATGGTCAAAGACCTAATAATTACCTAAATGGCCTCTCTTCACACTACAAAGCAGTTCAACAAAAGCCCAAAGCAATGTTATAAAAAGCCATGAATGCACCTCATTTTCTCAAGGAATTTCATGTAATGTTATGCTGCCTAGATTGTTTTAAGGACTCCATCCTTGACAAGAAAACATTGGCACCATTTCATTGAGCAATCCACCTCTCCATTGAGTGGATTTGCAAGGAGTTCTTTCACCACCATTTTCATTTTTCTTGTTGTAAGGAGAGCAAGCTTGTGAGGGTCCAAGAGCCTTCCCTTGGAGGAAGAAGGGACTCATAGTCCCCTTTCTTCTTGGTGCTTTGATTTCATCAATAGATCAGCCTAAAAACATTGGTGATATTGGTATTTTTGTGTTTGTTATCTCTATGTTCCTATGCTTATGATTTTAGTTTGTATTAGTTTAATTCTTGCTTACGGTTTTGTTTTTCTTTCTCTAACTCTTTCCTCTACAGCTGTCATGCTCAACGGGACCCAACTGGGCATGTAAGCACCTCTTATTTTCTCACCAAGGTGACGAAAAGGGTGCAACAGATTGGCGAATCCACTGGGGAAAGGTATCAAATTCCTCCCTCATTTGGGTTTATTTTTCTCTTCTTTTAGTTTGATTAACTTGCAGGTGCACAAACCGGCCTAGGCCGACCTGCCAACCATCCAATTCAGAGGAGAATTGAGAGAAATCCATTCGGATTTTTTTTCCTCGGCCGTTTGACACAAGTGCGTGGGTATTCTACCCCACAGACATGCATCGGGCATGCATGCGCTTAAGTCACAGTCGTTCTCTGCGTGCATGCGCTTTCTTACTCATCTCTGTTCGTGCGCCTGCACTCTGTGCGCCTCTGTCTGCACTAGAGGCCGCGCATTTAAGCAAAATTTCACATTGTAAGTTGTTGGGATGTGGGGAAGGCTATTTTCCTTCTTAAAATTGATGTCAAGCATGCTCTAAATATTGCACCACACTTAGTCCCCTCATCATATAAAGGGGTTAAGCCAAACACACATAGGCACTTAGGAGGATAAAAATCAATTTCTCTTATTTGTTTTTTTTGGCCACATGGATGGCTTTTTTTGACTTACAATCTAAGGTGAAAATCAATTTTAATCACATATAAACTTACATTGGGACTAGAATCTGAATTACAATCACCTAGTATGCTCTTCTTTCGCGCGTTCAAGCGACCTTGAGAATCAGAAAAAGGTTGTAAAGCGATTTCATCTCCCTTAACAAAATTTAAAACCTTTAGGAGAGGACAACGGCCCTTCTTGGGACCCCTCTTAGTTTTTTTTTTCCAACATATCTTAATATTGTAACGGGCCCATACATTCCCACATGCTACAAAGATAGGATAGTGTTCGAAATTGTTGCTTTCTTAGATCAAAACACTAGGAGAGTTTAAAGGTTTGTAATGGGCCCATACATGCCCACATGTTCAATCTAAGATAGTTTCAAGCTTTTTTATATTACATAACCATAGGGAGTTAAAGGATAGTAATGGACTCACATGTCCACATGCTAGCTTCCTAGGGCTTTTGAATTACGCAAGGTTGTACCAAAGACATCTAGCTAATTAGGTAATCAAACTCTTGTAAGGACCAAGCGAAGTCCACATGCGGCAAGGTGACATCTAATTAACTAAAACTTGGCACACTTTCACTCACACACAAAAGTCACTCATCACTCACATAGCTTCTTCTTGAAACGTGGAGGTCTAACTAAGTTTCCTCCAAAGGGATTCCGAAAAAACCCCATCTTTTCTTGACAGGACTATCCACTCCCATTTTTAATCAAACGAGGTTGGTTTTCACCCCCAGCCTCACAAAACAACTTCATCTAAAATCTTTCTAAAAACTCAGTAAGTTTTACTCCACAGGAGGTGCCAAAAGAAATTTTTTAGTCTAGGTAGGATTTCGGGGATAGGCATCCAAATAACTCCCCATTATCTGGTTCTCACATTGTCAAAACATAGAGGTTGTCAAATAGGGAACTTAAAATCCTCCAAGTCAAG
>ML790531.1:296019-326251 GCA_009831015.1 Picea engelmannii | reverse complement strand
CAAACAGTGGTACTTCCTCAACATCCGCTTATAGTACTAGTGAAAGCACTACGCCTTCCTATGTACCTTATGGATCGGTACCACCACAAAATCCATACTTCCCATTTCCTGGTCCTCCACAACCCATGGCTCCCCCACATCCTCATGCGAGGGTAAATTTTGTTCAACCCTATGCTGCTCAACAATACCAAAATTTTGAACAGTTGAACACAGCCAACCCAACTCATCCATCGAACAATGCCAAGAAGAAAGGACGAAACAGGAATAACAACAACCCAGGTCAAGGCGGGAATCAACCCCCACAACAACAACCTACTGGGGGAAACCAGAACCAAGGGAACCAAAACCCCCAAGGGGGCAATAATAACAAACGCCAAGGGCGAAATAATGTTAAAACAAACTTTCCTTGTGCCCTTTGTGGTGATTTCGTTCATTACACTCACCACTGCCCCCAGATCGTTGATTTCAAATGGTTGAAGGACTCTGGTAGTCTTCCCCATTCTCCTGCACAACCTTCCCCTCAGCAGGCACCACAACAATATGTGCAACAACCCCCTCCCGCCATACTGAAAAATCCTATTCCACATCAAGGTGTGATAAACACCCAATAGGATACACAACATCCCCCACCTCAGGTAGGCCAATACCACAACCCCAACAATCCGGCAGAGCGTACAATCCTCCTCACCAGTGAGGAAGAAATCCTTCTGCAAACGCGTAATCGTCAGTATCATACACCCGCTGAGTCTACTCCCATCTCTCCAGAGACAAAACCTGCACCAATGGGACCCTCGTTGGTGATCCCTCGCCCTTCAGCCAAACCACCACTTCGCATCCCGTGCATCCCATTGCGCAGGAATGTCCACAACCCATAGGCTAGGTAGACGACTATAGTTGTGGACATTATGAGCCTAACCCATATTCCAACCTCGATAACATTCTTCCTCTCATCCACACAAACCAAGATGCATATCCACTCGTCGAGATGGGTCCTGGGATTTTTAAAGATCCATCCTTGTTAGGGACGTACCATGGAGCACTACCACTCCTTCATCCTGCTAATCAAGTGTGCGTCATATCATCTAACGAAACTCACATAGAGGACGCTCATCCTCCTCAGGAGGCTTCAGTCATTCCTGACATCCCAATAGTCGCAGAACCACTCCCACAGGAGCCTCCTATGCACTCGTCGACCCCAACAGTCCACGAATCCACATCCCCTCAGGGGCATAGTCCCGTTTGGGAAACAGTTCCCCAACCCCTCACTCAAATTCCCTTCTTTTACCCTCCACCAGGTATAGAAGCTTTTCAGGTAGCCACAACGCTCACAATACCCAATATGGTGTTAGCAATCCCAGTATGGTATTTACACCCACCTGAGATGGTCCCTCGACCATCCCTTCCCCCACAGGAATGCCTCCCCATGACGATTCCCGTCCTTACCCCCACTACCCCCATACTCACTAACCCCCCTGCTACAGCTGGGGGCAGGAGAAAGAAGAAGGATCCCACCTCTCCCCTTCCTCCATGCATCCCACCACCTTGCGCACTATGTGAAAAAGAGGGCCACCAAACCAACAACTTTCCATCACTACCTGAATTATGGAATTTGATCCCCCCCAATCAAACTCCCACACCACCCGTCACTACTGCTAATCCCACTACTACCACCAACCCTTCCAGTAGTAAAGGGTTGAGGACCAAATATGCTTGTGCTATCTGCTCAGAGTACGACCATTATACCCATCATTGCCCAGCACTGCCACCCTTCCGGCAGACGTTAGTTGTTGTACGCCAAAACTTCCAGAACAACCCACGCCCTGCTACGTCCTCTCCAACAAATATCACTGACATCCGTTATGTCACCACTTCAGTCAATGAACGCATGAGATGCCCTTTCTCTCTCTGCAATTCATTAGCTCATTTTACATACCAGTGTCCTATGATCCTTGAATATAGGAAAAGCCAATTGGCCCTGCTTCACCAACCCGTAGAGGCGATCATTGACCTTACCTCGTCACTAGCAGATCTTTATGTCATTTCTCCTGAGCCCGAGGCACTCCCAATGCCTCCATGGTTCTTAAATGATGTCTCTGAGGATTTACCCCGCAACCCCCCCAACTCTCTTTCTCATTCCCCTACGGACACTCTCCACCCAACCACCACGGGTACCCCTCAGTACTTCAATATATGGTTTATGTCAAGTGAACCCTCATCATCTCCTAGCATTGCTCCCTCTGCTTCTCCATCAGGGGGAAACCACACTATCACCGAGATCACTCCTCACGATCCCTTATATTCCCGTTGTTTCCAATGCAACGAGGAAATACTGGAAGAGCTACACCACCCGGACTCTCCCTGGGACGCACTACATCATCGTGCACTCTTCTTTCCACAGGAAGCCCTCATGCCTCCTAACCAAAACCCCATTTACAAGGTCGAAACCAAATATTTTATCCCGTCGGAGCCTATAGATTGGTTCAACAATCCCATTCCTGCCCCCGACACTTTTGAAGAAGGTAATATGGCCAACATTTCCCCCACCATCAAAATCAACATTTCTGTTAAAAATGGCATCGTCGAAGAAATCATCATTGGAGTTGCTTGCACTCCTCAGGAAATTGCCGCATATAAAGCCCTCTTCCAGGAATATAGGGATATTTTTGCCTGGTCATACACAGAAATGCCTAGCCTCGATCCCTCTATTGTCGAGCATCGCATCGACACCTGGCCTGACATCACACCAGTTCGCCAGAAACAGCGACCGCTACACCCATCTAAAGCCACGGCTATCAAAGCCGAAATTGACAAATTACGTACGGTCGGGTTTATTTACCCCATCGCTTATACTTCATGGGTTTCCAACCCTGTACCCATCGACAAAAAACAGGGCACTATCCGCGTTTGCATCGACTTTCGCGATCTCAATAACGCATGTCCAAAAGACAACTTTCCAACGCCTTTCATCGATCAAATTACAGACGACTGCGTCGGCCATGAGGCTCTCTCCTTTATGGACAGATTCTCTGGCTATAACCAAATTCAAATTCACCCAGCCGATCAGTATAAAAACACATTCATTACCCCGTGGGGTACTTTTTCATATTGTGTCATGCCTTTCGGCTTAAAAAATGTCGGCGCAACTTTCCAGCGGGCGATGACATACATCTTTCATGATCTGGCTGAAATCATCCTCGCCTACTTGGACGACCTCACAGCTCGATCCAAGAAACGCACCCAGCATCTCGATGATTTACGAATCATCTTTCAACGGTGTCACCAGTACAACATCCACTTGAATCCTCTCAAGTGTGTGTTTTGCGTCACCGCAGGGCGCCTCCTCAGTTTTATCGTTTCCCAAAGCGGTATTACCGTGGACCCCCTCAAAGTCAAAGCTATCACCGAAATTCCACCTCCTCAGAATTTACGACAACTTCAGAGTCTACAGGGCAAAGCTAACTTTCTTAGATGCTTTGTTCCTGATTACGCCATACGCGCACACGGTTTCCTCCGCTTACTATGTCACGACATCCCTTTTCACTGGGACAACTATGTCCAACAGTCATTTGACGATCTTAAAATAGCACTTTCAAATGCACCTTTAATTAGTACACCTGACTATAATCGCGACTACATCCTCTACGTATCAGCATCAGCTGTATCAGTAGTCGGCGTCCTCGTCCAGCTCGAAGATGACAATCATGAACACGTCATTTACTACATTAGTAAGAACCTCTCAGGACCACCCTTGAAGTATAAATACGAAGAGAAACTTGCTCTTGCAGTTGTCCTTGCAGTCCAGAAACTGCGCCATTACATTTTTCTTCGCACCACCAAGGTCGTCGTCGATTCCAACCCTATGCAATACTTGCTCAGTCGTCACCAATTTAACGGAAAATTCACTCGATGGATCGTTATCCTTCAGGAGTACGACCTCGAGTTCTCAACACCTAAGAGTAAGAAGGCCCTCGTTCTCGCCGAACTTGTCACGGCCCTCCCCTCTGACACCACCAGTGCCCCCGTCAATACCGAATTTTCCGACAAACATCTCTTTTATATCACTTCGGATGATCCTTGGTACGACGACCTCCTCGTCTACCTCCGAACTCAAAAGTTCGGTAACCACCTTTCACGAGATGATCGATGACGTATTCGCCATCAGCCCCCCCGCTATCTCCTCATCGGAGACATCCTATACCGGCGGGGCATTGACACCATTCTTTATCGTTGCCTGACTATTGACGAGGCCGACAGAGTCTTAAACGACTGCCACAGCGACGCATGTGGGGGCCATATTTCGGGTATATCCACAGCTCAAAAGATTATCCGAGCTGGTTACTTTTGGCCTACCCTGTTTCATGATTGCATTCATGCCGTGAAACGATGTGAGCAATGTCAGCTCTATGCCAACAAAGCCCAAGCTCCCCCCGCTCTTCTTCACCCTGTCATTACTGCCGACCCTTTTTGTAAATGGGGCATCGAATTTATGACTTGTAATCCCCCCTCCAACAATGGTCACAAATACATTGTTGTCGTCGTTGATTACTTCACCAAATGGGCTGAAGCTATGCCCACTTTCAACAACACCGCTGACACTGCAGCGCATTTTTTCTTTAACCACATCATATCCCACTTTGGAGTACCCCTCCAACTCGTTTCCGACCACGGGAAACACTTCGAGAATGAGATCTTCGTCGAACTCTCCTCTCGATTAGGCTTCTCTCACGAGTTTGCCTCACCATATTACCCTTAGTCAAACGGACAGGTCGAGGCAGTGAAAAAAGTCCTCAAGACCATGTTACAGTGCACGGTTAATAAACATAAAACCAATTGGCATCATATGTTATTTTCTGCGCTATGGGATTATCAAACAACAGTGAAGACCGCTATTGGTTTCACACCATTCCATTTAGTCCATGGGGTTGAGGCAACTCTTCCCATCGAGTGCGAAATTCCCACCTTACGCACCGCAATTGAGCTATTACCTGACACTGCTCCAATGGAGCAGCGCTTGCTGAACTTGGAGTCTCTGGATGAAGATCGTCGATCTTCCTTACAGAACAACGAGGCAGCTAAAAAACGATCCAAGGCTACCTTTGATCGCCATGTCAACCTTCGATCATTTCGCGAAGGTGACCTCGTCCTAGCTTATGATATCGCTCATGATACCTTTGGCCACGGAAAATTCGAATCACTTTGGCATGTCCCTTACATTATCCAACATTGCCTCACCAAAGGCGCATATATCTTGGCCTCTCCCGAAGGCCTCTCTCTTAAAGAGCCCGTCAATGGGTTGTATCTCAAGAAATTTTATGCTTAAAAGTAGTCATTCTACTTTAGGTTATTTCTTTTCTAGTGTTTTTTATCCTTTTCTCCTCCTCTCTCGTCTAAACTATCCTTTGTGCTATTGACAGATGCTTCCTCCACCAACCTACCACATTGGTTATGTCATCGGCACCAGCCGTTGGATGCAAAATCTCGCTTCGGATGCTTGGGCTCTCTACACCCCCTCACATGAAATGCTACATTCAAGCGGCATATGGTTGGGGCCAGCAACCAACAACCAAGCCGAATATACTACGGTCATTGGCCTCCTGGCCGACGCCCAACGTTATCATATTCGTCACCTTAGCATCTTCCTCGACTCTCAACTAATCGTTCTCCAGCTCAACAATGTTTACCATGTACGCGATTCGTGCCTCTTTCGCAAATACCTGCAGGTTAGGCTTTTATCTCGACATTTTGATTCCATTACATTTACACATATTTCAAGACAATTGAATCAAACAACATATCAAATAGCTAACATGGTGTTAGATTAGCATATATCACATCAAGCTACACATACATAAACATCTCACAAATCTTGTCACGGCATATATATAGAATAGACATCATCAAAATCATCAGCAAAAAACACATGTAGACAACATCAGGATCTCAAAACATGTATACTCATATATATATATCAAGGC
This sequence comes from Picea engelmannii, assembly GCA_009831015.1. Lineage (NCBI taxonomy): Eukaryota > Viridiplantae > Streptophyta > Pinopsida > Pinales > Pinaceae > Picea > Picea engelmannii. The sequence continues at coordinate 320,276 of ML790531.1, read as the reverse complement.
CCATCAGGCCATCCGAATGTTTACATACAAAAATACATGTATCTGCAGGCCAATGAAGCACCTCGGTACACAAAATGGGCTCACCAGCCTATATACAATAAAAACAAGGATGTACATCATCCACCACTCATGGTGCCTCTATCGCACCACCACCTGCTCCTCCCTCAGGAGGAGGTGGTGGCCCACCACCACCTTCCCCAGGCGATGGTGGACCACCCACAGGACCCTCCTGCCCCGGAGGCAGGTGTCCACTCGTCATCGCCGCAAGCACTGTTTCTCGCCGCACTGTGGCCCGCCATGGTGGCGGCACCCCCACACACTGCTCCAGGAAGCTCTTGTCCTAGATACGCGTCCACATGCCCTCAGGCACATCCTGCAACACCGTCTCCAGACGATGGCGTATGTCATCAAAATCCACTCCGGCCGCCGCCGGAGGAGTGTGTGATGGCCCCGCACCAGGGTCATCGAACCGGTGCCTCCTCACTGCCCTCTCGGGCTCTGCTGGTCGCCCCACAACATCCTCCCGCCAACGTCTCTCTCCATGCGGCAATCTCTCCGGCTCTCGACGAGCCGGCGCTCTCTACATCTCCACCTCGTGCCCGCGAGGTGCCACATCTGCACATGCAAAAAACAACAACAAAAGATAGTATCAACATCTATATCATATACATATGGACTGCTATCTCACAAAACAATATACATCAAAACATGCACACCAATACTAAACATACCTCGATGGTCAAAAGCCTCCCGTGGAGGTAGCACCATGTTCGGGTGCCCCCGAAAGTCCACCCCAGCATAGGGGTATCGAAGTATAACCTGCGGCATCTGGAGCCATATCCATGTCGCCTCCGCTGAAAAGAAGTGGCCACCTTCGCCACCACCGTGACGAAGCAAAATGGTCGACCACCGCCTCAATCATGGCTCTCGCGCCCCCGGCATCTCCAGTAACACCCTCGGGCGCAACATCGACACCCTCTCTAAGAACCATGCCACTAGGATCGACCCAAATGCAAACTCTCCTGCACCTGTGGACCGACAGCGATCCAACTCCGCTACCATCCGCGCATGCAGCGTCAGTCCCCACGCGAACTGCTCGCCGACCACCACTCTCTCCAGCACCAACAGCTGGCCACCACTAATCCGTTGGGTCGCAAGTGACCCATATATACGAACAATCATCGTCGTTATACATCGATGTGCTAGGGAGTCTATAGCACTGATGCTCACCACAGTCCCAGACATAAAGTCCCGACCTGAGCAGTATCGTTGGCCAATCGTAACAAGGGTTGTATCCCTAGGCAACACCGACTCTTCCGGTAGGGGCGTTCCCCGAAAGGGGGGCCCAGTCAGAAAATAAATATCCTCCACCGCAGTGAAGGGCATCTGCTCTCCTCGCACGAGGAAGCAGTGCAGCTCCAGACTCCACATCTGGATCAGGAACTGCAATAAATACTCCTGTGCTCATATCAACGGGCACTCAAATAACTTTAGCAACCCACAGGTTGCCAAAGTCGCACGCACGCCCGGCCCCTCAATGGCCATGGCATCTCGCAACTGGGCCCAATCTCGCTCTCGCCACCGCACTGGCATCGTCACTATGGTCCACCTGCAGAAAACACAGAGTCCTATATCAGCTCATGCAACCATCAACAGCATCAAAAAGACTCATTTTTTACCCTTCAACCTTGCCTCCTAGGTGCGGTTTTTGTTCTCACAGGCGCGCACACATGCGCGCCTGTTCATTGCACAGGCGCGCATATATGCGCGCCTGTACACTGAACAGGTGTGCATCAGTGCACACCTGTTTTCTTCATAGGCGCGCCCTTACGCGTGCCTATTCACCATACAGACGTGCACCGGTGCGCGCCTGTCAAACCTACAGGCACGCACTTATGCGTGCATGTTCAACTCACAGGCGTGCCCCTCGGGCGCGCCTTAAATTCCCCCTATCGCGCACCCATGCGCGTATAAACGGTGTATAGGTGTGCATGCATGCATGCCTCTCACCGAGTCACCCGCGCATGGGGGGCCCACATCCCCTAAATACCCCTGTACGGCCCCCTGTACCAACCCTGCCCAAAAAATTGAAAACCTATTTCTATGCAGGATTATCAGACCACTAACCTGATACTCGCAAAACGTCGATTGGATGCCTCGTCCTCCCCGAATCTCCAAATCTCCTCTGAAAACTGCTCGTCCAGTCACTATTGCAGCGAGTACAAATGAGGTGGCAATGTGGGCCATACAGCTATATATAGGCCTTTTGCCAAACTTCCACTCACCATTCCGGGAGCCCAAGGTGTCCATTTTTCAAATCGTCTTCAGCCACAGGATCAGCATCCCGTCACCTACATCACAGCAATCCCTGGGCCGTTTTTTATCTTGAGCCCCCGAAGTGCCTTTTTTTCATATCATGGTTAGGTACGCACGCGCATAGTCACATTTATCAAATACATGCTCATATCTTTGATTATCTTCAGATGTTGTTCACTTTGGGTATTTGGTTGTTATGTGTGCAGGTACTTTCTCATCATTCATCGACATCATCCCTTCAGGTATATACTCAGCACTGGCATGTAGTCTCTCCCGCTATATTGCATTTACATTTCCAGTCACACCCTCTGATATTGGCCTTTAGGATCCTCATTCCCGGCTCTGCAATACCCACGCCTCCATTTGCATCTTCGGTACTGTTACCCGGTAGCATTCTTACCCACATGAGTTGTCCCATTCATAGCACCTTTTGGCACTTTTGACACTCATGTTGTTCTTCATTACCCTTTAGGGATGGGAGTCCCGATAGTCTTTCATCATGTCGTGAATCAGCCACATACTCCTTCTCCTCATTTTGCTAGATTTCCCACATGGACTCCCAGATTATCTCTTTACGGTTCTACTTTTTTACCTGCACCTCCGCAGTATCATGAACCCTCCATTTCATCCACAATCAGTTTGCCCATCTGCGAACCTACCTTCATGTCACCTACCTCATACAGAAACTCACCAATGGGGCCCCCACCCTTCATCAGTCTTCCCAGCACATTATTCCCTCCGTGGGCCACCCATATCACACTAGGGCACCCGTTTCTGTATTTGTACATTTCTCCCCAATTATTCGTTATTTATTGTACAAATGCCTTTATTTCCAATCATTATATTTTGTCGTCACCTTTGGTTGGAGCATTACTTATCATCCACCCTTGTCGGCATCGTCCATATCTTCAGAGTACTCCACAGGTCACTTACCTCTACCCTCTAGATTTGTTCACCTTGCCCGCCTCTGGCACAACTTATCACCGGTCTTGTCGTCCCCCTGACACTCGACCTTGTTACACTGTTGTGGCCACTCTTTATCTCATACATACTCCAACCAAGGGCAGTCTTGAGTCTTCCACTTCTTGAATTTGTCCATGTATTTCTGCCACTTCCTCACCTCAATAGATTCCACGAAGTCCTTTACTTCTAGGAGTCGCGTTCCCCTTTTGTCGACATCAACACAATTTTTCCAGAAGGGCGACAGTATCTTGATTCTCATTCTCCATTTAATGAGAGATCTCAGACGGCACAGGGTGAAACACCATTGCTCCCTGTTGTCGTTGGCCCCCATAACATTCGACACCAACACTTTCTCATGTTATGGTGGGTCTTACTTTGCGACTATTGCAGTTATTTCTATCATTTGCCGCAGACCGTTGAACTTGGTAGGGCCATCAATGCCTGCATCATCGCCGATACTTATTTCCGCGATCATTGCCTATTATTCAGAGTATGTTCCTTTGCAGAATTGTCTTATGCCTTTATCATTTACCGCCCCTGAGGGCACTGCAGTTGTCTACACCAACACTTCCGTCATCTTTTTTCAGGGTTACATAACACGAGCATTGGGCATGCCCGCCTCGTTCGTACACAGTTGTATATTTTTATGCACCTTATGGAAGGTCGGGTCCTACCGGTTCCTTTCTCCTTCAAAGGATTGCTTTGAACGATCCCACTATTGCTCTATCTTACAACACCATTCTCAGTAGAAGAAACATTGATGGATTTCGGCTATACGTATGCTCCTAACCTCATCCATCAGGGGGCATCTGTTATCACTGAAACTTCGTCAGCACATGGTTACAAGAACTCAGCATCATCAAATAGTAATGAAGTCATTCATGGCCAATGAATTAATCTCACAGCATTCAAAAAAGGCAAAAAACTATACAAAGTAGTAAAAAATTGAAGGGTGCCTTGCAGACATTGGGCGCACGCGCGCATGCGCATAACAGAAACGTGAATAGCGCGCACAGGCGCACGATGTGTGGATGATAGCTCAAAAATCTGCGCACCTGCTAAACGACGCATTTATTGAAATGGTCGGCCTCCCAACCACTTATGGATCAGCTCCCAAGCCGATTTGACCCTCAAATCTGAGCTGAATCTGAATGATGGGCTGGGAAAAGACCTAATAATGCCCTAAATGGCCTCTCTTCACACTACAAAGTAGTTCAACAAAAGCCCAAAGCAATGCTATAAAAAGCCATGAATGCACTTCATTTTCTCAAGGAATTTCATGTAATGTTATGCTGCCTAGATTGTTTTAAGGACTCCATCCTTGACAAGAACACATTGGCACCATTTCATTGAGCAATCAACCTCTCCATTGAGTGGATTTGCTAGGAGTTCTTTCACCACCATTTTCATTTTTCTTGTTGTAAGGAGAGCAAGCTTGTGAGGGTCCAAGAGCCTTCCCTTGGAGGAAGAAGGGACTCATAGTCCCCTTTCTTCTTGGTTCTTTGATTTCATCAATAGATCAGCCTAAAAACATTGGTGATATTGGTCTTTTTGTGTTTGTTATCTCTATGTTCCTATGCTTATGATTTTAGTTTGTATTAGTTTAATTCTTGCTTACAGTTTCGTTTTTCTTTCTCTAACTCTTTCCTCTATAGTTGTCATGCTCAGTAGGACCCAACTGGGCATGTAAGCACCTCTTATTTGCTCACCAAGGTGACGAAAAGGGTGCAACATTTGGTTCACCATATATCATTTATTTTGTTTTATTGATAAAGTCCATGGTTTTATGAAGTACTAACAACAAGTTGTACTTTCAATAGATATCTTTTCTTGTTTCTTTGTTCTGGGCAAGTACATCTTAATACGTCACTGCTTCATTGGTTAAAACCCTGAGACTTTCTGATCAATGTGACTTGTGAGAGGGGGAATTTTCATCGACACCTTAACCTTAGCCTTCTCAAACCCCCAGGTCATCGGGGACGCCTCCCTTGGGCCATCAACCCTAAACAGAAAGAGGCATCCTATTGAGGTGGCAGTGATAGGAAAACCTTTGTTGCACCAATTTGCCTTTCCTAAACCTTATCCTTTGGAATAAGTACAAATTGTGCGATAAAACCCCTGAGCCGCAAAGGGGCCAAGAACACACAAACCATAAATACTCTAGCTCCAAGCTTGCTTCGCAAGGTAGAGCCACCACTCTATATCAATCTTGGTATCCCAACTCTCACAAGTAAAACCAGTCAAAATGATTTTGGCAACATAAGTTTACCAATAACTAGTCTATCCCCATTTCCCATCTAGACCATTTTCTTTATAGGAATTTCCTTACTGACACATGCCCATATGAAAAAAAAATAAAAATTTAATTAAATAAATTAAAATTATTCACCCTCACACTTGTCACCCTCTCCCTAGTTGCACAAGTAATTACATATTTTATTTTAATTAAAAGTCAATTTCCTTTATATTTCACCAATGTGTTCCTTAAATCGCTCTTAGTTGTCTCTTTATTCCCCATATTCTCATTTAATGACTGTCCCCTTACTAAATCCGAAATAGAGTTAAAATAGGAGTCTTCTTCTAGTTAGACTAGTGGTAGTCAAACTCTAGATACCATTCTATGTGTACCCTATTTTCTCATACTTTATTTCTTTCTTATTTTTTTAATTCCATTTTAGTATTTGCTTTCACACGTGCATTATATCAAATCTTTAGATTTATCTCACTTTTTCTTTAGATTGATTTATCTCAAATCTTTTATTTTATTTAACATTCTATTTTAATTCCCTAACTAAACTTAGACTTAGGATTTGTCTTAGAATAGGCTTAGACTTTTATGGGGATTTATAATTAATAAGATTACTCATAAATTAATTATTTTAAATCCGACAATGCCAAATCAATTCATTGTTTTCTAGGCCACCTAGATTCATTGACTCAAGTTTTTAAATTACACAATATGCCCTTCAAGACGCACTCCCGCGCTCCAAGGGTGACACTCAAATTTTGACTAGTTTTGGTAGTTTTTCCAACCCTTGGAAGTCAACACTCCACTCGTTTGACCTTGTGAGAGACTAAGGGCTTCTAAGTAATAAGGAATCTACCTTATTGCTCGCCCCTTAGAAATCTTCGTGAGCGACTGTCTCAGTCTTCCCTCACAACATCATGGATCTCTCGAACTAGGTAATCGTTAACCTACAATTCGATCCACGGCTGGAGTGCTAGTAGGTTGTGTCAGGGACTCTACCACACCTCTCCCTCAATGTATGGTTTTATGTGCATGGCCCCTCTACTCCTTATGTGAGTCAGATTAGCAAGCATCGTTAGCTAGCATCCATTGAAAAAACATTGTCAATGATCCATATACAAATCATACTATAATCAATCATATGTCACATATGCATAAAATGAAATACTCAAACCAATAAAATCCACTCCCTGACTCAATCTGGAGTCCAAGGAGGTCCATTAATGCCATTGGCATCCACAATCTCTCAATGTCATGCACACTCAGGGAAAACTCGTCAATAGCATCTGTTAATACATATATCAAGTAATAATAAATCACAACCCATCAACATCATCATGTGAAATACATAGTCGAAACAAATAACATTGTATTGTAACCATATCACTTGCACGCAAGTTTCCTCAAAGAATAAGTCGATAACATTTGCTCAGTAGAGTGGGATGTTACATACACCCCCTCTTATTTTAAACTTCGTCCTAAAGTTGTACAGTATATAAAATGCAGTAAATAAAAGTATCTGACAAGATATATATGTCTAATATATCAAACAAGTAAGGAAATTATTGATGCATATCATATGTGTCCTCCCAAGTAGCCGAGTGTGGACTATAATTGTCCCACTGTACCTTGACTTGATCGACTATTTGACTTCGTAGTTGTCGAATGCGATGGTACAAAATGCAGATTGGTTCCGCCATGAGAGAACCCTCATCCGACACCTGCAAATAAATCGTGTCAATCACATGTGTAGGATCACTAACATAATGTATCAAAACAAATACATGAAAAACATCGTGCATATGCCTCAAAGAATCAGTAAAGGCTAGTCGATAATCCACGGGTCCTTTCTTTTCCACAACTTTGAAAGGTCCCACAAACCTAGGAGATAGTTTATCACCCTTTCCAAACTTGATCGAACTCTTGTGTGGTTTCAACCACAATAAAACTCAGTTGCCAACTTCATAATTGTGGTCAACACGTTGTGCATCTACATAATTCTTCTGCCAATCTTGCGCTTCTTTAATCCTCTGTATTATCGATTGCATTTGTTCTTCCATTTCTTGGATCACTTATGGTAATACCCTGACCCTATCCTCAAGTTGATCCGAGCTTAATGGCGTCTGACATGGTTGCTCGTAAAGAAACTCAAACAGTGCCATCTTAATGGTACTTTGATAGCTATTGTTGTATGCAAACTCCACTAGTGGCAAGAATTCTTCCCAACGTTTATGTTGGTCCATTACATACATACGCAACATATCTTCTAAAATTTGGTTCATTTTTTATGTCTTCCCTTCTATCTCAGGGTGATATGTTGTACTAAAGTTCAGTTGTGTTCCCAAAGCCTCTTGAAACTGGTCCAAAATCATCCTGTAAACACTGATCCTTGATCAGATATGATCCTTCTTGGTACACCATATAACCTTACAATATCGTTGACAAAAAATCTAGCTATGTCTAGCGTCTGATATGTCGTACACACAGGTATAAATTGTGCACTCTTTGTCAGAGTGTCAACTACCATGAAAATTGAGTTGTGTCTCGTTGTCGTCAGTGGAAATCCAACAATAAATTCCATCAAAATGACCTCCCATTTTGATTCTGGAATAACATGTGGCTGTAATAATCCTACTGGATGTCTATGTTCATCCTTCACTTCCTGACATTGTAAACATATTGCCATGTAACTAACTATGTCTTCTTTCATTCCTTTCCAGAAGAACAAAGGCTTAAGGTCTTCCTTCATTTTCGTGACTACCAAATGAGCCATGTACATTGCTCTATGAGCTTCTCTTAAGATCAAATTTCTCAATTCATAAAAAGGTGGTACGTAGATCCTTCCATTAAATCTCAAAAATCCATTGTTGTCTAAGGAATAACCTTCAAATTTCAGTACCATCATGGTATCGTGTCCAATATTTTCCTTAACCTATTTATACTAGTCATCATCGGTCTGTATAGTTAGAATCTTTTCTCGAAGATTCATATTAAGAGGTATTACCGAGAATATGCGTGGTCTTTGACTCAACACATCTGCCACTCTGTTCATCGTACCTTTTATGTAAGTGATATTGAAGTCGTATTCTCTAAGTAGTTATGACCAACACCTCTGTCGTGTGTTCAAGTCACTCTGCGTAAATATATATGTTGCATTCCACAGTGATCTGTATTTAGTTCAAATTTCCATCCAATCAGATAGTGTCTCCAAACTCTCAAGGCATATACAATTGCCAATAGCTCCAATTCATTCATTGCGTAGTTCTCCTCCTGCTTTCTCAATTTCCTTGAAATGTAATCGATCACTCGATCGTCTTGCATCAAAACTATGCCTAAACCTTCCTTGGATGTGTCTGTGCATACCAAGAATTCCTTGTCCATGTCGGGAAATTTCAGTATTGGTGATGTCGTCAACAAATCCTTGAGCCTTTGAAATGCTTCCGTGCATTTCTCAGTTCATACAAACTTCTTGTTTTTCTTCAGCAATTCTGTAATCGGATTTGCTATCTTCAAAAAACCTTCAACGTACCATCGATAATATATTTCTAAAACCATAAATCTGCGTACTTCTTGTACATTTTTCGATGCAATCCATTCCATAATAGCCTCTACTTTTGTTGGATCCACAACAATACCTTCACCGGATATGATATGCCCTAAGTAATGAATCTTTTATTGGTAAAGAGAACATTTCGACAGTTTCCCGTATAATTTGTTTTCACGTAGACACTGTAGTACCAATCTTAAATTTCCTTGTGCTCTTCTTTCATCCGAGAATAAATCATTATGTCATCAATAAATACTTAAATCGATGGTAGCAAGAGGTAGTGCAACATCAATGGGATACAAGGGTTGGAATCCAAGCCCCACCTGAAATGGGCTATGGCCAGTGGAGCTATGGAGAGCCCTGGTGTGTCTTTGATGAACATACGGGATACTCTCATCCCATGTATGTGGATGCTTATATTTTTACATGTGTAGGATGTTCACAATCATTTGATTGACAACCTTTGTTTGGGCATCTGTTTGGCGGTGGAAAGCAGTGGATTTAGTGAGCTTGGTGTCCAACAGTGACCAGAGACTCGACCAAAATGTGTTGAGTAACTTGTTGTCACAGTCGAAGATTATGGTTTGTGGTATCCCAAAATGGACCCACACTCATTCAAAGAAGATCTTGGCACTATATGTCGTTGTGATATTCTTCTTGTAGGCTATCAGGATGGCCATCTTCAAAAAATGATCAATGACCACAAATACACATTCATTGCCTTGCTTGGTGGATGGAAGGCCAAACATGTAATCCATTGAGATGGATTTCCAAGGCTTCTCGGGAGTAGGAAGAGGGGTGTATAAGCCTTGATTCTTGATGGATGGATTGGAAACGGCACATGCAGTGCAATATCTGATATACTTGTTGACGTCTTGTCGAAGTTTTGGCCAATAAAAATGTTTCTAAAGAACGACTATTGGGCCTCAAAATAGCCCCTATTCTTACTCCATTATTCACCAATACCTTGACATTAATTCCATATTACCTTCATGTCACCTTCATTCCACCTCCACATCATTACATTTATCTCATCATTGGGTTATAACTATGCTTTTCCAAAGTTTATTAATTCTTAACATTTTTAAGTGGATTTGTGGTTAAACTTTAGAAAATAATATACTTATACTTATACCTAACAATTAGAATGAGTTTGGTGACATGTTTAGGTGATTTGGAAGCTTCCAAGACACTCTTATGTGACCTCCAATACTCAAATTCGAATTCCCTTCAAGATATGGAAGAAGATTTGGATAAAGGTCAAAGAGGATATGTGTCTCATCAGTTGCCATTTGGTTGTAATTATGTGAGATTTTTATGGATCTAGGGAGAGAATAGTGGATCTCCATTAATGGGGTAGCTTCTTATGTTCTTGTATAAATAGGAGAGCCTTCTCCTTTCAAAAAGATATGTGTGTGAAGTTTGAGAAATGCTCATGTTTTGAATTGATAGGTTGGTTCTTGAGGTTAGTCAAGAGGAGATTTTATATTGGAATGAAGATGTAATCATATTCTTTTGAATACAAGACATGCTTCCATTTTGATCTCTATCTTGTGTTAATATTATGGTGTACTTACTGAAGGATGGAAGGGCCCCCATGCACTGATGCCAGTACACCTATGTGTTGTATATAGTAGGTAAAATTTGTCATTTGTATATTCATGTTATTGTATCTTTATGTTATTTGATTTAGTAGTTTAGGATAGACAACTTCAAATCCTCGCACATATTGTGTTGTGCCTCTAAGCTTATGAGCTCCTGGTTGACATTAAATCGTTGAGAAATTTATACAACATAGATTGCACTCAACAACGACCACAATTTTCTCCATGCCAAAATGTCCTACCATCTGATTGTAGTGGGATTCCCAAATCATATTTGCGCGCTCGCTTATAGGAACATAGAGATGGCCTAGATGGTATAATAGTTCATCCTGAATGTGAAAATTGGTGACAGTCGCGCCCGTACCCAAGATCTGATAGGTGATGGAGAAGTCTAGATCTTGCTGATAAAGTTGGGGCCACTAAGATGTCTCATGTCCACAGAAATGGAGCACATTGGTGAGTGCAACCAAGGGAGGTCGACTAAGGCAGTCAGTGACACGATTGGAGATCCATGTATTATACTTGATGTTGATATGAAACTGATGTAGATAGGTGGACCACTTTTGATGGCGGTCGTTATGTAATTTCCCCTGTGTCTGTATGAACTGTAGAGGCTTGTGATCATTATGGATGATCATCTCCTTTCCAAAAATGTAATGTTTACATTGACGATAGGCTTGTACAATGGAATACATTTCCTTTTCATAGGTGTGTTATTTCCAGAAAGTATCTCAGAGTGTCTCACTATGGTATGCCACTGGATGACCATGTTGAGTGAGAGTTGTGCCTACAACATAGTCAGATGCATCAGTCTCAATCTTGAACGGTTGTTGCAGATTGGGAAAGGAGAGTATTGGAGCTAAGCACAAGCGATGATTCAGATCATCAAATGCTTGTTGTTGTTCCTTCCCCCACACAAAATTTTCCCTGTCACTTGGCTAAGGGCCCATGCAATATGGGAGAGTCCCAACACGAATCGTCGATAGAAGTTGGCTAGTCCCAAGAAGCTCCAAAGCTCGGTTAGTGTGGTTGGGGATGGCCAATCAAGGATGACTTGGATATTATCTAGATCAAGATGTACCCCATGCTAATAAAAAATGTATCCCAAGTATTGGATCATGTTCATGCCAAAAGAGCATTTTTCCAAGTTGGCATATAGCTTGTGCTGCCATAGAGTGCTCAAAACCTGTTGAATGTGTCACATGTGCTCCTCCCATGTTTTGTTGAAGATGAGAATGTCATCCAAATATACCACCAAAAAATAGTTGGTGAATGTTAACAATACATCATCCATCAACCTCGTGAAAGTGGTTGGTGCATTTGTTAAGCCAAAGGGCATGACCAGCCATTCGAAGAGACCTTATTTGGATTTGAAGGTTGTCTTGCATACATCAGTTGGTTCAATGGGAACCTAGTAGCCAGACTTTAGGTTAATCTTGTTGAAGAACTTTTCCCCCTTGAGTTGGTCAAGAAGATCATCAATCTTGGGAATTGGGTATCGGTTCCTGACTGTGATTTTTTTTAAGGATCTGTAATCAATGCAGAGTCTCCAAGTACCATCCTTCTTCTACACCAGTACAATCAGGATTCTGCAAGGGGAGGAGTTGGGTCTGATGTGCCCCTTTTGAATAAACTCTTGGATCTGACGCCTGATTTCATCATTTTCCATCAGTGAGCAATGATAGACTGGTCCATTAGGTAGAGGTGCACTAGGGGTCAAATCAATTGGATGCTTGACTTGGAAGTGTGTCGATACCCCAGTGGGTGAGGAGAAGATGTCTCTGTATTCTTCCACGATGTCATCCACTTTCTTCTGTTGCAAAGAGAGGCTCTTTGTAGAGGCCATAGATGTGGCGGTGACCTTTTTCTTACTATGAGCATGGATCACAAAGAAGACGAACTTCCCGGTCTTTGAAATGAACTTGTTGCATTTCTTAGAAGAGATTAAAGAAATAGCGGTAGGCGGTAGTACCTCTGGTATCTTGTACAATTGTCTACCCAAAGTAATAATAACATTGTGGGGTCTAGACTCATATAGAGCATGACACTTCGAAAAATATGGTTGACCTAAAAGAACATCAAAAAATTCAAGGGGAGAAATATCACACAATACCTCATCTTTGAAAGTCTGGATTTCATAGGGAAGACGACAGTGTTGGCTGACATGGAGATCTCTTCCTTGGAGAAGCCAGCCGATGGTATAGGGTTGTAGGTGTGATGTCATTGTCAAGTCCAACCACTTGATGACCTATATTGAAATCAAGTTCTTCTGACTACCGCTATCGATAATGAAATGAAGAGGATCCCCCTTTACCCACATCTGTGAGTGAAAGAGGTGTTCCCCTTCCTCTAGTTCTTCTTGTTCACTTGGTCAGACTTTGATAGTAGTGATAGTGGCACTGGGTTCATCATCGATAATCTGCTTCCCTCCTTTAGGATTTGATTCGGAATCAGAATCGACCTCTGACTCAGAAGCCTTCAGCTCGGCCACGAGTGACTTCTTGGAGAAACATTCTTCGGTGTTGTGCCAAGGGATTTTATGGTACTCACATCATTTTCCTGTGTCCTTCTTCATCTTCTCATTGCCATTCTTTTGTTGTGGCTTGGACTGGTTGTCCTGAGAGTGGCCATATTTTCTATGTCCCTTTATATATGGGTTGGGGATGCCTTTTCCCTACTTCGGTTGTGAGGAGTTTGCAGATCCAAACTCTCGCCTCTTTTTCTTAAATTTGTGCTCGATCTTGACAACGTATCTATAAGTCGTACCCAATGAGGTGATGTCCATAAACTTCTTTTCTATTTGAATGTATCTATGAAAAAAATTGCGGCATTTGAGCACTAGATGTCACTCAAAGTATTTGATACCCAATTTGGTGCGCAGGGTATGGAAAATATTGGTGAAATCTGGTACTGTATGGTCCCTTTCTTGACGCAGGGTGGTCCATCTAGTGTATTGGTTCTCGTAGCTTCCAACAGGGTGGTATTATTCTTTAATGGCATCCTGGAAGGAATCCCATGTAGGGGAAAACACAAATATTGCAGATTCCTCTATGGCCCTTTTCTCAAAGTAAATGTCCCACCAGTCCTTAACATGGGGGATGGCCTTGAGGAGTGCAAAAGTAATATTTTCCCTATCGAAAAAATTGTGGACCGAAAAATACCCTTCACGTAGATTCAACCATGTATCGACAACATTTTCATCTATTAGTCCTTCAAATAATGGAATATCAAAATTTGCATGTACCGTGAAGGGGGTTGCATGGCCTCTTGATGAAGATGCTTCTTCTGTGGGCAGTCGCCAAAGGATTTGCTCAAAGTTGTCCATCATTTCATTCCTTTGTCGCGCAAGGGATTCCTCAAGCAACATTTTAAAAGTATCTCCTGCTCCATCATCTTTCCTTTTGCCTCCCATGGGTTATTGTCGAGCTCGGCACAATCAATATTGCAACAATTCGAATGGTTCGAGTCCCATCTTCTTGTATCGAGATCTTGTCGGGGACATGCACGAAGAAAAATAGATGAAGAGAAAACCACTCTGATACCACTAATCCGAATTTAGGGGCAGAATGAACTAATTAACAGACTGAATACAATAAACACAGAGATATGAAAAACAACACAGATATCCAGTGAACAATATCTTCTATTGAATAAATGAAATAGGGTGAAACTGTGAAACTGCAGAACCAAAACACTTTCTCGGATGGTGGTAGCTATCTCTGAGAAGAGATGTGGCTACTAAGTGCATATGTATGAGCATAAAGATTACAATGAGGCTCCAAAATCATTTTTGATATTACTCATGAATTTCAAAACCCTAGACATCCAAAAACCTAACCCTAGGAGGTGAAACACCAAAAGTCATGTGGGCCCCTATGGGTAAGTTGGTACCTCAACTTCTTGGGGTCGTAAATTTTGCATATGACCTCTGTTTTAGGCGCATGATAACCCATTGGAAAGGTCTTTCAAATAATTACACATTATGTCATAAAAATCTAAATCTATCTACAGTTTGACTGTGGCAATAAAAAACACTATTTATGGCTCCAAAACGACCCTAGAAGTATAATAAGATGTGCTTACATGAAAACATGCGAAATAAGCCAATTGGATTAGGTGAGAGGCCACCAGTATCCACCTGGAAGATGTGTAGGGATTCAAACAACCCCAGAAGTGTAGAACCCACAATTACAAATAAGTACAGAATAACGTGTTGAACTAAAAACAAACAAGAGGAGCCAGTTGGAATAGGTGGGTAGCCACCAACATCCACCTGGATCACCTCGGGATTATGAAAATTTCAGAGTCTGAAACTAAACCGAAATTCGTTTATAGTGAAAATAAAAACATGACTTGTTTGAGACTAATTTTAGGATGAGTCACAAACCCCAATTTACACAGAAGATATGTATGAAACTATAACGATCCAAAACCTGGAATTTGGACCAGATGTACTTCACTATGTTTTCACAGCTTCACAGAATTTCACTGTCTAAAACTTCTCAGAAAAAAATTATAGAAAAAATCCCAAGATAACTCCTTTAAAACTAAATTCAGGATGATTCAAAAACCGTAGCTTCCATAGGTTATATATCCTAATGTATAATGAAGTAGAACGTGAAATTTTTACCATACGCACTCACATATGTCTTCTGAGTAACCTCTAAATTTTTTTGTTTGAAGAATTATAAAAAGATAAATTATAGTGAAAATTCCAAGATGACTTTTTTGAAGAAGCAAAACCCTAGGATCAATGCTCTGATACTAAACGTTGTTATCCAACACCTTAAAAATTATAAAGAGTCCACTTCGAGGGGGGGACCACCTTTTAAAATATATCAAATTCAGAATGCAATATGATATGAGATAAGATGATCCTAATATTAGGTATCCTTGGTGTATATATGTATTCATTATAATTGTACCATTTGTCTCCTATATATATATATATATATATATAGGAGACAAAGGGTACAATTATAATGAAAGGGTGCAATGAAGGGTCTATCCTACATACAAATATAACACTAGAAATGTAATAATTCAATATCTAGAGATTAATAAGTGGTTTTATACATAACATGGGGATTTTCTAGGGATTAAAACCTACCCCTAAGGTGGGCCCTATGAGCCAATAGCTCCAATGTTTCCACCCAGAAAGTACCAAAATAAATGACAAATCATATAATGATCCATTCTAGATCATTGTCAAACTCTATTGGTTTCATCTTCTCCTAGAATTTCTCTTGTCTCTTATGCTCGATAATTGTCACATGATGATATTTCCCCTTTGATAGACATACTTGTAACAAGTTATCTTAGTGTAGCATGGATAGCATTTAAATGAATACCAGCCTTCCTTCAACTAGACTTATTGGCACACCTATCATGGCTACCCCGAATCTCCTAGACTTAACCAAAGGATTTATGGTTTGGGTGCATTCTACTTCAAATCATACTAATCCTCATCCCTTGATTTTGCAACATGTTAACTTGGACCTATATTTTCCTTCCCAACCTAGCAAAAGTCAACCTAGTAACCAAGAACCATCTAAGAGGGAGAAAAGGAATCCCAAGAAATGTAAAAATAGGAAGAAGGGAAAGGGGGCAATGTTAGTAATATTGGGGGAATAACAATACCATCCAGAATCAAATGCAACCTAAATAAGGGCCTCAACCTAAATGTCCCAATGTTATTTATAGGCAAGATCATTGCTTTTACATATGCCTTGATATTGAAGAATTCAAAATATTGAGGTCCATTTTTCCTAGTTATATGAACCCACAAGAGTTAATGCCATTGTATCAACCCCTCCCTCATCTTGAATCCATTGCTTCTAATCTTTTATCTTTGCTTGCTTCGACGCCTTTGGTTTCCCACCAATTGGGTGACTAGTCCATTCCTATTATTTGGTTGCACAAACCTCCTTTGCAAGTGATTTGCGTAACCCATGTCACCATTTGCACCATCTATCATGAGCCTTTGAATCCTTTGAATAAAAGGCTTGGAAATTAATGATGCGCATTTTCCCTTGGAGATTAATGATGCACCCTTTCATGATGATGAAGAGTTCTTAGAGGTTGTGGCTTCTTTTCATAATCCTTGGGATGACCTTAATCTTGGTTCTCCTATCAAATTCCCTCCTAGGATGACCACTTCACTTTGTCTAATTTGTACTTGATTAGGATACCTCAGCCAAATTTGTCTTATTAGGGAAAATTGACAATTTCCTTGGAATGGAATGTTGCCCAATGATTTAAGGTTGAGAACACTTCCATGAATTTTATAGCTCATGGTGAATCTGACATGATATTTTATCCATTTTTTTTGTGGGATGTGCAAGACTTTGAACTTGATATTTTTATGATGATGATTAATGTCCACTAAGAACGAATTGGTCTATCGGACCTTAAGAGGGTAAGTGATTACTTGCGATTCTTTAGAATTTTGTTTTTATGCTCGAAAAGTATTAAGAGAAGCTTTCCAAGATCACCATACTTTTGTTGAGTTAAGAGGTTAAGAAGGTTGGTAGTGTGACAAATATTTTGAAAATGAGATCTAATATGGGTATAGGCTGGACAATCTAAAAAAAAGTGTTTTTCATCTTCAACTGTGTTAGTGTCACAAAGGTGACACACTCTTTCATCCCATGATGTTTTAGGATCATTCTCTTAGTAATCATTCTCTTAGTGATGGTTTACTTAGTAAAATTTATTCTTAAATTAACATATAAGATTAAATTCTTTATAACATTACATCTAAACCTTCCTAAATAAATTCAAAAGTTTAACAAGTTTAATAAAGAATAGGGCAAATAAATTTAAGTTTGTATTAACTATAACATCTACTTTCAAATTCTTTATATTCATTTCAATGTGTCATGTAAAAGTTTATGAAAATAGTCTTCATACGTTACATTTAATTTAAATATAGTTAATTGATTATCATACAATTAATATATATTGTAATAAAATATAATTAGATATTTGTTTTTTATTAATATATGTAAATGTTTTTAATGATTTATGATTTTTTTTTTGTTTGTTAATTTGTGCGAGACCTGTTGGTTACGTGATTAATCTATGACTTGAGAAATCGCGATTCAGGGGCATCTAAGTCGTCAAAATCACTCGGGGATCGCACCCGGCTTGAGCCACACCAACCCTTAACATAGTTGGATTTTTTATCCCCACGGGTTTCGAACCGATGACTTTAACAACACGAAGTGGCTTAACAACACACTCCATCATCGACTGTCCTACACCTCGGGGACTTTAATGATTTATGATTAATATATATTTAATTTTTAAATATATTTAATTTTCTTTAATGTATAAATATTTAAATAAAGTGATTTTAATTTTTAATTTCTTATTTGAATAACGTGTATTTAATTTTTAATTTATTTTAATTAATATGTGAGGAGTTTTAGAAATTTAAGCTTTGCAATCGTCTTAATCTCCACTTTAATATCACGTGACGAGGGAAACTAGTTGTCCCTCTTTTCAAGACGATTAGTTGCCACACAAAAGGAGTGGATGTGAATTAATTTGATTATCCAAAGGAGGGTCATCTCATTCAAATTTGTGTCCTTAACATTAAGGAAAGTGATAGAAGGAACAAGAGAGAATAAAAGGATAATAAGAGAAAATAAAAGCAAGGTAAAGTATACCACAATCTCAAAATTTGTTTCATTAACATTAATGAAAGTGATTTGTGTCATTAACATTAAGGAAAGTGATAGAAAGAAGAGGAGAGAATAAAAAGATAATAAGAGAGAATAAAAGTAAGGTAAAGTATACCACAATCTCAAACGGCTCCAAAAGAAGTTCACATGGTGGGTGGGAGTAACATAATGCCATCATCTCATTAGCAAAGAATCATTAGAAGTAAAAATTTTGTATCCAGATGCACCTTCCATACATTAAGGCAAAGTCAGGAACCATGGTAAAACTCAATAAACACCAACAACAATAAACTTTAGAGCTGGAAAAAAAAGAGGAGCATGTCCCTAAGCCACCTAAATCACCTTTGCTAGAAGTCTTGGTTGCCAAATCAAAAGAAGTAGAGAAATCTCCATGAAGAATCACCACACCTTAAAATATGATCACTCGCAACAGAAGTAGAGGCCTCGACCCTAAGTTCAAGAGAAGTTGCAACCTCTAACTTGAAGAAGCAACACATAAGAGAGAAGGAGGATCACACTTATCCCCTTACTCTTGCATAGAAGTTGGGCCACAACCACAAAGGAGGAGGAGGAGGCCAAGAGACTTCTAGCCATCACTCGAGACCTTCAAGAGGTTGAAACTAAAAATGATTTGGAGGAGAAGGCACCATATGCAGAAACGTGTCTTGATGCATTTCAATTATGTGGTTATACTTATTGATATGTCTTTGTATACATGTAAACTTAACAGGAAAATGTATAGAATTGTATTTATTAATATTATTCTCAATGTTAATTAGCGTGTAATGTAGTATTAATATGTAATTTCATGATTTGTTATTATCCAATTTATGATTAGATTATTACAAATTCTTTTCACATGTTTTCGCTTGTGTTTTCTAAGCACTGCTACATTTTCATAGAGCCTTCCATTCAAAGGCATGGCATCTGATCTTTTCTTTAGTTTTTATGATGCAAATTGGTATAATGATGGTCTCCTAAATAACGAAGTCGGTCTCAAGATTACCTACCCCAGGACCTATCAGCAGTAGGATGCAAGCACACCCATCATCCCCCCTGATAAAATTGCTAATGTTGGGGGCAATGAGAATGCCACAAATCCAACCCCGACTTCTTAAACTAACAAGGATGTCGAGTCTATTGACTGAGAATGGAATTAACTAATGGGGGCAATGAGAATGCCACAAATCCAACCCCGACTTCTTAAACTAGCAAGGATGTCGAGTCTATTGATTGAGAATGGCATTAACTAATGATTGGGACATTGATTTTTGTTAGGATTTTGTAGTTCACTGTTGCACCTCTAACTATAGGTTGTTATTGACAGTTGTATGTATTTTTTGTAGCTTAAATGTTTCTATGTCTAAGATGTTTGTTCAATACTTTTCTTCTGCGTAGACCTTACACAATTACCCTAAACCCCTCTTTCCTACTTAAGAGTTGGTCCTGAACGTCCTTTACACCCCTCTGTGAAAGTAAAGTCTTGAAAGTCCTTACTTGCCTAAGCTAAGGTAAGTAACCCAATCGGTAAGGTCCAACCTAAAGTTGTATCTTTTCATCCTTGTTAGGGTTTGTTGAATGTATTCAATGACCTCACAGGAAATACATTATCTGATGTCATTCCCCAAGGGTTGGGATAGCTGCAAAATTTATCCTCATTGTAAAATCTGTTGAAATTATTATTCCTCCTTTAACAATTCCAATTATTATACTGCCTCGGCAGTATATAGCATTCTCTCATGCGCTGACGCATATTAATTTACTTTTGACTTCAAAAATCTGTATAATATGTAATATTTAACCTTAGTATTATTTAAAATATTTTTTAATATAATAACAAATATATTTTTCTAATATTTCATTGGACAATAAGTTTCAAGTGTTATTACCGGCTTCACATTGTTCTAGATTTAATCTTGATAATCCGTGAGGGTCTGGTAATATCTTCATGCGTAATTAGTCCAAGAATGCATACGTGTATATAAGTTTGTGAATTTTCTTGTCACGTCAGTGCGGGCTTCCATCAGTTTTTGGGAATTTTCATCAATTTTCCCCTGTGTCTCCGTACCAATTTTTATTAGCTAGAGTTTTGTTATTTATTTATTTAATAATTTTTATTATTAACCAGAATTTTGTTAGTTTGAACTTTGTTGTGAAGATATTGTTTATTTAATAATTTTTCTATCAAACCTTTTACGATTCGATTCTTCCAGTTATACAATTTTTAATATTTAATAGTTTTATTTTTTTTAATTTTTAATAATTTTTTTTTTTAAACATGACATTATTGTATCTTTGAATGTTTATAACAAAGTTATTTTTTATATATATAAATTAAAATTATATTTTATAACATATTTATTCACTAAAATTATTATTAAAAATTTACTAAAAAAATAAAAATATATTTAATATAAATTTCATTAATCAATAAACAAATACAAATATAACACTTAACAAATAAACATTCTAACATAAATAAACATATATAACAAAGTTATTATTTTTTTATATAAACTAAAATTATATTTTATAATATATTTATTTATTAAAATTATTATTAAAAAATTATTAAAAAATAAAAATTTATTTAATATAAATTTCATTAATCAATAAACAAATACAAATATAACATTTAACAAATATAACACTTAACAAATAAAAGTTATAATATAACATTCAATCTCTACTATACATAGACATATACCTATTCCATTGAATAGGCAGTGTAAGCAGCTTTGCTACACTTGTTCATATAGTATATAATTGCACCTTTGGTTGTTTGAAATTGAATAATAAAATTGTGTGAAACTTATTTTCCTAGTATATAAATATACTATATACTGTGTTTTGAAAACTCTTTATAACTTCATGTTTAAAAAAATATATGAACATCCCAACTTTATCGATATTTCTATATGTATATTTATTTGAATGCTTTTGGGTTTAAATATATTCAACATACAAATTGTTTTGAAAGTTTCCATGTTAATATGAAATTTCAATTCAACTCTTTATAACTTCATGCTTAAAAAAAATATATGAACATCCCAACTTTATCGATATTTCTATATGTATATTTATTTGAATGCTTTTGGGTTTAAATATATTCAACATACAAATGTATACAAAATTTATAAAGTGGGAACTTTATTTTTCTTTTCAAAATAATGTTATATACTAATTTTTGTGATTTAACTCTTAAATATGCAATCCAACATGATTTAGCATTGGGATGTTTATAAAGTGGGAACTTTATTTTTCTTTTCAAAATAATGTTATATACTAATTTTTGTGATTTAACTCTTAAATATGCAATCCAACATGATTTAGCATTGGGATGCTTATAATCAAAATAGTAAAAAGGTAATGTTTTTGAGACAACTCTAAATATTCTTTATAAAAATTATGTGCATTCCTATTCTGCATTTAAACACTAGATATATTTTTTATTTGGACCAGATGAACAACCTATATGTCAAAGTTAGCCACATTGTTTGTAACATATGCTTTAATATACATTGTCAATTAGTCAAATCAGCCCATGAATTTAATATACATTGTCGTTGAAGTTAATTTTTCTTGGGTGCATTTCTGGTTAATAATTTTAGATCTATGCATGAGATTATCGACTATTTCCATATGTCCAAAAGAGATTTGGATTTGACAAGTACATGTCATCATCAGGCTCACTAAACTTTGTTATTATGCACCTGACATAGATGTTATATAGAGGATGATGAAGAATCTCACTGAAAAATATGTGGTTGGACATGGTGTGGGTGTTAATAATGTAATTTATAAATGTTTTAGTATGTATGTTCTATTTTTTCATAGAATGGTAGCAAATATTATAGTTGAATGGTTATTTTTTATTTAAATAGAATTAGGCAATTTGTAGGTTATGTGATTTTATTTTTATTCTATGGTCAAAAATTTAATGACTTACAAGTATTTTCAAGTTTATAATAACTTTTTCATCATTCATTTATTTTTTTCTCAATGTTATAGTTTTACTTAAGCTTGTGATGAAGATCGATTCTGACATATTTGTATGAAGTCACTTCCTCCAAGCTATTGTTGTCATACACATAATTATTGTAAGTGATCCTTTTGGATTTAATTATCATAACCTTCATTTTGTCAATGTTAACAGTCATACCCATGTTAGAGTAGAAATCCTTGAGGATTTTTAGTTGCTTTTAAGATCATAAGGACTCCTCGCCATAAGAACAATATCATCGACGTAAAGAAGAAAGATGATGACTATACTAGCGAGAGTTGGGCCAACACAACCTATTTCTTCCGAACAACCCTCTAACCTTGTTTAATTGCTATATTACAATTAATTTCTTTCGACCAACCCTTAATGTTCTTAAACTTGACAATAACATTCCCGTACAACCTTATCACAACATCTCTCAACTTGAAAGGAACTTTTAGCTCTTCTAACCTATTCCAAAAGTTAGTTATAGACATTATGTCAAAATTTTCAAAAATCAACTAAACAACACACAAAAAATAGTTTTATTATTGCAACGCTCATTCACAATAATCCTAAGTGTAACGAGGTGGTTCACTATTAAATGATAACTCATAAACCTAGTTTGATCTTTAATTCTTTTTCCATAACTTTCTAACCATACATTAATCTTTTTTTTCAAAATAATTTCAAACTTAACTAAAAAAGTTAAGCATAATAATTTTATAATTAAATTAACAAATAACATACCATAAAATAAATAATAACTTAAATATTAAAGTGAGGCAACTCATCCTAAATTGAGATCCCCAGAGATGTTGACCATCATAAAATAAAATAATAACTTAAATATTAAAGTGAAGCAACTCATCCTAAATTGAGATCCCCAAAGATGTTGACCATAACGAGAGTTAGAATGTGATGAAAGTATATGCATGTTTTTTTATAAAAAAACAGGAGGGAAGAACATACTATCTTATTTTCTTAACATTAATTTGACATTTATGTTTTATTAAATATTAAAATGTTATTTCGTTCATAAATGTATTGTAATATTGGTATTCCCTTAATTAATGGGAAGTGTATAAGTGAGATTGTGAAAGTGGGCCATAAATTGGATACGAAATTAAGATTTATATTTTACAAAGTGAAAATTATTTAAAATAATTAATTTTTAAAAAGTAAATAAATATTTATTTATATTTTAAATTTTAAATAATTGATAATGTTTTAAATTTTAAAAAAAAAATAAATAAATATTTTTTAGATTTGAAATTAAAAAAAATTGATTATATTTTAATTTTCTTTTAATAAATAAATATTTTTTAGATTTTAAATTTTAAACATTATTATGAATAAAAAAAATTTCACTTACTAGATATAAATGTATTTTTTTTAAATTTTAAAATATGAAAATAAACTAGATTCCTAATATGTATACAAAAGTCATGATTTCTCTATGTCATATATTTAATATTTACTTTCAAGTCCTTACGAAAATAGTCTACACATATGACATTTGTGGTGTTAACATTATGAAGAAAGTGAAAAAGAGGGAGATAATCCAACAATGACTTGACAACAAATGGTATGAGAGAGATTAAGAGAATCACATGATTGTTTTTTTACACCCACTTACCAAAAATGGATGATTACAAACTGGTATAGGTGTGCCACTTGTTGTATGTACATACAAGAAACGTGAGGGTAAAGAACATATAATAGATATAAAATATTCATGGTATATGGAAGATCCACATCCATGTTAATATGCCAATTTTTCCTATGCTTGCCTATAGTCTCAACCTTTCTGGTAAGTATAATAAAGTTGCATAAGAGTGTAACAAACATTTTTTCTCGTTTCTAGAAGTTGGTAACACATAAAGTCAAAGTTTTCACCAATCTATAA